>OY755186.1:6867227-6969047 GCA_963576735.1 Bedellia somnulentella | reverse complement strand
AAACAAAGGATAGAGAAATTTCGCTCGCTCTGCCAACTGACACTGTAGCTCAGTTGGCAGAGCGACGGGGGCGTATACCCGAAGGTCGCGGGTTCAAACCCCGCCAGTGTCGAAATTTTTCTTTCCTTTAATAACATCTTTTATTTATGAGTAATAATCCCCACATGAGGAATTCATGTCAAAAAACATTAAATTATGTGATAGTTAGGCGTTTCCAACATTTGCATTCTATCTGAAAAGGTAGACAAGTGGCCGTCCGAATTAGTTAAAATTCGGAGGTAGGAAACGCAAACACTACTTGAACGTGTAAAAAAGAAACAAAGGATAGAGAAATTTCGCGCTGGATGCCAACTGACACTGTAGCTCAGTTGGCAGAGCGACGGGGGCGTATACCCGAAGGTCGCGGGTTCAAACCCCGCCAGTGTCGAAAAAAAAATTTTTCTTTCCTTTAATAACATCTTTTATTTATGAGTAATAATCCCCACATGAGGAATTCATGTCAAAAAACATTAAATTATGTGATAGTTAGGCGTTTCCAACATTTGCATTCTATCTGAAAAGGTAGACAAGTGGCCGTCCGAATTAGTTAAAATTCGGAGGTAGGAAACGCAAACACTACTTGAACGTGTAAAAAAGAAACAAAGGATAGAGAAATTTCGCGCTGGATGCCAACTGACACTGTAGCTCAGTTGGCAGAGCGACGGGGGCGTATACCCGAAGGTCGCGGGTTCAAACCCCGCCAGTGTCGAAATTTTTCTTTCCTTTAATAACATCTTTTATTTATGAGTAATAATCCCCACATGAGGAATTCATGTCAAAAAACATTAAAAGATTTTGTTTTAATGATAATGCTTCAGCACACAAGACATAACATACTGAACACCATAAACCTCTTGCAACATGAACACGAGAAATAATGGAGGCTTTTCCTACTACACACTGAGCTTCTCACACCTCATGCCTACATGGTCTCAAGAAATATGCTTTAATAACAATAGTATCTCCTTTTAGAACATTTCATCTCAATGTTTCAGAAAACGGCCAACCCAACGTGGTCCGCGCGTGTTCCTCAGCGGCCACTGACCCAACCACCCGTTGTTTGGAAGCCGTCGGAGGCAACTACACTGGAGAACTACAGTACTGCAACCTCTGTGGGGAAGAACTCTGCAATGCGGCTACTAAGTCTACGTTCGCCATTTTGCTTCTTATTGTCTGTGTGATTTTTAATATGTAAATGGTATCGTGAATATATTTTCTGAGTTATTTTATGGTTTCAAAATGTGTTTTATTATTTTCTGAGAAAAAGCTCTCGCTTTATTGCATTTAAAATAACACTGACATATTTTTTTATATGTTTCTAAAACGTTGTTTGCAGGTACAATTCACGACATAAGCTTAGTATATTAAATTTTATTAGCTGGGTGGGACTAATCATTACTCACTATAGAACTTGAAGGTCATTTTCTCTCCAACGCCAAATATAAATCTGCATACCTTGTTGCGAAGAAAAATAAGTAAGTATTACAAATTTAATTTTTAATTCTTTGGTAAATCAAAAGTTTATCAACACATTATTTGTTTGTTATATGATGTGAGAAAGTACAATGAAACATTATCTCTGTTGTAGATGATATTTTCCTTCGTTACTTGTTAAGCTTTATTTGGTCTTGGAAATAAAACATACATACACACATATACTCATGGCTATGAATCCCCAAGAGGGGTAGCCAGAGCTTCACAATAAGAAATTCCTCAGCCACTTTTGAAAGTCACGTGGGGAAAAGGTAAAATAAAGGTTGTTGGTGATGGATAATACAGGAAGTATTGTATAAGATTAAAATAATCAACAGCTTTCATAATTTTCAATCATCAAAGTTTTCATCTTACGCCTATGTGAACGTAGCGGAATGGCCGAGCAACCAATTTTACCAAGGTGTAAGGTTTGTGAAGTTTGGTCTTGTAGAGTTAGGGCGTGTTGAGTTAGAAGCTGGGCTCTACATGAGATCTGATAATTTTTTGATAGTGAGAGTCATATAGCCTCGTCAAAACGATATGTTGATATATCTAAGGCAAAAAAATGTTTTACAGTGGCAAATGTTCTTGTTCTTCTACACCACAATATATTTTTCCAAATTTCGACAAAGTATTATCTTTTTGCATAGTATAATAATGATAGTGTACCCACGTGATAAGAGATGCTGTGCAGTGTCGGCTTAGAATAGCACTACCCCATTTCTTCCGGTGGGTGTACGTAAGAGGCGACTAACGGTATTGGGGTTTTTAAGGGATTTTTGGGCGATGTGGTTGGAGACCCATCACCAACAACCTTTATTTGTTACCATCTTTTCCCCACTCACATTTTCAATAGTGGATGAGGAATTTCTAATTCCTTAGCTCTGGTTACTCTTCTAGGGATTTACAGCCGTGAGTATAAATAAGTAAGTGATAAGAGGAAATTAATTCCCAACTTGTTCGGATTCACTACAAAATAACTAAGTACAAGTCAGCCATGCGGTTTCCCAACAATATACAATTAAATGAATCAGTAACTTAATAAACATTTAGTATTTTAAAACTTAAAAAAAAAAACTGTTGGCACAATTATATTTAATATATACTTCAATACCTAATTGGGTCGACAAGGGAGCCAATATCAAATCGAAATAAATTAAGTCAAAAGCATCTCTTCCTGTTTTCACAATCTATGTTAACACGGTGACAAACGCCTATCACCCTAAAATAGCATAGTTATTGACTGGGACAAACGAGACGGCGTAAAAATGTGTATATATAAACGAATCTACTAAATTCCGAACAACTATATTCGACTTCTCTCGTCTTTTTATACTTATAGGTTGAACTGATAGTTTTTAACCATTTCTACTTTTCCGTAATGCTGATATTAGCTGACAAACTTGTCTAGTGTTACTAAGAATGTAATTAGACTTTTTTGTGCATGAAACCTCATGCGGGTATTATTTTACTAATCAATTAAGGAAAGAAAAATTTCGACACGAGCAGGACTCGAACCCGCGAAGTCCCGATCTACGTGACACCATACGTGATGTCAGTGGTTACTTGATACCATAGCTCAGTTGGCAGAGTGACCGGGGCGTAGACCGGGATGTCGCGGATTCGAGTCCTGCTGGTGTCGATGTTTTCTTTCCTCAATTGATTAGTAAAATTACTAAGAATGTATATAAATGTTTGATGAATATTAATGATTTGTATTGACTCTAATGAATATGAAATTTCTTCGAGTAAGTCTCAAATCAGGCAGATTTCCCCTATCATATATATAATCACAAATAGTGGTGTGCAGAGCTTAAGAACAAGTCCGCATCATCTATTTAAGAGGGAGAAAATGGTCGAATAAAGAGTCATTGGTAATGTTTCTCAGCAGATACACCAAACGATCACTTCAGAAGCTTTACGAAGTAGTATGTCACATTTTTTTCATCTGAACGCAGAATGAGATTGGATAGTGTTTATCTTAGCCATCAATACGGAATAAAATAATTGTTGAAATACAATAAATGAGATATTAATGAAATAAACTTGTCAAAATTATACGCGTGCAGATGTTCCAACAAATAATGGTAGAGCGTGTGAGAGCGAGCATGTCACATGAAAACTGAGATACTCAGAAATGTTTATACATACTAGGGAGCTGATTTGAATTGAGTTTAGTACTTAGTACTACATAGTACATAGTACTTAGTACTATGTGAAATGAATCTGTGCTGACAGTCTATGTAGTAAAATGACAAATAAATATTTTTGACGAATTTGTATGCTTCAAAAATCAAAAATGTAGTTCTTTAATTGCAATGACAAAAATTTTAACGTCTCTACCGTACCTACAGAAGCAAAAAGGAAATCCTCAAATTATAACTTTTCATTTAGTTTTAGGATTCAAATATATATCAAGACTTTTCATGATATCATAGATAACAAGGCCGCTTAGATTAAGTAGGCCCTTTTTTACAAGTTTTTTTTTTTGTTTTTAATGTTTGCCTGTAATTAACAATTTATTAATTATTTTATTTCTTTCAAGCCCCGAATTCGCGATTTCAGTTTAATATTTGTCGTCAAATGCTGATTACAATAGGTAACATAAAAAAAACTTTTAATTTTCAAATGACGATTAATATACCGCTGACGAGCTATTAAACTAAACTTGCGTTTAGCTGAACCAAAATATACGAAGCAAGTCAGTCGCATCAATCTTGCGTAACCCAAATCGTGGGTCAACGCCATCAAAGATTAAGCAGCGTTGTGGGAAAATTCACCATCAGCTTATTGTTTATTGTACTGTCTTTATAAATAAGGAGAAATTAAATTATCTTTGAAGATAACTCAAACTTCATGGTTTTGAAATGAAATAGGATATTGAAATAAAATCCAACATAAATAAATATTGACTATTGCATTAGCGTATTTAGTATCCATAAAAATACGGCTATAATTTGAGCAGTCTTTGTCACAATATTTATTGGATTTTAATAAACTTTTGGGTGGTAAAGAGGTAAACAGAACACATCTATTTTACTGTGGGTCATGAGAAACCTTTGTTGTGTCACCTCTGTTTGTTTATTCTTTGGTACCCGTAGTACGCAACACGCGTGCACGGTTTGCAACGCGGCGAGCGACCAAACAGTCGACAAGTTTCCCGCTCATTCTCTCGCGAAGAGACATTCTAGTACGACGTACTGTGACCCGAGTTCCAAATTCAAACGCGGATTTTGTGTTCACTATGGCCAATCTCCTGTTCTTTGTGCCTGTCCTCTTACTGGCTGTTTTGGTAAAAGAAGGTCAGTATTTTTAAATTATTTTTTCAAGTCACGAGCACAACTTGGCAGCTGGCGTCAATGTACTTAAAGGAAATTTCACTTTCAACTACGCAGAGAAAACTTAGTACAAATTACGCAACAAGTTACCTTTAAGTTGAACTACTCTTGAGTCGTTGTATCGTTATTGTACGAGTAAGTTATATTAAAAAGTATGACACGGATTCATCTTTTTTATTTATTAATGGAATAGCATAGAGTTTTCAATTTATGCTTTTATCTATAGTAAAGTATAAAATGAAGCAGTTGTTATAACAAAATTCGGTCAAAGCTGAATAGGTAATTGCGTGGGCACACCCAAGGTAGCATGCACAGCATGCACGAGGTAGATTTGCAGAGTCAACTGGTTTAACCTGTTTGCTTACCTAACTGTTTGTATTTTTACTTTTTGCTCTCAATGAAAGTTACAACATAGCTCGCAGATTTAATCGTTTATTAGTAAACAATTTAAGTGTTTATTCAAAATTGGTTTCCCTTAAGTTAACTTTACTTAATGATATTAGTTTCAGTCCTTCTTAAGCATGATGCATTTTAGGTCTTAAAAAATACAAACCAAAAAATATTACAATTAGCCAAGGAAATATTATTTGAGAAATTGGATGTAACAATATTCTTCAAGTCGTTCTAAGTTGATTTTCAGGCGGAAAACAGCAATTTGAAATAATGGCATATATTTTCCTGTCAGATAATTTGCTTGAATCATATCATAATGGCGATTTGTATGTTATAAAAGTACTGTTAAGGAAAATACAAATGAAAAAGCCATATTTTTTTTTCATCAAAGGAACCTACCTAATGTAGCTGCTAAAACTATTTTGAAAGAATAACTATTATTTAGTTACTTATTGCCCAATCTTAGGCAATACCATTTAATAAAATATTTTTGTTGTTTGTAACGTAGACACATTATTCAAACTTTTGTGAGACAAGAATAAAATACTCATTTTCATTTAGATGTCAAGGAAAACCTCCTAATAAACAAATGTTTGCGTTATAAGATAGCTCAGCTGCTCACGGCCATATATAGAATGAGTTTACTTAGTGTAGACTTAAGACGAACTAAGAAATATAGATTATTGCGCGCATATTCTGATTAGTAGCACTTTAAAACTACAACCATAGCTATATGCAATCATAAAAAATATACTTGTATACTAAACTATGCCTAGAACCGACAGGAATAAAAATGATTCGGCATCTAACTTTTTCCCGCTACTGGTCGGAATAACTTAATTTGTTTTAAAGTAGACATTTTTACTGGACATGGACGAAGAGAAATATAGATAACACTACAGAAGGACATCATTGCCCATAAAAAAGAAAAAAAGCTTGATCCGGAATTGAAACCGCAATTCCAAAATCAGTGGCAAACTGGCAACGAGATTCGTAAATATTAACAATCATATTTACTGACTGTTTTACTGACCATTAAAATAACCTTCTCAATTCCAAAAAACACTATTCAGAACTATCTGAGACTTTAAGAACTATGATGAAAAATATAGTAATATATCAAATGCACGCAATATTAAATTATCTCGCCTTGTTAGGAAGGTAGTCTTCAAGGTGGATCTACAACCTGGTAAAGGTCATTTCAATGGCTATAAGTGCATAAAGAATATTACCAACAGTCTAAATAAAACACAACTCAAGTCTCAAATCAAACGTTCACGCCGTATACCCGTGAAGGGGATCGTAGAGGTACTAATACTTTTAATCATCACGTGACATAACACCTGCTGTTTAGAGTACCTACGATTTGCTTGGACTAACGTGATAGGGGGCAGGCATATCGCTGTTTTGTGCGAATACACTGTCACATGACTAAGTAACAAGCCATGTGGGTTTACGCACGATGTTTTTCCTCACCGTTAACAACTATGATAAATTAAGCAGTCGTATGTCTTTAGAAAAGATAAATTGGTGTAGGCCCTTTAAGAAATTATTGGGCGATGTGGTTGTAGACCCATCACCAACAACCTTTATTTTTAACCATCTTTTCCCCACTCGCATTTCCAAAAGTGGCTGAGGAATTTCTAATTCCTTAGCTCTGGCTACCCCTTCTAGGGATTTACAGCCGTGAGTATATGTATGTATGTATAACTAGTAATAAAAGTATTATACAAGCATTAATCTAGTTTTTTTTCAAATTTTCTTGTTAGTAATAATAATTAAATTAACATACATACATATACTCACGGCTTTAATTCCCTAAAAGGGGTAGCCAGAGCTAAGGAATTTTAATTTCCTCAGCCACTTTTGGAAGTTGAATGGGGAAAAGATCCTTAAATAAAGGTTTTTGGTGATGGGTCTCCAACCGCATCGCCCAAAAATCCAATAAAAAGCCCTTATACCCTTAGTCGCCTCTTACGACACCCGTGGGTAGAAAGGGGTAGCGACATTCTAAGCCGGCACTACACGGCTAAATTAAATATTTAACTATTAGAATACAAAACTCATTTTAGTCATAGTCCAATTTAAACACTGTGATATTAAGTAAATGTATTATCACAGGTATTATTCCTAAAGATGGCTTGGATTTGATGATAAATATTTTTGAAAATTCTCATAGTATGTGGATATTACTAATCCAGACATTTGAAAATTTGTTTTGCCGTAAAACATGCATTGAATTTTTTGTTGAACTACGTGACAAATAAGTCACACATATATAAAGCCGGTATTTAGATCGAATGAATTGGAATACGTAGAACGTGATTGTTTTCGAAAGCCACGACTCGTCATCAAATTCTAAACAAACTTCGGCGAACTCAATAATCATTGTTTTCATTTAAATACCGAACATTCTTTGGGTTTCTTTTTCTCACTAGGTTACCTAAAATCATGTTTAAATTTCCACCATATTAAATACACGAAGTTTTACAAAATCTTTTACACAAAACATACATACATATACTCACGGCTATAAATCCCAGGAAGGGGTAGCCAGAGCTAAAGAATTAGAAATTCCTCAGCCACTTTTGGAAATTTGAGTGGGGAAAAGATAATAAAAATAAAGGTTGTTGGTGATGGGTCTCCAACCGCATCGCCAAAAATCCCTTAATAGCCCCATACCGTCAGTCGCCTCTTACGTACACCCACCGGAAGAAATGGGGTAGTGCTATTCTAAGCCGACACTACACGGCAGTAATATAATAAACGGTTTTTTAATGTTTTTTGACATGAATTCCTCATGTGGGGATTATTACTCATAAATAAAAGATGTTATTAAAGGAAAGAAAAATTTCGACACTGGCGGGGTTCGAACCCGCGACCCCGCCAGTGTCGAAATTTTTCTTTCCTTTAATAACATCTTTTATTTATGAATAAACGGTTTTACACAAAACGTATTGTACGAGGGCTGCTATTTATGTATCCGGAACTGGCCACTTACAGAACAATAATTTAAAAAGTAATTACATCATTTAAAAATAGAACTCTTTAGCTTTAGAATACATTTATTTTTATGTGACTGTCAATTGTTTTCACATCGTAGCGTCATTTTGAAAATTGCGTGTCTTCACCACCATGGATTTAACTCGTGAACATTTTCGTGCCATGATTTTTTACGATTTTCGGCGTGGTCTAACTCAAAAACAGTGCATCGATCAGCTTACTTCGACTTTTGGGGATGAAGCACCCTCAAAGACCACTGTGTATCACTGGTTTAGCGAGTTTAATCGTGGACGATCTAAGCTTACTGATGAAATTAAAGAAGGTCGCCCTAAAACGGTCGTTGTACCTCAAAACATCGATGCTGTCCGGGAACTAATAACTCAAGATCGTCATGTTACATATCGTGAGATAGAGGCATCTCTGGGCATTAGTATGACGAGCATACATAAGATACTTCATGAACATTTAGCTGTAAAAAAAATTTGCTCCCGTTGGATTCCGCACAACTTGAGTATTGATCAAAAACAGGCTCGTGTCGATTGGTGCAAAGAAATGTTAAAAAAATACAACCGTGGTGCGTCAAAAGCTGTTTATAATATCTACACAGGTGACGAATCTTGGATCTACGCTTACGACCCCGAAACTAAGCAGCAGTCCACGGTGTGGGTGTTCCAAGATGAGCCGAACCCAACAAAAGTTATTCGTGCAAAAAGCACATTGAAGCAAATGGTCGCTTGTTTTTTTGGTATAAATGGCCATGTAGCTACAGTGCCTTTAGAGAATCGTAAAACTGTTAATTCGGAGTGGTATACGACCATTTGTTTGCCGGAAGTCTTTGAACAAATAAGAAAGACTAACCGACAACGTAGAATCATTCTGCATCACGACAATGCTAGCTGTCACAGGTCGGCCGTCACAACTCAGTTTTTAGAAGCTCAAAAGATCGAATTGACAGGTCATCCGCCGTACAGCCCTGATTTGGCACCCAATGATTTTTATTTATTTCCAAATGTGAAGAAAAAATTACGTGGTCAACGTTTTTCGAGCCGCGAAGAGGCAGTCGATGCGTTCAAAATGCACGTTTTGGAGATACCTCAGTCTGAGTGGAAAAAGTGCTATGAAAATTGGTTTCAACGCATGCAAAAGTGTATAGATCTGAGCGGCGAATATTTTGAGAAGCAATAAAACCATATTAATTGATATATGTTTGTTTCTTTTTTTTATTCCGGATACATAAATAGCAGCCCTCGTATTAAATACTAGCTGACCCGACAAACATTGTTTTGCTATATCAATCATTTCTAGGGAATTTCTAATCAACAAAATATAAATATAATATTAGGGGTGGACAACCCTTATTACTTAGGTGCATAAAAATAGTTATATACCTATTCTCAGACCTACCGAATGTATATGCGAAAGCCCTTTCGGAGGAGTTTAGTGACAAACACTATGAAACGTGAATTTTATATATATGATGTATGTACTTGTGGTGATATTTGGATTTTTTATAGAAAAGAAAATTCGGTGAATTATTCTTTCTTCATGATAAAGGAACAACAGAGATACCCATTACTACCATTATAATAAACAACAGAAAAACAACGATAATTTTGCTTTCATATGCAAATTTATTTATTCTATATTACTTTACATACTTTTTATTGGTTATATCGGAGTGTATGAAACAAACAAGAAAACATTCAAGGTTTATGTCACGGTCTTTCCGAAATCGCAAAAAGTGGGAATCAATTGTATGCTTCGATTAGTTCACGATTCACCTTGTCACTTCACTAATTTTATTGACGAATTGGTTTTTGTCATTATTTAACATATTATATATTTTGTGTAGGTTGACTACCAATCAAACAATTTAAGAGGTTTTGGTAACATTTTTCAAATTCCTAAACTGCGAACATTCTTTTCTGGCAGATTTATGTTATTTCTTGGAGGGTATATTTATAATAAATTTAATAAAATGTTACAAATAAAAAATTTGAGTAGATATGAATTAAAAAATGTGATAACAGAATGTTTGAAAAGTATGACATATGATGAAACTGAAGACGTACTAATCGTTCAAAAATAAACTTGCACACAAACACACACACACACACACACACACCACACACACACACACACCACACAGACATATTCATTCTATTAGTATAAGTTTCTTTTCTATATTTTTTTATTTATAAAATAGTAGTAATATTCACATAGCTTTTCTGTGTGATTTTTAGTGTTAAACTTAGTCTTAATTTAAAAAAAAAAAATGTTTAAATTAAAAAACTATCGTGTAAGGTTACCCGCAATACAGGATATAACCTAGTGCGGGAACCATTGCTCATGTACTTTGTTAAAATAATTATGTTAATAAAGATATTTTTATTTTTTTTATTTTTTTATTAATAGCGATCAAAATAGGAAAAGGACCATCTTTATGTTAGACGAAAACTTTTAAGCGTTACTAAAAACATACATGTGACTTTCTGTAATAGATACTTAACACCTTGAAAATCCCTTTGTAAAAAAGGTAACCTACAAGGCTTCTCGTAATTAATTCGTCAAAACTGCCTGTTTTACACTATGGATGTTATTTGACTACACATAACATACGCTTTGTTTCAACATCACCTTTTAGTCTTACAAAACAAAAAATATTCTATCACACAGGAATTAAGGTGTATTTTGTGTTGCATCGTCAAGGTATTGGTGAAGGGAACGCATGAGTAGTATCCAACAACCAATAGGCGGTAAAGAATTTGCGCAATATTTTAAAGTCAAGAAAACTACGGAGGCCCTTGACTTGGTACTCTATCGTGAGTTATTTTAAAATATTATAATATATAGCTTTGTTGCTTTAGAAGATTGGAGTTTTTTTTTATAATATTTAAGTATTAACAGAATAAGACAAAGACTTTATTAGTTTTTTTATTCACATGCCTTGAATTTTTTGGCGTACCTAAAAATGCATTAATATATGAAAACTATTTAAATAAGAATTATTTATTAAGTCTGAATGAACCCATGCCAAGCTACGGTACAGGTACCATTGTATGTGGAACATACTTATATATTATGTTAAATACTTTGATTCATGGAATTGAAGTTTTCTGGGTCAGTATATCTATTGACTGTTATCGGTAACTACATTGCAATTCGTTACAGAAAATCGTAAAGTTTGGTTATGTACAGCGAGGAAACGATAAAACAAAAATTAGCAAAATATTCACTTTTCATTCCAAAAGGATTATTACCGAAATTCTTTAGAAGGATGGTTATAATAAATCTATTACAAATCACCGAAATATACGTGTAAATAGAGTTCTTTGAAATTGCATTACATATTATTGATAATACATGCATGTACATATACATACAGACATATACTCACGGCTATAAATCCTAAAATGAGTAGCCGTAGATTAAAAAATTTGAATTAGGTTAGCCACTTCTGGAGAAAAGTGGGGAAAAATCAGTTGAATGCCCTGATACGGGAGTATTCACAGGAAGAAATGGATTTGTGCTATTGCAAGCCGAAACTACTAGCTATATACTAAGTGATATAAACTTCATATGACATTAGTCAAATCACAAAATATATTACTTATCACAGCCCACCGTTTCGCTTTAACTATAGCATGCAAAATATAATGAGCCCAATTGCTAAGTGGCATAATGACATAAATTTATTATTTGAAAATATATATACATACATATACTCACGGGTATTAATCCCAAGAAAGGGGTAGCCAGAGCTAAGGAATTAGAAATTCCTCAGCCACTTTTGGAAGGTGCGTGGGGAATAGATGGTGAAATAAAGGTTCTTGGTGATGGGTCTCCAACCGCATCGCCCAAAAATCCCTTAAAAGCCCCAATACCGTTAGTCGCCTTTGACGTACACCCACCGGAAGAAATGGGGTAGTGCTATTCTAAGCCGACACTACACAGCAAAGCCGACACTACACAGCAAATATATATGTTTTGTCATTTAGTTATATTTACTTTTAATCCAGAATCTACCTAAAGAATTAATGTACAATAAAGTTACACTTGTTTAAGTAGCAGGACATTTGGTAAAAATGAGCAATCGAAAACCCGGAGACCAATGTCACGTGATAGTCGGAAGAGTTTAATTATACCGTCCTGTTTCTCTTGGATGTTACGATGTATACGATTCTAAAGGTGGATAGGATGACGCTAGGACTCCCAATAAGGTGGCCTGATGACTTGGTGAAAAATCTATGCATGGACACAACGACCAGTCGTTGTCGTGATCTTTGTGGAATGTCTTTATCCAATAGAGGTTGGAGTTTTAGCTGTGTAGTGTCGGCTTAGACAGCTGTATAGTGTCGGCTTAGAATAGCACTACCCCATTTCTTCCGGTGGGTGTACGTAAGAGGCGACTAACGGACTTGGGGCTTTTTAAGGGATTTTTGGGCAATGCGGTTGGAGACCCATTACCAACAACCTTTATTCTACCATCTTTTCCCCACTCAACTTCCAAAAGTGGCTCAGGAATTTATAATTTCTCAGCTCTGGCTACCCCTTTTAGGGATTTATAGCCGTGAGTATATATATTATATATGTATGTAGGTTGAAGTTTACATTTTGTGAAATACCAGATTCCTGTGGGTTACCGCAACAACAATATTTTTATGGCTTTTGGTAAAAATCACGAGCCAGCAGCTAACCATCAGGGTTAACATGTTTATTTTAAAGACTGGTCGGATTTAATATAATGGGTATATTTATATCTCTTGTGGACGGTTATTAGGTACTGGTTTAGTATATTACGTCAGCAACTAGTAGGTACTAGAGATGTAACGAATGTCAGTTTTTAAGCATTCGCGAATACGAATGCGAATGCGAATATCTGTTGTTTACATTCGCGAATGCGGATGCGAATGCGAATATACAGGTTTCAGGCGCCGTTTGTCTATGATTCAAAGTAGAGCGCAGGGCGCGCGCTGCGCTACTGCGGGTAAGTAAGCTGCGGTTAAGTGTATGTTGTTTAGTTTTTAAAAAGAAAATAAAGATTTGTTTTTTTTTTAGAACAAAATCTTATAAAGCAAAATATGTTGAAAATTCAGTTTATTTTACTTTTAACATAACATAACATAAACGTTCACGCCGCATATCCCCGAAGGGGTTGGCACTTCTGAACATCACGTGACTTTGTCACCTGGTGTACAGAGTACCCACGTTTTGCATGGACAGTGTACTCACGTGATAGGAGGCAGGCCTATCGCCGTTTTTGTACGAATACACTGTCACATGACTAAGTACAACTCAGCCATGTGGGTTTCCTCACGATGTTATGAACCATGATAAATTAACCACACATATGTCTTTAGAAAAGACAAATTGGTGTAGGCCCGACCCAGGATTTGAACACTAGTCGTTTGCACGATAACCGAGTGTTCTACCCACTGGGCTATCACGGTTTACTTTTAAGTTGAAATAATTATCAAAGTATGTGTATGTGTAGGCAAGACGAAGACTGATCAAAGCACTACTTTATGTACCTACTTAATAAGACTGCCTAAACATGAACACAGTACTATTTGTTTTGTAATGTCATAAGAACTGTGATTTATAAACACATAAAAGGTAAATTCTAAAAAGAAAAAGATGTTAAGTTCGAACGTTTTACAATCAAAAAGAAAATATTACAAGTATTTATACTATTTTGTTTCATTTAAATTTACCTAATATTGTCATAACATTCTATGTTTTTGCAATTTCATATTCGCAGTTTATTCAAAAGATATTCACGAATGCGAATGCGAATGCGAATGCGAATATAGAAAATCAGGCGAATATTCGCGAATGCGAATGCAAATACGAATATTCGTTACATCACTAGTAGGTACAACATACATAAATATACAAACACCATTAGTTCCCATTGGGGTAGGCAGAGACTATTGATCGCCACTTCGTACGATCCTGACAAACCTCTCTAGCTTCGTTTACATCCATCAATCTTTTCATACATGCTCTTTTATTCTTCATACTTCGGATGCCAGCCTTTTTGACACCATATGCTACAAAACAAAATATTATCATAAATTATTTATTTGTCTCTACTATAGAATTATATTATATGCAATTTTAAATTAAGAACTGTATAGTACTGGCTTAAACTAGTACTAACCTCTTTATTGGTGCCGGTGTGTCTTAAAAGGTTTTGGTACTTTATGTGATTGTTGGGCGATGTGGCCGAGCCCCAAAAACCAACGATCTTATATTTTACCAGTATTTATCCACTCTTCATCCAAAAACCAACGATCTTATATTTTACCAGTATTTATCCACTCATCATCCAAAAACCAACGATCTTATATTTTACCAGTATTTATCCACTCATCATCGAAAAACCAACGATCTTATATTTTACCAGTATTTATCCACTCATCATCAAAAAACCAACGATCTTATATTTTACCAGTATTTATCCACTCATCATCCAAAAGCTACCCCAATTTATAACCGTGTATATCTATACATGCTGATTAATTGTTGCTTTAGCTGTGTAGTGACGGCTTAGAATAGCACCACTCCATTTCTTCTTCTTCCGGTGTGTGTTCGTAAGAGGCGACTAACGGTATTGGGGATTTTAAGGGATTTTTGGGCGATGCGGTTGGAGACCCATCACCAACAACCTTTATTTCACCATCTTTTCTCCACACAACTTCCAAAAGCGGCTGAGGAATTTCTAATTCCCTAGCTCTGGCTACCCCTTCAAGAGATTAATAGCCGTGAGTATATGTATGTATGTATTTATACATGATAATGTTATTTTGAAAATCTAAACAATAAAAAAATACTCCACAGTATATTACATTATTGGGTTACAGTTATTTTTAACGGTGCAGTTAAGAAGTAGATGCAATGCCTTTGAGAATATATCTGCGGGAATCGTCATTGTATTTAAATATAAAATCATAATAAAACAGATTCATTCATTCCGAGGAAAAACGCTGCTCGTCCATCCTAACCATAAAATAGATATATACATATATAACCTATTTCGAAAAGAACATAATCACTTACATTTATGTTACTTAAATAAACAGGCGAAGTTACAAAGAAATTAGTGTGCAATTAAACTGTCGTGTGAACGGTGTCTTTAGTATTAACCTTGAAACAAACTCTAAAAGGAGGAGAAAATAAAAAAACTTAACGGAAAAAATATCAGACATATGAATTCGTACCACCTTCACTTAGCGATATTAATACTAAATATATAAATCTACTTATCATAACTTTAATGATAGAGTAATGAAAACCCAGTTTTTTTTAGCAAATATATAACCAAAGTAATTTATTGAAAAAAATACAAATATCAAACGACAAATCATAATTTGTAACAATACGTCGATCCCCTTGAATTATTCCCAATCAATAGTTTTTGTTCACGGGTGTCAGAGCACAATGGCTCAATGCAGGGTCATGACTTTTTTATTGATAAGATTGACAATCATGCGGGCTGCATCAAGGGCTGACCAACCATCCATACACTGATTTATTGATACTGGTGATTAAATAATACGAAAATAAAAAAGTTGATACTAAAAAGCAAGTTCACTATTGGTTATCTCGGAAGTATCTACGAATTCGAATAGGTTTCTCACGGAAAAGAAATACCAATGTTGAAGGATTCCAATACGAGTTTTTTTTATTAGTTTTCAAAAAGTAGTTTTTTGGTTAGTTTTGTTACAAACATTTACTTATGCTATTGATGTTACAAGGATAATAATCAATTTGTACAACAAATATTTTTTCGTATATGCTAAAATGCAGAAGTGCAGAAAAACTAAAATATATTAAATATTTCTGGCAAAATAACTATCGATAGACATCCTCTCAAATTAACTAATTTAATGACTATTACAATAGATTATATCATACTTTAGTCACTCAAAATTACGTTAAAATTTCTTTTTCCTATTATATCCAATACACTCCTTCCATTCCCCTTGTTATGAACAGTAGACTAGGAATAATTAACTAATGACGTGTCCCAGTGTCTATTAAACAGTTAATCTTATTATTTCAATTGGAACCTCGAAGGACCGTGGCCCTTGACATGCGACTGTGCCACCGGGTCACTCAGAATTACTCATCCTACTCATGACTTGATACTCCGTGAGACTCTCGTAGATATTCCAATCTTTTACTACTTCTACTACTAATTTTGTGCATTAAGGTAGGTTTCAATGATAAATCTTAAGAGCGTTACGTCTACCATTATAACATTTAAGTAAATTAAAGCTCCTAATTGAAATACCGAATTAACTTTAAATAACCTCAAATTAAATGATATGGTATAAGACTTTTTGGAATACCAGCTGAAACCAGACATGGCTTGGCTTTTAGTAGCATACAACCGTAATATTTATAGAAGAGGTCAGCTCTAATTCAAGAAAAAT
Organism: Bedellia somnulentella; assembly: GCA_963576735.1. Taxonomy (NCBI): domain Eukaryota; kingdom Metazoa; phylum Arthropoda; class Insecta; order Lepidoptera; family Bedelliidae; genus Bedellia; species Bedellia somnulentella. The sequence goes on along the minus strand of OY755186.1, from coordinate 6,952,360 downwards.
CGACTTTCCTAAACTATAAAGTGAAATCGCTCATGGCTGGTATTTAATCGAAACAATATGGCTAAAGAAACAAAACAAAAAGTTCAACAATAGGGGGTCTTTCTTTATTGAGTGACAAGAAAGCAATAACTCTGATTTATCATCAAATTACTGACGTCATTTAATAATCTTAAACCGCCGGAAACGAACAAATTGGTCTTTTGAGCGGGAATACTAATTTAATTAATGACAAAAGACCCTCGTTGTTATAAAAATGTCACTCAGATAATACTGTTACCACGTTGACTTATAAACTGGTGTGCTTGTAAATACAATTTTAATATTTTGATATTTGAGTTTAAATAAAAAAAACACTTTCTATTCCATTAATCAAATAAATCGTAGATTTTGAATAACAAACCGCAGTCTTAAAATGTAATTTTTAGGCGTGGAAGTTATTCGATGTTTACAAAAAGACAGTTGAGAAAAAAAATGTAAATTTTCTCCCCAAACACGAATTTATGGATGAATTTACGGCCAAAATTTGTAAGATATTTATTTTTAACTACAGAAAACTAACATACGTCTTCTTAATACAAAATGTGTTCGTTACTCGCAAACTTGGCACCAACATGGCACCTATTGTACTATTTGTGAAGCGAACATGATTAATATTTACACTGCTCTTGTAGTCAATACTTCAAATTATCTATTTCCTAAACCAACTTTCCACCTTCGGATGTTTTGGTGAACGATTAATTAAAAAAAAAAACACTTTTTACAAACAAAGTTGTATGCTTTGATATTCATTCTATATTATATAAAACCTAGTTAGTCACTATAATAAAAGGAAGGAAAAAATTATAGGTGCACAAAAATATTTTAGCGTATAAATTTACAATCACGAAGGAGGCATATGCTTCAGGTAGAGTAAGACTAAAACCACACACTTTTATGATAATGAAATAATTTACTTGTAATAAAATATCAATATCTTTTAAAATATATATTAACTAAGATGGACACAAAAATAAAATAAAGGAATATGAATGAGATGAATGTTAAATGTCAGAGAAGCAGAGAATTGTTTAGGGTCGTGCAAAGTGGCGATTAATATTATCTGCCTACCCCCATGGGCATAAAAGTAGTTTTGAGTAAAGTAATGTAAATTGGATACCAAGCCCGCAAAAATGATGAAATAAACATTTTTAATTCATGAAATACCACCCACATCGATCGCACACCAATCACTTAATAAGCTGATCCCAGAAACTTAATAATAGTCTATTGTAAGACCTGAAATGCCAGCTGCTCACGCAAATTTTTGGATAGGTGAAAAAACTGCTAATAGTAAATAGTCCAGTGGATAGAACACCCGCCTGAAAACAGAAGGGCGTGAGTTCCAATCCTGGGTCGGGCCTACACCAATTTGTCTTTTCTAAAGTCATATGTGTGGTTAATTTATCATGGTTGTTAACGGTGAGGGAAAACATCGTGAGGAAACCCACATGGCTGAGTTGTACTTAGTCATGTGACAGTGTATTCGTACAAAACGGCGATAGGCCTGCCTCCTATCACGTGAGTACACTGTCTAAGCAAAACGTGGGTGCCTTCTCTGGACACTAGATGGCGCGGCCATGTGAGTTCAGAAGTATTGGTACCTCTGCCAACCCCTTCGGGGATAAACGGCGTGAACGTTTATGTTATTAAATAGTATTAAGGTGGAAGGGATTTTTAAATATAGTTTACTATACATAATCGTGCAGATGCTCCATTTGGCTTCAATCCAAATTATTTAATTCGTAAATGATGTCATTTTATTAACGCTACAATGGATTTCTTGTTGTGAGCTAATTCTGTATGTTCTATTAATACATTTAGATCCGTTACCTATATTTCATTTTAAGGCTAGACGATCAGCTTAAAATAGCACTATCCCATTTGATTCATGGTTTATATTGTTTTTTGGGCCATTCAGTTGGATCAATCATTATTAAAAAAACATCTTTTCCGTCTTTAGTTTAAAAATTGGCAGTGAATATGTTGATTTCTAAGCCCGGGGACTTATTTATGGAAACCATTAACTAAATGTTTTTTTTAGAAGTAAGTTTTTATTCAAATATATTTATTATAATATGATATAGTAATAAACCTAACAAAATACAGAATATGTAGCTGTCATCATTTTCTCATTGTTGTATAGGCGTGAGTAATGTGTGTGATAGAATAGAGTTAACAAGTCACCGCAAGGTTGCTTGCAAACAGATAATGACGTCTTGCATGCAAGACATCGAACATCCTGTGTACTGTGTTATATCAGCAAAGTTACATTGTAAATGGAACATTTTCTAACTTTTATTTAGTTGGTTCATCGGATATTGGTTCCTCTACATTATAAATGGAACATTTTCTAATAGGGTATTGTTTCTTTAATCAATATCCATGCAAATAACATATAGGCATTGCCAATCTTTAATTCTTAAATTAACTTAGATATAGGGATGTCTGTATTTACATATTGTTTGTCCAGTTGTTTTTGTAAGCTGCTAAATAAATATTAAAATTCAAAATAAAGTAGAACAAGAACGAAATTAATGCAAAAACGAATAGTTAAAGGAGATTAAAGTGGTTCAAATATACCTTTATTATATAAGCTGTGTAGTGTCGGTTTAGAATAGCACTACCCCATTTCTTCCTGTGGGTGTGCGTAAGAGGCGACCAACGAGAACCTTTATTTTACCATCTTTTCTCTTCTTAACTTCCAAAAGTGGCTGAGGAATTTCTAATCCTTCAGCTCTGACTTACCCCTTCTAGGGATTGATAGATGTGAGTGTATGTATGTTTGTATGTTATATGAGTATTTTGAAATTATACTACAAGATCAGTGGAGATGGGTTAACCACATTGATAATCAACTACTTATCTATATTATTACTTACAACGCCCCGGTCTCCTTATTCATCTCATGTTCATCTCATACGATACCCCCGAGAAGGAAAGAAGTAGTGGTAGTGTAAGCAAATAATATATGGCAAATTATAAAAAAAAAAAACAATATAATATGAAGTACAATTTCAATGTTAATATGTTTAATTTTATACTCGAGCTTTCATTCTATCACTTTTATTCGTGAGTACATGCAAATCAGTACTTATCATATATATTAGAGTGTGATATATACATTTTCATACACCATGATCCATTCACGTTAAAATAGGAGTCCCAAACTTGTTAATTTCATATCATAACATAATGTTTACTATTTCGCAACTATTGGATGCTACCAAACTAAACATCACGTAATATCGATATGTGATGTGGCACGATGACATCATGAGCCATTCACGTCTTACGCTAATCAGATGAAAATGAGTCTTATTTGCAAGGTAATAAGGAAATAAGAGGAAAGGAAAATCTATTACTTGTTCCATAAAACTGTTTACTGTCCTAGTTTTATGCGACCCTGGCTCTGGAAACGTAAACTCGCCTTTTGCGTCATGCAGAGTAAAACATAGTAAAATAAATCTCATCAGTGACTGTAGTCTGCAGTATTTGATGATGAAAAAGTGAAGGATAGGATGATAGGCAGAATAATTGATAATATTTAAAGTAATAATTAAAATGTGCAAATAAATAGTAATATTTATATTTGTGATATACTATTCTGACTCTAAATAGCTTTCTATAGAATTCAATCCCTAAACCAAATGATAAAAATAATTTCATCACCATAACCATATTTTAAAACTTTTCTCCTTATCTAGTGTTTGATTAAAAGACGATAAATTACTATTGATATCATATAATAAAAATAACTATAATATAGACTATACCTTTAAAACAATAACATCACAAGTACATGACAATAACCAAAGAACAGCCTTGACAAAGCCTGAGTCACAGACTCTACCTACAGAGGTAATTGTATGTCAATGTTATACAAATACTTGAAGCATCTACTAAGAAAACAATACACTGAATTCTCGGAGTAAACTATTAGTATAAGTGGTTTAATTAAATATGAACGTTAAAAACCCTGCGTCTCCTTAAAAGAGTGCCACATTTTGATACATACATACATATACTCACGGCCATAAATCCCAAAAAGGGGTAGCCGCAGCTTCAGAGCTAGAAAATCGTCAGCCACATTTGGAGGTTGATAGTTCCACATTTAAGCTTTTAAAATCTATTTTTTTCTATATCTTCCACTATTTTAAACTAAAAAAAGGCTTATAGATGCCAAATGACCTGAACACACCCAAAAGATAAAATCAGTGGGTATGGTAATATCTCCTCGTTAGTTTTACTGTCTAGTGACAATTAACCTCAAAACGACCTTGCTTTTACGTTCAGTTAGACCCATCACTTTTAATACGCGAAATAAAACTATTTCCGTTTGAACTATGGCTTTAAAACTTGTTTCTGTAAAATCATGAAACTTTTAATTCCACGTAACTTATTACATTGTTTACGCAGTATATCTCCAAAGGGTGACATTTGCAACTAATTCTTGAGAACATCACTTTACAACTGTAAGACCACAGCTGAGCCATGAATGTTTTCGTATTGTGTTTTTCCTCACAGTTAACTTGCCTTTTTTGTGAAAAATTTGAAGCAGGCTAATTGCCATGACACCGTCAATATTTTGCCATCAATTAAAATTTTAAGACGAGATTTTGAGTTATTATACCTTCCGTCAATATCACCAACTTTTACTTTTACTTAGGACTTTAATTAATATATGTTTGTGTTAGAGCCAGTACACTTGCACTTAGCATACTAGCACATAGTAATGGATACTTCAAGGTTCTGCTGATGGTATAACTAGCTCAAGCTTCAGGATCAAATACATAAACTTAAAACCCACTTTACACTATTGGCACATTTCAAAACCAAACTAACTAAGGTATTCGAACGTCTTTGACCCATTTCATTAGAAACCCATCAATAGAACCTTCGTATCAATCATCACTTCCCAATAGGGTGTTAATGATGCATATATCACGGACACACTATTAACCCACCTTTTATCAAGCAGTCAGCGTTTGCCTTTACAAATAACAGAATATGGAAAATGCCAAAACGAATGAGGTCAACTTACGAGACCTCGTTTTGGCAACGTAATAAAACAAACTTGTTCTAGAATGTATTTTGTTTTAAATGGCAGAAATAATATTTGAATGCATATACAATATTATGATCTTACTAAGTGACATTAAATAATAATGATATAATAATGACAAAAATCAAAAGTGTTATTCGTCATATGCCTGCCTTCGAGGCACAGGTGCTTCCCACGTCGACCAAGGTTGTAGTTAAAGTTAAGTCATGTTATAAAATCGCTGATAGTATGATGAAGTTTTTTTTTTAATTCTGTATTTTGGTAGTAATAACAGCAAAAGGTTAGATAGTTAATGTCAAAATTTGTATGGCGTTGCCATAAGAATATTTATTTGTATCTTATTTTCAATTTCAATAAAACAATATTGTACAAATTATTTTGAAAAAGAGCAATTCAAATAATATCTTGCAATGTACAAATATACCAATCGATCTTGCTGCATTTCCTTACTTACTAGTTATAAAAATATGTATGAAAATAGAAAAACTAATGAAACCAGTAAATAATATGCAATCCAAACCTCCTACAGTACCATATACACACACACCCCAACGATTCCCCCCAAAAAATAGGCGCCACCAAGTCCGCCCTTTGTAAGTTTGGTTTTACGTCTCTTGAAACAGTTTGACCCCAAAACTATACTGACCTAATTTAGTTGTATCCTTATTTAGTAACCGATGATCATGTCAAGAAGATATATCTATTCATTTATAGGCCGTGAGCTCTTTGTTCATATTATTTTCCGACAGTTCAGTAGAACAAAGAAATTCTTCATTATAACATTAACTAGTACATCTTTGACCTAAATAAGGGGAAGTGAACTTTATCGATTCTATGGCACCTGCACTATTTCAAAAAGTTTTATGCTTAGAAGTTGAAGTAATATGCCAAGTAGGTGATTTTGAAGATTGTTATAAAAAGTAAGGAAGTTATTAACTCTATATTTATAGCGTCTTTATATTTTACCAATGACAGTAATTGCTTATTCACACACAAATCATACAGTATTTATCTAAAATAGCAAGCTCATTATTCTAAGTGCTAAGCTCAAAATTTTCCAATGTTTTTAGAATGTCACCTAATGTTGACAGTATTTAATTTTTAAATCTTTTTGTTCATGAAAACCTCATGTGGGGATTTTTCTTTCCTTTATTTATTCTTTAATTATTAGTATTTAATTTTATTATTTTTTTTGTAAAATAATTGTTTTTCTTGTGCCTACAATGGCAAATAAACTTATTTTCTTTCTTTCTTTCTTTTTTTTATCAAACAATTGTAAATAAGAAGCTATTATATTACGAATTAAACTCTTAGTATTCTTCACGAAAATCACATTAGCTTATTAAATCAAAGAAAAAAGCCAAGTTATCAATCTGTCGGACCAACCTATAGTGCTCGACTGACGAATGCAGTGCATTGCAATCACGACTAATTAGTCAGTCCATTTTCCGTCACGTAAGTTAGTGTGATTACAGGTTTTGTGACTGCAATATGGCCACTCGTACTCTTAGTCATTTTAGATACAGTAGGTAATGACGGCAAACAAAGACATGGATAATTCTGTTATTGCGTCGTTGTTTTACTAAGCCAAAGATGGGTGTTCATGCAGTCTTATCAAATCTTTATTAAGCTTACAATATTTTTGATTACATCTGTGGTGTTTTTATTGAGTAAAACTGGTTATGTAGATGATGCTACACATTAATGCACAAGAAATCATAGGTTATTTGTAAAGTAATATCTGTAAGCCAAATTAGGTAAAGAAATAAACACATTAATTGCCTTACATCTTATAAGTTTATGGCAAATCTGATAGAGGAATATTTATTTTTAATGCACTCCTCTATTATAAATTGAACTAGGCTCTTATCTTAACGATCCGTGCATGGTTTAAACTCCTACCTCTGTTATAATATGTTATTTTGTAAATTAAAATCATGAGCAGTTTTTCGATAGTAGAAATAGTACCTTTATATTTTAGAATGACAATTATTAAATGATGATGTTCAGTAGTACATATAACTGAAAACAATAATTGTATAATGTTATTAAAAGCATTGTGTTCTTTGCATAATAATATCACGTTAATCGAATTCAACAAGAATGATAATATGTCCACAATTATGAGTTCTTTTTTAGGTCACATTAGCGAATAAATATATGGTTACAATCTTATTAAGATTTTTCTACCTTATATTTTCTTAATTCATAGAAAAGTAATACCATATACAGAAAAACATTAAAAACATACATACATATACTCACTGCTATAAATCCCATGAAGGGGTAGCCAGAGCTAGGGAATTAGAAATTCCTCACTCCTCAGCCACTTTTGGAAGTTGCGTGGGGAAAAGATGGTGAAATAAAGGTTTTTGATGATGGGTCTCCAACCGTATCGCCCAAAAATCCCTTAAAAGCCCCAAAACCGTTAGTCGCCTCTTACGCACACTCACCGGAAGAAATGGGGTAGTGCTATTCTAAGCCGGCACTACACAGCAACATTTAAACCAGGACGTTCAATATGTCATTCATTCAAATGCTAAAGTTAATTTAGGAAAAACGTACTAAGTAGTATGTATGTATTTAAAATATTATGTAATTTTTAGTGTGGATTCATTATCGGTAAATATATTTCAAATGCCACCACTTTTGCACAGAAAACTCATTATAAAAAACAAATTCTGAATTGCCTCACTAAAAGGTTTTTGCATCTGTCATTCTCTCACTTACTTATCACATCAATATGTTTATCGAGTAATATACAATGCAGCAAGCATGATAGAGCAAAATCACATGCATGACATAACATGGGAATAAAGCAGTTATGCTAGAGTAGCAGTGAGCACTACGCATTACATTCATTGTCCGACATCACTGTACCGTGTCGGATCGAGGAAAACCGTTCTTTCGTACTTCGACACGAGGCAGGCCTTGTGGGACACCAATTAAGTTTTTACATGTTGACTACAAAGGTCGACACTATTTTGTCCGAGAAAATCTTGTCATACAAACTATTGTAAGTGGGAAACTGAATTGAAATTATGTAGAGTTCGGTTTTCCGGGTAGACGATTAGTTTTTTTTATGAATTGGTCTTAATAGAGGATCTTTCAAAATAGGCCCAGATTCACCTTCGTATATTATCAATAATATATATATATTAAATAAAATAATATAAAATATAAAATAAAAAGTCCTATTAATGGACTATCGAATATTCTGATGCCCGAAGTTTTAGAAATATCTATAGAAAATATCATATCTATAACCCATCTCTTTCCCACTTCCAGGAGAATCAGTAAGATGCTGGAGCTGCTCCTCGGACCTGGACCCGATGTGCAACGACCCGTTCCTGGCCGGCAGACCCGACTCCGGGTACCGCTTCACCCTGTCCAACTGTGACGCACACTCTGGGGCCACCTACCCGTACCTCAGCTCTTCGAAATCGGCGTGTAAGAAGCACAAGAAATATGGTGAGTTTTACTTATTATACATATACTCACGGCTGTAAATCCCTAGAAGGGGTTGCTAGAACTTAGGGATTAGAAATTCCTAAGCCAATTTTGGAGGTTAATTGGGGAAAAGATACTAAAGTGGAGTTACTATAGAGAGCACGTTTTAAACTACGATTTCTCTTGCACACACTACTCAATACATATCGCTCTTACTGTGGACTTCGCTAAGTGAAATTATTTAAGACACAAAAAAATAGCAAAAATGCAAGAAATATGGTGAATTTTACTTACTATAGTGGGCGTGTTATAAACTGAGCTGTTGCTGATATCATTTCCTTGTTCTTACCTCACTTCGACACTCTGTTTTCTCTCTCTCATACGACTCAGTTTAAAACGGACTTACTACGGCTTTCGGTTCAGTAAAATTATATATACTATATGCATGCATTCATGCATTAGTCAAGACATAGAATTATACGGTTTTGACTTCATAAATGAGTACCTAGTCAGAGTTTTACGATTGTTCAGCTACCTGAGCGAAAAAGTAAAAACCTATAATAATAGTAAGAAATGTATCGCGATTCTGGATTTATATTTGTAAATATGAATTGCAATAGAACTTCCGCGAATAGTCAGTTATTTCAGAAACAATCATTTCAAGCTTTTTCAAGAATACGAATAATAATGTAGTGTACTACCAAGCAGATGTCACATTTTGACTATTCAGATTGTTACTCATAGAAATCGATGAACCAAAAAGTAATTAATTTCAATTCTATTCAAGGAATCCATTACGAACTAATTAACTCAGTGATTTATAAAATCGCTTCCGCCTCAAGTTTGTCTGTAAATACAAGTATTTTTTTTTCTTTTCTACTTAAAATAGTGACCTTTTTTAGAAGCTAACTCCACACCTATATACCGTTTCAGCTTAAGCAAGTCTTGCGAGTGTTTTATGTTACAATTTGCCATCAACTAATCTTGTAATTAGATGACAGCTAAAACTCAACAAATAAACGGTTCTTAGGAAACAAGTGTCCGTAATTTATAAATAAGAGCTCAACCTCACGTCTCCGTACATGTTTTAAATGTGACGTCATATTCTCAATGTCACTGGTATAAAAACAACAAATTATACTTGAGAACTCCTTCAAGCTACTCCAGTACTATTGTTCTCGTTAATCACAGCTAATTAGCTTTGCCTACTGAAAACCTGGGAAGGATGTTCTAGAAGTTGAATCTGTGCGGAGGTCAAAATAACTAACTATTATGGTAGTAGATAATTTGGTAGTTTGGTTAATTTGACACTGGTAGTTTTCTCCTGCAGATTTATTGGGCAGATAAAATCTCTGTTTAATCTCAATCGGTTATGGATAAAACTATTACAATTGATGGTTTCACGACCATATTATTTAACTGTGTATATTTCTAGTAAATATCACCATTTCAAGACACACCTGAAAATCTATTTTAACAATTATCTAGCAAATAGAGGTATAATAGCAAACATAGTACAGATAAACATAAATACAAGTTATCTTTAGAACAAACAGGACCTCTACCATCCCTTTTAAAATATATTATAATAAGCATATTTTAAATATATTAATATTACACAATAAGCATATTTTAAAGTTATAGGCGCGGGGAGGGAGTTATTAGTATTCTACTCTTATAAGTACTAATAAACCTATTGTGAAATAGTCTACAAACTAAGGCATAAAAAAACTCTTGGCGTAATCACTTTTCTCAGTTTAGAATCGTTTCATAGAGCAATTACGTAGAGTGGAAATGAGCGATAATTATGACAATTAACTTTAATTGAGTTTACATTGGGTCAATTGGCGTGAAGACTTGATTCCGAACTCAGGCAATGCTGACCTATTTTCGTGGAATGCACTTATTTTCATTGGACATTGCTGGAAAATGGAAATCGATTCCGTATGAAAGTTGAATCAGTGTGTTATTTTTAATTTTACAAGATTAGTTTCGTATTATCTATGTCAGCTCATTTGGATGTGATTTTGTGTACAATGCAAATTCTACCTTAAGTTACACCCATAAATATTAATCTTTTCATTTACCCAAAAAGAAATAACTAAAATTAAACATCAATGTCTGTTAGGAAAAACGATAGCGGCGAACGAGGAAATCTACAAAAAAATACTCATGTCACAATGAACAAAACTCTTCCGAAACAGATTAATCGATTACATACATACATACATATACTCACGGCTATAAATCCCTAGATGGGGTAGCCAGAGCTAAGGAATCAGAAATTCCTCAGCCACTTTTGGAAGTTGTGTGGGGAAAAGATGGTGAAATAAAGGTTGTTGGTGATGGGTCTCCAACCGCATCGCCCAAAAATCCCTCAAAAGCCCCAAAACCGTTAGTCGCCTCTTACGTACATCCACCGGAAGAAATGGGGTAGTGCTATTCTAAGCCGACACTACAGAGCAATCGATTCTTATAAAAAAATAATCTTATGAAATTATTATGGGCCTTCTTCTTATTTTTCCTTGTTTAGCTCAGTTCTATTACTATGCCAAGCACACTTATTAGATAGGTTTTCAAAACAGCTGGTAAACATGCAACACACATGCATTCCCAACTGAGCTGGGTCAGTCCCAGTAAAGATAAGTTAGAAGCATGTATGATTAATGGTGCACTTTAAATACCATACAACGAGATATCCCTATTTGGTTTCACTTTACTATGCTCACGTTGTTTTCCAATCAATATTTTAAATCGTTTTATTAATGCGGTTTTTGTTTTTATAATCTTTCAACTTCTGCTTTTAGTGTACCAAATAAGTCGTCTCTTTTAGATAACTAATTGTTTTAGTAATTACAAACCATATGTGCGTCAATATATTGTAATGATTAGCTTTGGATTTATTAACGTTTTAATTACTTTACTTTAATTATTCTTAAAAAAAATGCCTATTTAAGTAACAAAGGGTACATCGATGTTTGATGATTTTATACTTAAAATCTTATTGAGATTTTGAAGAACCTAAAAACGCTGTTTTGCTCCGATGCCAATTACAATTTTTACCTTATCAAGGCTTAAAATATTACTTTATGATACAGTGCACACATCTAACGAGTTAGTAATGTATAGCCAATTTTACTCTTAAAGTTCCATCCCAATCAAAACAAAGTCTTCTCGATAAAAATCCAAACTAAAGACATATTTCTTATTTTTCAGTGAACGGAATCCTCTCAGTGACTCGTGGTTGCACCTGGAAGCGGGCTGATGACTACACCAACATCTGTCCAGCCAGCGCCAACGGCCAGAACGAAGTTACCACTTTCTGTGAGACCTGCGAATATGACGGCTGCAATGGCGCTTCAGCCATCGGCATGACTCTAGCACTCCTCGCTGCACCGCTTACTCTTTTGTTACTCAAGTAAATTTAGCACCATCTAGGCTAAGCTCCTCTAAATTCCGATCGGGACCATGTTTGCTGGTCTTTTCATATTTTATAGCAGTTATTTGATAGCCGAGGCTTAATTAAGAATAAATAAAATCTATTTGTAAATATTTCTGGCTAAGGTGAGCCTGTACAATGTAAATCTTGATGATTTTCATGTGTGTGATTAATTCAATGTTATAAAGTTGTAGTAGACATTTGAATCTCAAAACTTTTCATATATTTTTGGACTTACAACCTTTTTATGTCTTATATTCCATACATCACAATACTGCACAAATGAAATTAGTAGGATATTTTACTTCAAAGTAAAATTGCAATTTTCACATTATAGTAAAGTTTATCAACGAATTTTGAAATACTTATTAGTATATTTTGGATCAGTTTTAATTTATTATTAAAATAACATCTATGTTAGAAAATAACGTGTCATTAACAATAAAAAAAACTTTGAAGTGCACTTACTTTATTTTAAGGGGATGTAAATAATAATATTGTGTTTGATAATTATATTTTAAAACAATCTTTTTGAAGATATTTGAATAAAAAATAAGATATATTTGCTTTATGTATTTTATCACTATCCAAAAAAAATGGAAGCTTCTGTTTTATTTTGTTAATTTAAATCGCCACCGCTTTAATGCATTTATAATAAGATCTGGTTTCAATATTTGTTGTTAACAAAATTTGTGTAATGAATAAGTAATAAAGTACAAAGTCGTGTGGTTCTTTTGTTAAATAGTATTTTGTTGTTGCTAATGTGTAATTTTTGGTGCTGATTTTGAGTTAATAAAGTTGGTAGCCAAAATATTGTGTCTCTTATTTACTTTTAGTCAACAGTCAGAAGTTGCCTTGGAGTATTGCCCCAGAGCACAATCGTTCTTAAATTTTTACATGGATGACAATTGAGTAAAATTATTCTATTTTATGAACTGAGAATAAAATGATTAACAGTCAAATGCCTTTATAAGTTGACGATTAAGTTTTACTTGCGGTTAAAAATTAGCAAGATATGATGTGCTCGCAACAAGGATGTGGCAGACATTGCAGGAGCAAGTATGTTAGCAAGATTTCCTACTAAAACGACCGAAAGTTTAAGTGTTTTATTATGCGTGCCGTACATTCGCAATAGCTGCATGGGCATCTAGATCAGTTTAATTAAATTAAACTACAAAAGAGGTAGTAAAGCCATACGTAACAAAAAAATATTTAATTAAATCAATAATTAATAATGAAATTTTGAAAGCTGAAATTTATTTTGTATGAATACGGTTTTTTTTTATTCAGCATATAGTTCATCTTTCATATTTCATCATCATCTTTTGATATTTATTTCGTCTTATGTTTCAGATGCAACACAGAATCAGTAACTCGCACTATGCATTAGGTGTCAATACGAGCATTTATAACATAACATATAACATAACATAAACGTTCACGCCGTTTATCCCCGAAGGGGTTGGCAGAGGTACCAATACTCCTGAACTCACATGGCAAGCGCCATCTAGTTTCCAGAGAAGGTACCCACATTTATTATACATTTATACATTTGTAAATATTAAAATTTAAGTGAAAATAGAAACATTATTATTTCATTTTAAAGTTTCAATTAAAGTGTCCCTCTCAATTGAATCCACAACGAACATCTATTTGCCAAATGCTTGTTCTAAAAAAAAGAACGAATACCTACAAAAAGATGCTTTAACGGACACACGAAAAAAATAGACGCTAAGAGATAAAAGGAGTACTAATCCGACTGACCTTTGAATTCTAAGGGCACTGCACCACGAACTATCGTGAAAGAAACCAGCCAACATTACTTTGAGTAGTGATCGAATTGGTGAGCTTTTTTCAGTTTCGGAAACCCACGTGTCATCACAAATAATAAAGTGTTTCATGATTATTGTCATATGGGTTATTGCAGAACATTCAGGTCTCATACCCAACTGATTAATACAAACAGTACGAATAAATTCGTGAGACAAAGAAAGTTCGGCAACTATCTCTCGCAATATAAGGATTTTCGGTCACTACGTTTGTCTATGCAGATATCGATGGTCTGCCAGAGAGAGTCAATCACCAAAAGAACTCATGATTTTCGATTAACCGTTTCTTCTCGTAACATTTTCAGTGCCTCTAAGCACGAAATTCCATTGGCGATTCAACATTTAAGATGCATTCTTTTTTCGGAATTTATGTATATTTCGAAATTCTTAAAAATACAGCTAATAATATATTTAATCTAATTATCAGCTCCAACTCCGCCCCAAAATGTAAGTTGATAGAAGGCAAAACTTTTTTTTATACCGGACCTACACATAATTAGAATGTTTGTGTTCATGAAAACCTCATGTGTTTTTTTATTCTTTGTTTATTAGACCGACAAAACTAGATTTATAGTCGTAAGTATATGTATGTCAGATTACTGGGTAGCATAGGTGAGGAGAGGAGGTATTTCCCGAATTTCTCACGGGAAAGTATATAAACCAGTAGCGTGACATAACATAACATAAACGTTCACGCCGAATATCCCCGAAGGGGTTGGCAGAGTTACTAATACTTTTGAACATCACATTGACATTGCCACCTGGTGTTCAGAGTACCCACGTTTAGCATGGACAGTGTACCACGTGATAGAGGCAGGCCTATCGCCGTTTTGTACGAATACACTATCACATGACTAAGTACAACTCAGCCATGTGGGTTTCCTCACGATGTTTTCCCTCACCGCTAACAACCATGATAAATTAATTACACATATGTCTTTAGAAAACACAACTCGACCACGACCCGGGATTTGAACACTAGTCGTTTGCACGATAACCGGTGTTCTACCCATTGAGCTATCACGTCGCTTTTCCAGTAGCGTGACTGCCTGACAAACAGCGTAGAGCAGAAATTACTAAACGTACGAAGTAGTTTAAAATGTAGGTTCGTTGGATATTGTAGGTGAGAACTAACGAAGGCTTTCCCGAAAACAGTAATAAAGGAGACATGATCATATACCCCATATTAATAATTAAATTTTAATTTCTCGGTTTACGAACGAATATGAAAAAAATATGTAAATACGCGGACGAAGTCGTGGCATTTTTAAATAAAAAATGTAGTTATTCAAAACAGTTTATTGTACAAAAATGGACGGACAATGTCAGTCTTAAGACTCATCATTAAGGCTAAATATCATTCGGATTTTAAGCTAACCGCAAAAAAATCTTTCTTAATTAAAATTTTGACATTTTTTTTTGATAATATATAACATCTTCAAAGTATGAGACTATACAATTCTATGCTTAAGGGCCGACGCTGACTGCCGGCATGGCATGGCAAAGGATTTCGGTACAGATATAGATAGCATTTTTTATCTTATTACCATGAGTATAGAATTCATTTTACTTTACTTTGACACAACGATGCCGACGTTCTGTCTTACCGCGGCCTCCCTCGGCATCGTTGTGTCAAAATAAATTCTATACGCATGGTAATAAGATTAAAAATGCTATATCTGTACCGAAATCCTTTGCCATGCCATGCCGGCAGTCAGCGCCGGCCCTATGTCAAATGGGATTTATTTGTTTATGTGCATTATATATTTGTGTTTATAGTTGTGTGTAAGAGATACATCAGCTATTACTTAAGTTTTAGTAATTATTATATAAAATGGTGAACTTAGGAGAAAAATATCGAGTACAAAAAATGCAATGCTGTATAGTACAACACTTTACATAGATGTTAATGATTAGTAAATCATGAAAAAGGGGGCTGATCTACTGATCACAGTACACTTTCGAATTAGGAAAAAATGACACAATAATAAAATATACTGGCAGTTGTATAAAAGGTCTTTACAAAAGAAACTAAAAACCACATAAACAATCATTTCTGCTTGTACAAAGCACATGGTAAAGTGCAAACCTTATAGTCGAATAATGATAGCAAAATATCAGTACTTATTGGATGTCCACATCTATTGTTTTGTCATTTTTATCTATTTGCCTACACAATATCAACAAAACTCAGTTAAAGTTGAGTAACACTGCATTGAAAGTAAAGTAACATTCAATCTTAATTCACACCACAATATAGGTGTATAAATATAAAACTTTATATAAAAATGGCTTTACAAATTACTTCCATAAAATGGAATTGATTTTTATGGTACAGTCATGAATCAAAACGTAATTCAAACTTATTCTGAACATATGGTTCTTATTTTGTGCATTTGTAATCACAATAAATAATGGAATTTTATATTTAATACAAATATCAATTACAGTAAATGTACATATTTTTTTATTGTGAGTAAATAAGTTAATTCTGCTGAGCTGAGTATTGTTTTGCATAATACATATTATATTATACATAATATATTATATTACATAATATATTATATTTATAATAGTATTTGTATAATACATATTTAAAATCAGACATACATACACAATATAGAAGTAGTATTTTACACATTCATATGATAAGTAATCAATTAAACTCCTATTTTAATGATTTAAAGTTTTTTAAGGGAGATTTTAGTCTTTAAGATATACTTGATTTAGCACGCCAATACAAACACTCAGATTTTAACCCAGATACTTCAAATTCTAATTTGATATTTATTACTAGCTCTGGGATGGGCAAATATTTATCAGTAGTTAATTATTTTTCCCTGTTACAGATTTTCCAATTGTCATATTGTTGTATAATTATTGTTAATAAGTAAAACTTCTGTTGTCTTAAATGTAAGAAAATTCTAATTAATAAGCTAAGGCACAAAATGGACTCTAATAAATTTGTTTCACCTTGAAAATCTGGCAACTAACACTTAGATCACCAAGGATTTTCACTACAAATCATGTTTAACAAAACCACAAAGTGAACAGTGTAACTATGCATCCAGGCAAAAGAGATAATTATAAGTACTCTAAATGTTTTTAATCATGAAAAAGTAATCTTATTTTATTATACACATTCAAGAATGTAGTTAAGCTATTTTTGAATATTTTTTAAGATCTTTTCATATTTCGAAAATATAGTCAGTTCTGCTCATATCATATTTTACACTACTTAGATTGGCTATCCTGGCAATAAGTCAAATAATTTCAGAGTTTACAGATACTTAAAACTAGTATAAGGCACAAACATGTCATATTTAAAACATTGAGATTTTGTAATAAACTGGTCACAACTCGACATAAAATTACCATGAATATTCTCTAATTGAGATTCAAATTTTTTCAAAGAAATGTCCATAAAAATTATGATAATAATTTACTAAAGCAGAAAGATATAAGTGTAAATATGAGAACAGGCAAAGGAGATATCATAGACGAGGCATTACAACCATCTTTACTATTGCATGTACAATATTCTATGAAAATATTGTAGGTACCAGTTCTCATTAGGCAGAATCTTTCATCTCCTTGAATGCCCACTTCGCCAAGGTAGGCACAGTCTCTAAAGTATCTCCACTCGCCATTTACTGGAATGAGAAATTAGTCAATAAGAGACAAAACTTACAGATGTGTATTGTACAGCAATGGAAATAAAATAATAAAATTAAAATATAAAATCTGTTAATTACACCTAATAATCATTAACATATCATATACTCACGGCCATGAATCCCAAAAAGGCATAGACAGAGCTTCAGAGCTTAGAAACTCCTCAGCCACATTTGGATGGAGGACAACTTTTGAGCCGAGGCTCCGAGTATAAAGAATGAAATGTGTGCATTTAGATATAGGGTCATTCCATGACATATTATACTGAAGTCAAAAATAAAAAGTATTATTATTTTCATCTAATATGGTTGATTTTAGTAGCAAACATTCCAGATCAGCATATTATAAAAATAAAATGGATATAACTTTATTATTTCATAAAAAAATCTCGTTATCAAGATGACGTTAACGTGTTTTTGTTCATTGACTATTTTTTACTTAATGTTCGCTACACTAAAACAAAAAATCTACTGTCAGAATCCGCGTGTTTCCTTTTTCCATTTAAAGGTTATGCATTTAAGTGTCGTTGCAGTATAACAAACAAGTAGAAATATCATTATTTTTCAAATTAGTGGCTGTTCCTTGAAGATAATCCTCAGTGTAACGCCCGAAACGAAAAAAAGGTATTTATTTTATTCACATGTAAATCTTAATAGCTTTAAACTTCATATTTTGGGAAAGAAAGGTTTTAGTAACAATTATTTGAAATATATATTAAAATTAATGGAATGATGTAAGTAAATACTGATTTTACATGTCAAAAAGTGTAACGCCCGAAACGTTTCGGGCGTTACATAATTTTCGTTCTGGGTTTATATGCATGTTATGTTCTTTTTTGGCATGTTTGTTTGCTCTTTCTTGCAATGGAATTTTTTTCCCGCTTCTCACGGTAAGGGTGCAGTCGATGGTATAGGTGGAACTGTTAAGAGAACGGCATGGATAGGTGTAAAAGCAAGAAAAGTAATTATTAATTCAGCTAAAGATTTTTACAATTATATTAAGACTCAAGTTTCAGGTGTACACGTAATGTTCATCTCCAAAGAAGACATAGAAATAGATAAGCCATTTCTAAACGACCTTTGGGAGGAAATTCAGTCAATTCCATTTCTTCAGAAGCAACATCATTTTGAAGTTTTAGACAGACAAAGGCTTCTGGTTTCAAGAACATCAAAATCGATTTCCGCTGAAGTGGTGAGAATACAACAAAACATTATATGCCTGATGAATTTCTGATACCGTTGGCAGAATTGAAAAGGGTACAGATCGAACCCAACGTTAACTCTCCATGTAAACCAGATTCTTGCTCTTCAGAGGAACCGAGATGTTCAGGAGTATCAGCAAATGTCGCGAAAGCAACGAAAAAACTGTGATATAGCGATATCTATACTGATTCTGATGAACCTGGCGCTTTCTTACTTATTAAATTTCGTCCAGAAGGGTGTCGTATTCAAAAAGAATTCAGATATGCTGGTATCTGTCAAAAAATTTCAGCAGTTGGAGAAGTACAAATAATGTACCTTACATTGGTTGGTGATACTGGTAAAATATTCGTTGCAGACGAAAATGACGTGTCTGATGTCCCAGTAGAAGATTTTATACGTACTTTACCTAATCCAGAAAACCAAAGGAGGTCGAACTTATTTCGAATTCCCCACTGCAATTAATGTACTTGAAAAGTAAATTACTTATATTGTTAAACTGAAAATACTTAGACCTTATTACGAAATGCAAGCAGTAAGTAATTAAAGTACGAGTATTCTCAGTACTCTAATCACATTTTAGAAATTTTTAAATCTTAAGTAAAGCTAGTTATATAGTATGTTAATTTTATTACTAAATTACGATTAAAAAATCTATATTTTCATATAAAAGTTTTTCATTTTCGTACTCGTAACACCCGAAACGAAAGGTAAGTAACACCCGAAACAATAAAAAAAGGTCATAACACAGTAAATATAACATAGTAGTTCTTGTTTTTGTGGATGATGGAAAACAAATTTAGTTGTTTAAAACTGACTTTTATTTTCAATATAAGTTCTTTAAGAAATTTCGCTGAATTTCACGACTAAATAACCTTGGTCAGAATGGATAGGAAAAATGAGGTAACGCCCGAAACACACACTATTTGTCATATAAATCAATGTTTTTACTAAAAATGTAGTAAATTTTGGATTTATTTTAATAATATAGATTAAAACGTTTAGTTTGAGAAATAAAAGCTACTGAATACTTTAATATATTACATAAAAATACAACTTGTATGAGTTCAAGTGTAACACCCGAAACGATGGAATGACCCTATATATAATAATGTAAATAAAGCTTGAGAGGTTTGGTCGAATTCTACAAAGCAGCGATCAATAGGATCTGCCTATCTCAATAGGGACCAATATATATATATGTATAATACATACATACATATACTCACGGCTGTAAATCCCTAGAAGGGGTAGCTACAGCTAAGGAATTAGAAATTCCTCAGCCACTTTTGGAAATGTGAGTGGGGAAAAGATGGTAAAAGTAAAGGTTGTTAGTGATGGGTCTCCAACCGCATAGCCCAAAAATCCCTTAATGACCAATAAACTAATTATATATATATATATATATATATATATATTAGCAACATATATATATATATATATATATATGTTGCAACAACATACAAAAGAAAGAGAACAATTATTCCACTGTATTTTGTTTAAATGATATTATTAAATTATTGTCCAGAATAGCAAATTTTTAAAAAGAAAATGCATTTACATACATACATACATATACTCACGGCTATAAATCCCTAGAAGGGTTAGCCAGAGCTAAGGAACTAGAAGTTCCTCAGCCACTTTTGGAAAGTTGAGTGGGGAAAAGATGGCAAAATAAAGGTTATTCGTGATGGGTCTCCAACCGCATCGCCCAAAAGCCCTTAAAACCCCCAATACCGTTAGTCGCCTCTTACGTACACCCACGGGAAGAAATGGGGTAGTGTTATTCTAAGCCGACACTACACAGTAAATGCATTTAAAATCTCAAAATGTTTTTGTAATCATCAATATTTTTGTCACCCAGAAAATATCCTAAAATTCAAATGGCTCAGTCAGGAATCCCACAAATAAAATATGTTTTACTTCCTTTTTAAATTATATTTATGCGAGCTGAGTGCCCTTCGCCATTTGACATTCACGCGTTTCGGAGTTAGAAACATTATAAGTAAGTTGTTATTTTCGTGAAGACCACAATAATAATTATTGCCTGAACTGCTATTGATTTTAGGGTTCAAGTGTTTTTACCTTTCTGTCTTATTTTCCGGCACATTGACGGCCTGACTCCCGGCAAATGAGGAAGTCCTTTTTCTTGTTTACAATCTGTGATTGGTACTGTACTGTTGTCGAAAGGATCCGCACACTTGGGGTCATTATTGGAACGGCAGTTCCAGCATTTAATGCCAAATGCTGAAATAAAATAATATGATATAGACATACATACGAGTAAAGGCATGGGCGTTACCCATTTATAAATCAAAAATCATGACTGAGAATGAATTATAACTTACCATCAGGTATAATAATTGCTATTATGGTAAACAAAACGAAACTTGTCGACAATGCAGACATATTAAACAGAAGTAAATTTACAGAGAAAGGAAATAAAAACGTTTACGAAATAGTTTAGTGTTTATGTTTGATCTTTTTTTCCCTCTTCCATTATTGGTGGCATGGCATCTTTTCTAACGTTAACCAATGTCGCGTCGCAGCAGTAAAGGAGCAACTCAAACAAAATCGCGATAAGTGTATGCTAACCTTTAGCTTGGATACAACCTGTGGGTAGTAAAGTAGACGTAAAAAACACTTGGTCCATATGTATTTCCATGCCATGCCGTAATCCAAATACATACAAAAACGCATCGAGTACCTTTCAGAGCCACAATAATGTAAACGTAACTTTAGACTTAGTTTAGTTGGTGATTTGATTGGACTTGGGCATGAAGGCCGTGGTGAAGTCTCAAAAACTAGGTGTAACTCAAATGATTTGTTTATAGTTTATTATTATAGAAATTTGGGATTTGTTGAATTAAAATGATTAGAATCATGAGTAAACTTATCTTATTTGTTATACTTTGCTCCATGCCTGCTGGTAAGTGTATAAATATCATAAATACTTGTTAAAATTATCATATACTTGACCGTTATGTTTTGGTTACAGTATTTTCTGTAAGATGCTATCAGTGTGCTTCTTCTCAAAATAAACTAGAAGATACATGTGGAGCCTACAAAAGGTTTGACCGGGATGCACACATAGCAGTTGAGTGTAACAGTGACGAGTCTCATATGCCTGGTTCTTTTTGCATGAAAGTTACCAAACAAGGACCTAAAGGATTCATATGTAAGTAACAAAGTATTTATTTTACACAAGGGGAGTCCAACAAGGTGTGTAGCTTCTCTGTGACTCTTCAATTAGTTCATGGATGATGGTTTCACAAAGTGGCCTCAAAGTGATTATGGACTGAGAATGGATGGATTCATCATTAAATGCCTCTTATTTGCTGACTCTTAAGTGTCCTTGCATCTTCTGTGGAAGAGTTGCAATAGATGATGAATATTGCATGTGCATCTTTTGAAAGGAAGGGAATGAGGGTGAATGTGGTTAAAGCCATCATTTTTGAGAGAGAAGGTAATGGGACAGAATGCACATTTAAAATTGATGGTAAGAATGTGAAACTGGGAGTTGGTTTACTATGGATGGAAAATGTGATAAAGAAATTAAAATATATAATAAAAAAAGGTACTGGTAAATGAAGCAATAAATTACCAAATGACCAGCTGGTCAGCCATAATTCTGTACCATTTCCGATGCCTATGTATGGCAGTAAATGTTGGGTGTGGCAGAAGAAGCATGAGATCAGAGTAAATGCAGGAGAAATGAGGTATCTTAGAAAAAATGTTAAGACAGTTTGGTTACATAGTAATGATGGATGATTAGATCACAAACCTACCCCCTGTATAAAAACTAATTCCTTTCTTTTTTTTAATAAATGAATTTCTTTTTCTTTGAAAATAATTCTATGTTGTGGTTTATATTTTAGTATGGTTTGTTGTACCTTCTATAGTATTATTACATTTTTCCCCTATTGTGTTTATGAAAAATAGTTTATGAGATAGAATAGAGTATCTTCTAAACTATATACAAGCTCAAAATGAAGGGGCCTAATGTGACATTTCTTCATCCCATAGCAATAGACCAAAAAAAATAAACATTTGTTGCCCAGGAAAAAGTTTTGCAATATATGTTTATATTTTAATAGAAATATCACTGCACTATTACATTAAAGCACTATCAGGGATGCGGCTGCATTTTGAGTTCTGGCAATGTTTTAAGTGTCCTTTTGTGAAATGATTATTGTGACCAGCAATATTTTCATAAAATATGACATTTGCGGCTTGATCTATAAGTTATTATCATTACTTAACTAATTGCTATGTAATATATAAAGAATATATAAAGGAAAGAAAAATTTCGACACAGACGGGAATCGAATCTGCGACCTCGCGCTGGCAGCCATTGACACTGTAGCTCAATTGGCAGAGCGACGGGGGCGTATACCCGAGGTCGCGGGTTTGATTCCCGCCTGTGTCGAAATTTTTCTTTCCTTTATTTATTCTTTATTTATTAGTCATAATCCCCAAATGAGGTTTTCATGAACAAAAAAATTTAAATTATGTGATAGTTAGGCGTTTTCAACATTTGCATTCTATCTGAAAAAGTAGACAAGTGACCTTCCGAATTAGTAAAAAATTCGGAGGTAGGAAACGCAAACACTACTAAAACGTGTTTCAACATTTGCATTCTATCTGAAAAAGTAGATAAGTGACCTTCCGAATTAGTAAAAAATTCGGAGGTAGGAAACGCAAACGTAAAAGAAATAAAGGATAGAAGAATTTCGCGCTGGCAGCCATTGACACGGTAGCTCAATTGGCACAGCGACGGGGGCGTATACCCGAGGTGGCGGTATCAATTCCCGACTGTGTCGAAATTTTTCTTTCCTTTATTTATTAGTAATAATCCCCACATGAGGTTTTCATGAACAAAAAGATTTAAATTAATTGCTATGTACTTACAATGTTATGGTTAAAAAAATAATAAACAAAACTGAGTCCGCATAAATTGTTTTTAATAAGTTTTCTGGAGAAAATATTGGCACCTATACATTATCCTGAATTCAATAACAGGGGTAGCCAAGCCAGTGCTTCATAGTAAATAAAAACTCAGTCAATCCTGAAAGTTAATGGGCATAAGATAGTAAAATTAAAGATTGTTTATGAGTATCCAGCCTTATTGCCCAACAATATCTTTAAAAGCTGCTTCATCCTCAATTGCTTTGTATATACCAATACTATAAAATCTTATTACTCAGTTCTTTTTACAGTTATTTTAATGGGTAGTTTCCGCAAGTTGACATCTACTATGCACCAATTTTGCGTGATAAAGGAATGGCACTACTCTAGCCATCAAAGATAGAATATGATCAAGGGAAAATACTAAAAATAAATTACAGTTAGTGAGGGGTCTTCAATTCAACCACATCGCCCCAACAGTAACTTTTAAAATAAAAAAATAACATAATATTTTGCATATTCCAGGGGATGGCCGTTGGCGTCAGGTGATTCGTCGTTGCGCCTCTGTAGCAGATACAGGGGTGACCGGGGTATGCAATTGGGGAGTGGATGACAATGGCGACTATTGGGAAGAATGTTATTGCTCAGCCGATGAATGTAATAGTTCCACGATTAGCAAAGCATCTGCGATTGTTATAAGCATTACTAGCATCTTTTATATGCTGTATAATATTGCATGATTAAGTTTTTATGCATAATTTGTAAAGCCAATTCGCACATTGTTAGATTTGTGTTATAACTCAATTTTATATAATTCGCAACAAAATGACCAAAAGTTGTAGATATTCATACATATAGGAAATAATTAATAATAAGGAACTTTTTATACTGTTTATATTCTGATTTTCAATATTATTACTTATCTATCAAAAGAAATTATCTTCATACAAAGCTTAGTCACTATTTATATTTTAAAACAGGCAGTCTAAGCAAAGTTAAAAAGCATAGAAAACAATATTGTCATCGTAACTTACAAAGCAAAACTAAATATTATTTGAGCTCTCATATAGACAGAGATATTTCATTTACGAAAAATGATAATATATCTCAAAAGCTAAGACCTACAATTAAAACTGTTAAAAATTAAAAATTAGGTGTTTTTTCCAAGCGATATTCATATTCTCATCGTCCCATGACTACACATTTTTCATATACCAATGTTAATAATGTTAAGTGAAGTTAACACAATTAAATTACAATGAGCCTTTTTCTTGCAAACATTAACAACCATTATTGAAGGATTCTATTGTATATTGTGGATAGGTGTACGAAGGAAAATAATTATAACTAGTGCTAGTAATTATAACCCTGGCGCGTCTACGTCGCGTCCAATAAAATGAGTTTATTTAGAAATTTTCCGACCAATCACAGCGCAGCTCTTTTGAATTTCTAGTGAATTTTTCTGATTGGCCGGTTTGAAAAAATTCCGACCAATCACAGCGCATCTCTGATCGACTAAAGTTTGCGCGCGCTTATGACACTCAAGCAAAGTTTATGGGCCAAAATCGAAACTTTGAAATTCTGTAACAATTAACTTAATCCAGTTACATCAGATGTCTGTGAATCAGCCAGATGAATTTTGTGCACACCACGGCCGCGAACTGTACAAAACGATACCTGAACCAAATTTCTAGCTTAACTCATCGCATCACAGGCTTCCGGGCAAGAAAGAGGCTTACAGAAATAATATATATCATGATCTTAAACCTCTGATTAATTTGAAATGTACTTTTTATAGATTAACTTAATCAGAATTTGGAAAGAGGTTTGTCAAGTAAGTAAGTAAGTAATTTGGAGAGACTTAGTTAACCAATGCTACTTTGAATGTATTATGTACAAGAATAAAGAAATTATCTGACATAAGCATAAGTTTCTATGATGTTAAAGGACCTAAAAATAATATTATACTTTTCTTATAACAAAATATAATAGTTAAGGTATCAACTATCCGCACATGCCTATCAAAAAATCTATTTTTAATTTAGAGAGATTTAAAACTGGAACTATTACTTACAATAACTGACTGTTATAACAAAAAATTGTGAACGCTATCATGGCCTTATAAATATGATCAGACATGCACATCATGATTATGAATAAATTTATGTCTATTGTAATTTCTTAAGATATTTGATCATGCGACCGTCCGATATAATAAGAGATATATATATTTTAAGACATAGGTGTATGATAGATGTATATGAACATAATGATTTTGTTTAAATATGAAGACAATTTACACTCTCGTATGTATGTGATCTTGTTGCCGTCCAATTTTATAAGAAATAAATATACTTCAAATCTCTACTGTAAGTTTTTTCCTAGAATATATACTACTACTAAGTGGGCAATAAAGATTCGCATGCCAAAATTTAAAGAAGCTGAACAGAATTAAAGAGATAGCAGATTTGTTCACAATAGTTTCCCATAGACTTACGTGGGAAACATTAAAGGGGATCATTCGATCAGAACCTTCGCATACAATTTGCCGACAACACTGAGTAGGCTAATACCACGGTAGTTTTTTGCTTCTTGGCGTGACCCTTTCCCTCTATATGGGGGCACAATCACGGCTCAACACCAATCTTTTGGTACTTTGCCAAGTGCCCAGCACTCCTCAAAAAGGAAGAACAGCCAAGAAGCCACTAACCCTTTACCAGCCCTCAAAATTTCGACACATATCCTGCCGCTTTTCCAAATTTCATACTTTTCATCGCTTTTACAATTTCTTTCACAATCACAATTAACATCGCTATCAATTGCTGAAGTAATGGGATCATCCTCTTTTTCAAAGGGATCCTCAAAATAATCCTTTCATACTCTTTTTATTCTTGTTCCAGCAGTCATTCGTTCACCTTTTTTACCCTTCATCACACTTGTACCTACTTTTGAGAAACTCCTCTTTCACGTCTGATATATTTCCAAAACAATTTTTGATTACTTTGGAAATCATCGAAGAGTTTCTTTTCACTCCATTCTTTCAGATCCCGCTTTTTCTGCTCTATTTTATTCTTAACCACTTTCTTTGTTCTCATATATTCATCTTCAATTCTCTCAAATTCGTCATCATTTATACACACATTCATTCAATTACTAGCTTTGATTGCTAGTAAATCGAGCCAGGCTTTCTTCTTTTCATTCACCGCATCTTTCACATTTTTCATACATTAGTCGGGGGTAAATGGAGCTTCGCGCCAATGAAAACTCCATTTTAGGATTTTGCAGTGAACGAGACACCATCTTAGCCGACAGTCTGCCCGTATTAAAATTGGCAGGCTCTTGTGTCTAGAAAGATGTGATTTAGCATGAGCCTTAAATATTTGTTTAGCCCAAAATGGGCACTTTTTTATTTGAAACGTTCCATACATAACATAACATAAACGTTCACGCCGAATATCCCCGAAGGGGTTGGCAGAGGTACTAATACTTCTGAACATCACGTGACTTTGTCACCTGGTGTTCAGAGTACCCACGTTTTGCATGGACAGTGTACTCACGTGATAGGGCAGGGCACGCCTATTGCCGTTTTGTACGAATACACTGTCGCATGACTAAGTACAACTCAGCCATGTGGGTTTCCTCACGATGTTTTCCCTCACCGTTAACAACCATGATAAATTAACCACACATATGTCCTTAGAAAAGACAAATTGGTGTAGGCCCGACCCAGGATTTGAACACTAGTCGTTTGCACGATAACCGAGTGTTCTACCCACTGGGCTATCACGGTCAACGTTCCATATTAACTCAATCTCATCACCCATGCCGTACACCACTTTACTACACTTTTTGTCACCACTATACGTACAAATCAGCCGTACGTGTTTTCTCTAGATGTTGTCTTCGAAAATTTGAAAATTTACGTGTTAGGTATAAGTAAAAATTTATTTTATACCTAAACACGCAGTAAATAAGTGTACGCCCTTGAATGGAGATCACAAACATACACTCACGGCTATTAAGCCTAAACATGGGTAGATAGAGCTTGTTGATTAAATGACATTCGACTCCAAAAAAAAACTTGTAAGTTAACATAATAAAAAAGTCACGTCAAGCACTTGTTCGCGCTGCGATACACGATTATGGAGATTTAGCAGGGTTCATGTGGATGTAGTCTATTCAATGAATATTTAATTCTTCCTTCATTATAGACGTATATTTTAAATAAAATATTACAGAAAATTTATTAATGTGATAGTCGAAGGTAGTGTCGGCTTAGAATAGCACTACCCCATTTCTTCCGGGTGGGGTACGTAAGAGGCGACTAACGGTTTTGGGGCTTTTGAGGGATTTTTGGGCGATGCGGTTGGAGACCCATCACCAACAACCTTTATTTTACCATCTTTTCTCCACTCAACTTTCCAAAAGTGGCTGAGGAATTTCTAATTCCTAAGCTCTGACTATCACTCCTAGGGATTTATAGCCGTGAGTATAAATGAATATATGTATGTCGAAGGTAAGGTATAAAGCGCATGAATTTTGAAATTGGACGCTCCGTCGCGATCTTCTTCACATTGGTGGGATGGCGGAGCGGGCTTCTGATTGGTCACCACGAATGAAGAAACAGCGCACACTAAAATCTTTTTTCACACATCATCCTTGTAAGATCATTCAACCCGATAATTGTAAGATAGGCAGCCAAAAGACCTCCACTAACCCGCTGTACAAAGACTCCCCTTAAGATCTCCATGGCCACAGTCCTGTGCTACCGTTGTCCATGAGTCTCGAGTGAATTGTGGGGAAGTTAATTGGGTACGTGGCCGCCACGTGAAACATACCGAAAAGTCAGATAAGTAACTGAACTTTCACTATATCATATTATACAGAGGCAGGGAAAAATATTGTAAAGAAGCATGGTAAAATATTGTATTGGAGAAAGTCGAGAGAGTAGCGCAAGTCTATTGGAATCGTAAACCTTTCAAAGCATCGGTAAAATGGCATGAAGTAAGAAGTTAAATATTAATACTAATTTAAATAACACTAAAAAAATAAAGCGACATTTATATACGTGCTCAAGTGATTTCATCACAAAAGTAGACATGCATAGAAGGTTAAATTTTATATATATTCAGTATACGCAACGCACTTCCAGGAAAGAGTCCTTTATAATGTACTAACTTGAGAAATCACCGTGAGATTCTGTGTTTAGGCGCGTTTGACGCACATGGGACTTGGGTTCGATTTCCAGGGGTAAATTCACATATCCAAGTTTAGTAGAGTAAGGGTATTTCAGGTTAAATCACTTAATTAATAGACTTTTTTTGTTATATAAGGTTTGCAGGGCCGTTGGTTCTGTCTTGTTTTACGGAGATAGTCGTGAAAGTCTGCCATCTTTTCCTGGGCCCAGGGGTTGTTCTAGGACTAAATCAACGCATATACTCCAAACCCTTGATGGGGATATAAATATATTTATATGAAATGGTGATGCTCAGTGGGTAGAACACCGATTATATCGCGGACTATGAGGGTTCAAATCCCGGGTCGGGCCTACACCACTTTTTCTTTTCTAAAATTATTTGTTTGGTTAATTTATCATTGTTGTTAATGGTGAGGGATAGGCCTGCCCCCTATCACGTGAGTACACTGTCCAAGCAAAACGTGAGTGGTCTGAACACCAGGTTACAATTTCACATGATGTTTATAAGTATTAGTACCTCTGCCATCCCCTTTGGGGATATAGGGTGTGAACGTTTTCGTTTGAGTTGATTTATATTTGGCCGTGATAGCCCAGTGGGTAGAACACTCGGTTATTGTGCAAACGACTAGTGTTCAAATCCTGGGTCGGGCCTACACCAATTTGTCTTTTCTAAAGACATATGTGTGGTTAATTTATCATGGTTGTTAACGGTGAGGGAAAACATCGTGAGGAAACCCACATGGCTGAGTTGTACTTAGTCATGTGACAGTGTATTCTTACAAAACGGCGATAGGCCTGCCCCCTATCACGTGAGTACACTGTCCATGCAAAACGTGGGTACTCTGAACACCAGGTGACAAAGTCACGTGATGTTCAGAAGTATTAGTACCTCTGCCAACCCCTTCGGGGATATTCGGCGTGAACGTTTATGTTATGTTATTATATGTTTATATATTTGGCCATGACGATGACAAATTAGTCCAACGACATTGATCTACGATTTTTACCTACTATTCACAATAGGAGGTATTTACAATTACAATATAAAACCGAAACCTAAATAATCTCACTATAAACGAAATACTTCGTTGAATTGATCGCTCTCACTGTACAATTAGTTTAAGTCTTCACAAAGTTATACAAAGTTTTCTTATTAAGTTACGAGTTGTAGTTGTAGGTAAGTAAACAATAGTAATGAAACACGGGTAATATAATCCACAACCCAAGGTGGTTCACACACTGCGCGCGACGAGACGGAGGAGCAGATCTGCCTCTTCAAGCAGATTTTCCCGCGACTCAGCGCCTGACGGCTTTGTACGCGGCCCGCACCATTCTTAAGATCCTTTCGACTTAGCTGTCGTGACGTTATTAGTATGTTGGACCTGGCGTGTTTCCTATACTAATCGATACACTTAATGCATACAATAATTAAATCTACTCCTCCGCACCCGCGACGGGGCGCTTTACAGTGTGTGAACCGCCTAAAGACTAAACTATCCAACGGAATTCAAAACATTCAAAGGCAATTTCAGCAACTATTTTAATATGATCTGGCTTTTAGTTGCCTTCTCATGATAGGAGGTTGAGAAAAGAATGCCTAGTTGATCGAGGCGCGTTACCTTTTACCCGAATTTCGTAGAATTCCTTAATTCGGGCAGTAGACTATTACTCACACACTGGCAGATACATACTTATACAACACTTCTTACACTTATACAAATACCACATAATTATATGCTTTGGTACTTATGTTATTTCATTCGTATAAATAAAGGATGCAAAGGACATTGAAGATGCATAGTTATAATGAGTTATAATGAAGAATATGTGGTAATTCTAAATGCGGCGGCAGTATTTGCTGTAAGAAAGTGAAAACTGTGTATTGAAAAAGTTATAAACGTTCTTAAGAGGAGGAATACTTTAGGAGATGTAAGGTTATATTTATGTATCATTTGTTTATTTCAACTGTGTAGTGTCGGCTTAGAATAGCACTACCCCATTTCCTCCCGTGGGTGTACGTAAGAGGCGACTATTGGTATTGGGGCTTTTTAATGGATTTTTAGACGATGCGGTTGGAGACCCATCACCAACAACCTTCATTTAAACATCTTTTCCCCACTTAACTTAAAATTGGCTGAGGAATTTCTTACATCTTAGCTCTGGCTACCCCTTCTAGGGATTTATGGCCGTGAGGATATGTTTGTACGTAAAAGAAATAATAGACCGTCATCATGTCGGTGTGATAAAAATATGAAAATATGCATTATTTTTTTTGGATTTGGACTGATTTAACTACAAGTGACTTGAATTGGATTTGGTGCAAAAATGCATTTAAGAGCGGGACCAGTATGCGCCTTGTTATTTTCTACGATTAAAAGCTGGTCCGCCAAAACCCTTAATTATTAATTTTGCAAGTAAACTTTTCATTAATCGCAACCTAGTCCCTGGGCCTGCATAAGAGGGGGATTATATTACGCCCAACCCTTAGTAGAAGCAAGTAGAGATATGCGAAGCGATATACATTATGTGTACTAAGTATCGGGAATTTGTCAATAAAACAAAAAAATAAAATTATTCATCTAAATTTATTTTATCGCCTTCAAAGTAGGCCCCATCGCTTGCAATACAACATCTCCACCGCTTCACCCCGTCTTCCATACATTTTTCATAGGCTATTTGCGGTATGGCCTTTAGCTCATTCAGCGAATTTTCTTTTATGGCTTCTATTGACTCAAAACGTTTTCCTCGAAGTGGTAATTTTAACTTGGGAAATAAAAAAAAGTCAGACGGAGCCATATCAGGTGAATACGGTGCTTGGTCGAGAACTTTTGTTAAATTTTTCGCTAAAAACTCTTTCACTATAATGGCTGTGTGTGATGTGATGGTGCATTATCATGGTGCAGCATCCATGAGTTGTGTTGCCACAAATCTGGACGTTTTCGGCGGATACTCTCACGTAAACGCTTTATGACGCCTAAATAATATTTTTTATTCACTGTTTCTCCCTCTGGAAGGAATTCGGAGTGAACTGAGTCAACACACCACGGTAGTAAAAAAAACTGTCAGCATCACCTTGATTTTGGAGCGACTTTGCCGCGGTTTTTTGGGTTTCGGCTCGTTTTTGAGACGCCATTCTGAAGACTGTTGGCTTGTTTGCATGTCGTACTCATAAACCCATGTCTCGTCGCCAGTTATTATACGTTTCATGAAGGTCGGATCCGTAGCAGCTCGGGAAACCATGTCTTCAGCGACATGCTTTCGCTGCGCTTTTTGAACAAAATTGAGCTCTTTTCGAACTAGTCGAGCGGCGACGCGTTTCATGCCTAAAATGTCAATGAGAATGTTGTGGACGGACTTAAGATATGTTCACCTCACTAGTTAACTCTCTCAGACTCATACGTCGATTTTCGAGCACTAGCTTCTTGATTTCTGATACACGATTCGCCGTAGGTATTTCGCAACATTTTTAGTGATTCACCACATGAAATATCATTCGAAACACAAAATTTAAGGCACACTCTTTGTTCAACAATATTTTCCATTGTAAAAATCGCCGAGGACTCAAAACTATGACCAACAAAAAATGTAGTTTAAAACAAATTAAATGACAGATCCCGCTCAAATTTTGCGCGCTAAATCAGTACAGTGCTACCAACATGCAGTAAAAAAATTTGAACGACCTCTTTTACGCGGGTCTTTTTATAAACATATTCCCGATACTTTTTACACAGAGTAGTATAAAGAATAACATATAAACATTGAGCCAGAATTCAAACGCAAAATTGTCTGTTTGTATGAAACACATAGTAACATTGGAAGTTTTACCACTTTGGGAGTTATACTTATTAATGTATTGATGGTTTGAGAAACCACGTTATCATTTTTAAAGAACTATTATTACTAAGTTCAATAAAAAGAATGATATGTATTTAATTCCTTATATGGGGGGCCCCCCGTTTTTAAGTTTGTTTTATTTTGTTCTAAAACCTTGAAGCGATACAGCTGACATTTACATATTAGTTTTAGGAATTTAGTCTCAACAATTTTGTTAATAAATTGCTGTGACACACGAACCGACAGAAATGACGAAACTAAAATGGATTAGTATTTTACCATTCAGCTACAAAACCCTAATGAAAAGGGTATGGTTATATGGTGGTTATGTGGTTAATTGAGGGATACATTCAAAAAGAGGAAGACTCATCGATTCAGAAAATCTATCCGACTTAGCTCAGGTACACTCCTTTGCCGCGCCAGGGCGGCCTTCAGCCGCCCGGCAACAAAGTCATGGTGACGCCGCACAGGCCGCACGGCCAGCAGCACCGAACCGGGGGGGATTTAGTCAGTACAAGTCTGACACACCCCCGTTGCTTTCTCGAGTGGCGAGGGATCCTTTGAGGATTTCCCCCCCCGGTATACATACATACATATACTCACGGCTATATTTCTCTAGAAGGGGTAACCAGAGCTAAGGAATTATAAATTCCTCAGCCACTTTTGGAGGTTGAGTGGGGAAAAGATGGCAAAAATAAAGGTTTTTGGTGATGGGTCTTCAACCGCATCGCCCAAAAATCCAATAAAAAGCCCCAATACCCTTAGTCGCCTCTTACGACACCCGTGGGTAGAAAGGGGTAGCGACATTCTAAGCCGGCACTACACGGCATATAAACCCCCCGGTATAAAAACGAAAAAAAAAACAGAAATTAATAGCAATGCTGATTATGACGAGGTAATGGGTTAGGAATGTGAAAATATGTTAAGCATTATGGAACAAATTGCAAAACCCTGTGCTTCACCTCATCGATACTTTCCACTAGTCTACAGCTAAACACTAGTTTTCAATATCAATGAATTGCCTATAGACGAAGCTCCTCAGTACAGTACAACAGTCTCAACAGAAATTTCAAATTCTGATCTGTGTATTAACACAAGTCGTATTAAATGATCGAAATAATTATAATAGAAAAAAAATATGTAGATAATATTTATCGACGAAACCTTTATGAAATTAAATCACCGATATAAATCCCTAGAAGGGACAGTCAAGCCAGGGCTTCATTATTAGAAATACCTCAGCCACTCTTGGAAGTTGAAATTAAGATCGTTGGTCCGTCTCCAACCGTATCGCCACTTCACTAATATGTTCCTTTAGTCACCTTCTACGAACACCCACGGGTAAAAATGGGGTAGTGCTACTCTAAGCTGACACAACACAGTTGAAATAAACAAATAACACATAAATACAAGTGGTAATACCTTACATTAAAAAAAAAAAAAAACGTTTATTGTGACACAAAGAATTAATAACAATAAGTTGGAACATAGTTGAGATGAAGTGGAATAATAACAATTATCTGATTTCACTCTTTGGCACACATGTTTTGAGTTAGGTATGAAAACAATTACACAGGGGTTCCTAAAAAGGCTAAGCCTAAAATTCATCACATCTCCTAAAATTCTACCTGCTTAACTAGTAGAAAATTTAATTATACTAGTGGATCGTCCCAGCTTCGCACGGGTAGCGTTGTTTTTTTAAATATCTGAGGTTTCTTTCTTCAGTCACTGCTCAAGCATTGTGAAATTCAGCGTAATGTTTTCAATTTATAAAATTTACAGCACTCCCTTAATAGTGTAGTTTGGTGATTTTGAATGCGCTTTAATGAACGGTTCAGTATTTCCGTTTAATAGCAAATTTTGGAATAAAACGCCTTGAAGTATTTATAACAATCTAAAAAATAAATCATTACGTAATGTAGGACGCAACTACTGGCGCCATCTAGTATGTTATATGTAAATTAGTAAAGATTTGGTTTCGATCACGGGCGCAATTGCTTATTTTATGTATAATTTCGGTGTTTGTCTACCGAATTCTATGATTCTTTTTTTAGTGAATAGGTAATAATGTTACCCTTTTTTAAATTAGGGATGAGTGAGAGGTTTACAAACGTAAGAGTAAACAAATATAATCAGGATGTTCCGAACTGCTAAGCTATCAGGAATTACACGTGTTATTGTGAGTCAACCATAAAAGGTAGACATATACTGTTGAGAATTTTTTTTTTGATAATTTTATGAAGAATATTTTCGCCACACATGATTTCTATTTAAATTTAACCATTAAGGCTGCACACGCGACGGAAGCTTAAAAATGGAGTAACTTCTCCCGTTTCCCCAAATTTCCCAAAATTCCCCTTTATTTCTCTGCTGAAAAGTATACAATAACCTGCGCAGGAGTATGAAGAATAATTGTACCAAGTTTTGTTTAAATCCGTCGAGTAGTTTTTGTTTCCATAAGGAACATACAAACCGACAGACAGACAGACAGACAGACAGACAGACAAAAATTTTACTAATTGCATTTTTGGCATCATTATCGATCCCTAATCACCACCTGATAGTTATTTTGAAAATATATTTCATGTACAGAATTGACCTCTCTACAGATTTATTATAAGTATAGAAGATAAGTAAATTTTGTCACCCTGCGTGCGTGATGAAAAGTAGTACGTGCGGGTTCCGATACTGGTTTAACTTTACAGATAAATTAAATATAAGATTGCTGTGTAGTGTCGGCTTAGAATAGCACTACCCAATTTCTTCCGGTGAGTGTTCGTAAAAGGCGACTTACGGTATTGGGGCTTTTTAGGGGATTTTTGGGCGATGCAGTTGGAGACCCATCACCAATAAACTTTATTTTACCATCTTTTTCCCACGCAACTTCAAAAGTGGCTGAGGAATTTCTAATTCCTTAGTTCTGGCTACCCCATCTAGGGATTTACAGCCGTGTATATGTAGTATATGTATTTAAATTTAAGACTCTGTTTGTCATATAAAAATAACCGCTTTGAACTAAATTTAATAATGCGTATAGAAAACATTGATGAATTGAATGAAATCTTGTTTTGCCAGGTATGATAGTCACTGCGCTGCCTACCCCGATGAGGACTAATTTCGCTAGGACATATGTATGTACATACTGCATATATTTTGTCTGTCTTTCTATTTCTTCCGGGTGTCTCTGAAACGGCTGGACCAATTTTGAAGGGGATTTTCACCTGTAAATAGCTGATGTAATAATAAGTAGTGACATAAAATGAAATGAGGAGGAAAAATATTTATTTTATATCCAAATCACTTAGCAACTGCTCAAAGCCTGGGGGATCGCTTGTTTGACCTTTGAATATTTTTTTGCCTTCTCTAATAGACATAGATGCATATACTCACGCTTATTTTTCATAGGAGTAGACATTTAAAGTAAAGCGCTACTTTGCTTTACACGTTCTTGACAAACCTCTTGCACTTTGTTTCCCTTCTTTTGCTATTTTTACTATCCATAAATGCATCACTCTAGCTACGCTTAGTGTTGAGTTTATTATGTATAAATTTATTAAAAATAACAGTACCAAATCAGCTTAGCTGTTGGAGGGGCTGGAGAGGTCGTAGGATACTCCTATACTTAATAGTATATAATATATACTAGTATCGTTGTTCTTAATTACGAATATTAATTGTTAATAATACAGTAGGCAATATTGAGGAAATATCATTCGCAGTCCAAATATAACACCTGGCGCATTATTAGCAATCGGTTAAAACTACCTTATAATTTAATTTCTGATTCAAACTGAGTTATCAATTACCATAATTACGGATAATGGTTCACAATGGTGAACGCACGAAAATATACTTTCAAAAAAATCTGTTCATTGAGCTTTCCCTGATGTTCGACTTTCATCGTTTCTATTCGGGACTATTCGCCTCCTGACCGATTTGAGATGGTTAGCAAAGCAAGTACATCGCTTTGACCTTTTCTGACGCATAGCTCTGACTCATGCACTAGTGAGTGAGCGAATGAAATGTCCTCTAGTTGTAGTTTATCCTCTCGAATCTGTACCGTTTATTTTCCAGTCTCATCCGGGCTGGCCATTTTCCTGTAGGCTTCTTCAGTTGCTTCTCAAAGCCCGGGTCGGAATCCCGTGACGTGCGTTTCTCGTTTTCATAATGTGTTTTATAACTACAATCAGATCGGACAGATGTGGGGCTCGCACAGTGTTTAATGAATAGGAATTATTGTTTGTTTATTGATATTGACTGGTTAGTAACAAAGCTGGATTGTTAATTTATCGTATGCAGATTGTTTAAGAAAAGAATTTCGAATTAAATGCGGTGAGTTGGTATTTAATTTAATTATATATTTATAGTAATATATCGTTAAATAATTGTATAGCTGTTATTGGTTAAAGGAATTTAATAAGAGTTTATTGGTTTATGTTATATTGGTAGTAATACGACATGGTTGATATTTAAAAGGTTGCGACCCGTTATCTAACGCAAGGCCTTTCTATCGATAGTATATTACCACAAGTTGGACTTCTACAATCACTTGTAGGACTTGTATTTATATCTACTATGAGACCCTTGTCATTGAAGAGGTCGGCAGAGATTTCTTGTAGTACTCGAGAGGGTTATTAGTATTACACATTTAAAGTGAATAAAAAAACCAGCACGTTTATTTATTTCTATATCTTCTTTTTATTTATTACTAGCGACCCGCCCCGGCTTCACACGGGTGCAATGCAAAATATACCTACTACAGAATGTCCTTATACACAACGTTCACATTTTTTTTGTCATTAGCCAATACAAACATGTTTTGCTTAGACGTTACTCTTGACAGCGCGACATATAATTGGCCATGCATGTGAAAAACACTCAACACTCAAGTCTAATCCTGCAACGTTAAAAGTTTGACCCTGCGATTTATTAATGGTCATTGCAAAAGATATCTTTACCGGAAATTGTAGGCGTTTAAATTGGAACGGTAAATCTGATGGTATCAGAGGAATTAGGGGAATTAATACATCTTCTCTGGTACCACATCCGGTGAGTATTGTGCACTCTATTATGATTTTTTTTAGTGATTTTACCAGCAAACGTGTGCCATTGCAGAGCTTAGGAGGATTCAGATTTCTTAATAAAATAACAGGACAACCTACTTTCAATTCCATGTTATGAGGAGGGAGTCCAGAAGGGTTCAAAGAATTAAGAAATGATCGCTGCAAATCATAAAGTGCTATAAGGCGAAGCGCGGCCATCGACGCGCTATTTATAGGCACGCGCCGCCCGGCGCAAACAACTACGACCCTGCATTTTAAATTTGTAATATCTTCGGTAATATTCACTTAAGGCGCCGTTGGTTCAGCGAAAAATATCATCTCAGGGGGTGCTGCCCCCGCGGGCGCGGGGAAGCGCCTGCGCGCTGATCGAGCGGCCGTCTCCCCGACGCGACGCCGCGTGCGCGCGTTTTAAAAACATACAGTAGGGTAAGCAATACAGTTATTGTCAATTCGACAGTTTTAGCCACTCGCAAATATTTTCTATGGTATGGGTTCGGACATTTGTTTATGATTATTTACATTTTCTTTCTAAAATATTTACGAGTGGTAGTGGAGTGGTATATATAACAGTCAGGGTGACGAAAACTGTATCGCTTACCCTAGGTTATCAATTTCAAAAATAGTTTCTACCATGGCCGTTTACAATATAAAATGTAATGATACGATAGATTTGTCTACCCCCTGTAGGTTTATATATTACAGTGATAATTTCATAACTTTTGCCGTGTCGTGTCGGCTTAGAATAACTAAGAATAAGAGATATAATAGAATAGAATAAGAGGCGACTAAGGGTATAGGGGCTTTTTAAGTGATTTTTGGGCGATGTGGTTGGAGAACTGTCACCGAAATCATATATTATTACCATCTTTTCCCAAATCAACTTCCAAAAGTGGCTGAGGAATTTCTCATTCCAAAGCTCTGGCTATCCCGTTAAGGGATTTATAGCCGTGAGTATATGTGTGTATATAATTTTCAGTTTACACCTATAACTATTTAATATTATTAATTGAAATTAGAAGTTACTTTAACGGTTTTGTCCTTCTTCCCATTCCTAATAAATTAAACAATAAAATATAAAAATGAGTGCAATCTATGAATTGAATGAATTCTTTTATATTTGCTAATGCTAACCGTACGCACGGTCACTCTCACGCCTACATTGACGCGCATCGTATACAGATAGGTCACTCGCACACTAACGGCGCCGCACGCGCGTAAATTGTAAGATCTGTAACACAAGGCGCGCGCGACACAGGTCCATCCCCTAAAGCAGCTCGCCGAGCACTGAGCGGGCGGCGGGCGGCGCTCGGGCACGAGTAGGACTGCGAATATCGATGTTTTTAAAATATTTGTTTTATTGAATTTATTAAAAAAGAAAACTAATCGCCAATAATTATAAGAAATACAAGTGCTCAAATTATGATGCAAGTTATATGTAAGTAGGTAAAATAAATAAAATATAAAACCGTTTTAAAGAGTGTAATTAGAGGTATGTTGGCGATTTTTTTCCATCGAGCGAAAATTTATTAATCACGTTTCGAATCGCCAATTTCACAGCAGAAAAGCCTCAAGATTTTGATGTTTTTTTTTTAAAACCATATTGTTATAAACATACACATTATAATGTTTCAAAAACTCTGTTCGCTGGACTAACGGCACCTTAAATTACATGCTGTAAAAAGCATATTGATCTATAATAAATGCACAATTTATTTAAGGTACTTAATTGGATAAGGATTAATGCTGTATTGTTTAAAATAACTTCGTAAATAACCATTTTTTAGTAAAGAATAAAAATGGTTATGCTGGGTTATCCCTAAGAGATAGACATATACCATCGCGGACTTTTTTGTTGAACTTTTTAAGGTGAACAATACTGTACTACATTATTTTGGTCTATCTTGTAGGGTTCAGCCAGCGATTGCAATATAAGCGCAAAAAAACGTGCTTATTTACGACATCACATTAGAAACCTTTAAATTTATCAGTGTTTCTCTACTATATTATGCATTTATTATACATACAAACCTTCCTTAAGAATCACTCTATCTATTAAAAAAAACCGCATCAAAATCCGTTGCGTAGTTTTAAAGATCTAAGCATACATACGGACATACAGCGAAAGCGACTTTGTTTTATACTATGTATTGATTGGTATTTAATTTAATTATATATTTATAGTAATATATCGTTAAATAATTGTATAGCTGTTATTGGTTAAAGGAATTTAATAAGAGTTTATTGGTTTATGTTATATTGGTAGTAATACGACATGGTTGATATTTAAAAGGTTGCGACCCGTTATCTAACGCAAGGCCTTTCTATCGATAGTATATTACCACAAGTTGGACTTCTACAATCACTTGTAGGACTTGTATTTATATCTACTATGAGACCCTTGTCATTGAAGAGGTTGGCAGAGATTTCTTGTAGTACTCGAGAGGGTTATTAGTATTACACATTTAAAGTGAATAAAAAAACCAGCACGTTTATTTATTTCTATATCTTCTTTTTATTTATTATTATATAAGTATCAATTTAGCCACGTCTTAAATCAGCCTTATTCTTATTTCACACGGTAATACAGTCACATGACCCAGACCACAAATAAAATAATACTAAGCTAGCCTATAATAACTCATCTAAATTTTGATTCCTTTCGAATTTTTCCTTCACCTTAATATCACGATTCTTATCAAGCCTCTTAAATATACAAATGCACAAATTAATGTTACATACTTGCTTATCGATCATTTGTTTATTTGGGTTGGGACCTGCGATTATATGTCAGTGACATAAAAATCTAATAAGGGGCTTAGTGCTTTTCATTCTTATTTGGCTATAAACTATTTTGCGCCTAAGGAAACTTAAGAGTCATTTCATAAAACCCATGGATTTCTAGTCTATATTTTATATACATCAACTGGAAGTTCAATTCGGTTAGATCAATGCACATCCAATTGAAACTATGACTCAATGTGTGTAAATGACTTTGAGTCATATCAACGTGGTTGGTAAATTAGCGAGAGAAATAACATGAGCTTGAGTAATAGAATCAAGTCATGTTTAATTGAATGGGCACATATTAACGAATGTTAGTTTATTTTATTCCTTCATTTATTTGGAACCAAATTTAAGTTATCATCACAGCATATGTCTCCGTCATGAGAATTGTGAGTCTCGAAAATTGCGTAATTTGTAATGTAATATGTATTGCAAGTTGGCGCTGACTTACGACTAATACCGTGACAGAAGCCGGGAACATCGGCTAGAAGTGCTATCTGAAGCAAGGAATCATTTTGATTTTCGGATAATAAACCTAAAATAATACATTAATTGAATATGTTAGCTTACTCGTAAGAATCTAACCCGAGACCTCCTCTTTTTAACCTAACTCTCTAACTATTAGACCATAGAGGCAATAACTAAATAGAAACATTAATTACTCATACCGAAAACCTCGCTGTCGAACAATTTACTAGCAAAGCGAAAATCACACGGATATAAGCACATGGTTGCGTTACATGTTGCATGCTTGTGTTATAGCAGTTAGAGCGGCGACGAACTGTGATATTCAATTATCGGTTTGGAATAGGGTGGAAATTGAAAGTTTGACGTTACTTTACAAGTTCTGAAGCTACTAAAGAATTATTATATTAGAGATAGTGATGCTCCGGACACAGAGGACACGACAAATTGCACGCAGAACTGACGGCCGTTCGGGCTCGAAGGTTCTGGAGTGGCGGCCACGTACCGGATGACGCAGTGTGCGTAGGCCTCCTACAAGGTGGACCGACGACTTGGTCAAGGTCGCGGGAAGCCGATGGATAAGGGCAGCACAGGGCCAGTCATTGTGGAGATCGTTTGATGAGGCCTACCTATTTACAGCAGTGGACGTCTGTTGACTGATGATGATGATAATTCTCGGGACTATCTGAATATAAAATCACTTGATTCTGCGCCTTGCAGAGCACGTCAAACCGTCTGCCAACCACAACTAAACCGATTTAGGAGACTTTGGTTCAAACTATAACTCAAACTCAAACGTTCACGGCGTATGTCCCATAAGGAGTTGGAAGAGATACTAATACTTCTGAACATCATGCGACATTGTCTCCTGGTGCTCAGAGTACCCAGGTTTTGCGTGGACAAAATACTCAGGTGATAGGGGGGCACTATGGCCTAATCGCATAATACAAGTATGATCCTCTAAGATTATATATGAACTGTGATGATAATGCTCCTGAGAAGAGAAGCACTAATTCATATCATCCCGTATCTCTTTCAGGAATTCTCGGGAATGTGCAAACTCTGTCTTCTGACAAATCTTTGGTTTATAATGAATCATTCACTTTGGGAAATATTGCAAAATAAAACACCATGTATAATTATCTATAGCATATTAAACATGATTTAAATTTATATTTTTTAAAATAGAAGTTGAATATTATTCAGAAGACTGAGCCTAAATCTAATATGGAAGTAGTATATTCTAAATATAGATTAGCACGCAAGAAAATACAAATTAAATTGTCTCTAAACGCTGCAATAATGTTACGTGACTATTGGTAACCTTTAAACACCCTAGAGATTAGGGTTTCTTAGGGGTGAGTCAAATTAACTACGCTACTCACGAAGAATAAATTAACAGGTGTGAAATTAATTTTTAATGATTTATATAATTATTTTGACTCACCTGCCTGGAATGTGAGTTGTTCAGTCCTTTGTTATTCATACACAGTGTGTAGAAGTAGTGTGTAGTATACATATACAGTGTGACCATCTCAATCACTCAATATAGAATATGCTAAAGCCGCGAGTACATGTCTGGCGCGAACAATCTTTCTTTTCAGTTTGTAAAAGAAAAGTATTTTGATAACTTATAGATAATTAATTATTAGTTTCGAGAGCGCGGCTTTTGAAGCTTAAGACCGACTGCACATAATAATAAGAGGACTGAGGTTTAGCTAACTCGCTCAGCTCAATTCGGTTCGATCGCAGTTTACATTGAAGTCCTGGTTATTGAATTAGGCTTTTAAAATACATAAAAAAATATGAAACACTAGTGGATCGGCCCAGCTTCGCACGGGTAGCGTAGTTTTAAGAATATCCGAGGTTTCTTCAATCACTGTTCGCCCTTTGTGAAATTTAGCGCAATGATTACAAGTTAAAGCACTCCTGAATAGTTTAGCTTTGAGATTGTGAAAGCTTTTTTATGAACGGTTCAGTATCTCCGAAAATAAGCCCTTGCAAACAAACAATCAGGGTTACAAACTTTGCATACATCATACATTATACTCACGGCTATCTTTTGCCCGCGCAACCGTTACATAAAATAGTCCTTTAAACATGATTCAGTATTCACCTGCGACGACGGTGCGATGGCTTATTTCTTCTATTTGATTTCTCCCGTTTTCCCAAAACTTCCCAATATTCCCTTTCACTACTCTGTTGAAAAGTGAGAAATTTAAAACCTTCCCAGGAGTATGAAGAATAATTGTACCAAGTTTCGTTAAAATCCGTCGAGTAGTTTTTATTTCCATAAGGAACATACAAACCGACAGACCGACAGACAGGCAGACAGAAAGAAAGACAGACAGACAGACAATAATTTTACTGATTGCATTTTTGGCCTCAGTATTGATCACTTATCACTCCTCGATCGTTATTTTGAAAATATATTCAACGTACAGAATTGATCTCTCTACAGATTTATTATAAGTATAGATGTGTTACATATATTTAAGGCGACACAAATTCCACACACAGACGTCTATACTTTTCCATTTTTCATTTTATCACAATATTACTATTTCCTCTATAAATTACTTGTCAAGTTATGCCGATGTGTGTGTATGTGTGTGAAATAAAGCTCAACATTTATGAACACTTTTGTCTAAACATAAAGTACAGCCGGCGCTCTTAACTCCAGCAGAGAAAGATGGTATAGATAGATAAAATTAAGTATCAACAGCAAAAGACACAACACAGGCATCTCATTACCGGATGACACCATATTATTAAAGGGATGAAAGTCACTTCACGTTGTATTTATTTCCTTGTGTTCAGAAAACTATAATATACTGCCATTCGGGTTTCAAAGCTCTGGCTATCCCTTTTAGGGATTTATAGTCGTGAGTATATATGTATGTATGTATATTTGTGTTTTTACGCATGGTATGCAAATGCAAATAAACGTTGACAGTAATTAAAGGTAAGGCTCAATTAAGGTTTGAAAAATCAATAAGAAAGAAAGTTAAAAATATATCAATGACCTCTTACTAAACTCGGTTATGTAAAATTCATGCTTTTAATTCCGATTACTTCAATCCAAATGA
This sequence comes from Bedellia somnulentella, assembly GCA_963576735.1. Lineage (NCBI taxonomy): Eukaryota > Metazoa > Arthropoda > Insecta > Lepidoptera > Bedelliidae > Bedellia > Bedellia somnulentella. Next base: position 6,908,327 of record OY755186.1, on the reverse strand, counting down.
AAGCTCTTAAACGTTTATTGAATGGTTTTTGTATTGGATTTCATTCACTTTGTTTCAGAGTGTCTGCTTGGATATCGATTTGAACACAAATATTTATTCGTGTGTTTGACATTTCTAGGGCAAACAATATTTTATTTGAATTGCATTTATATCCATATCACTTGCTCTTATCAATAGAAAACATGGTACATTCAAAATGCCTCTAAAATGGTTGTTTATAATAATAATAATAAGATTTTATTTGCCTTTTTTTTAAATACATAACTACATAAACAACATGAGAAAAATACAAAAAGACAAAATGGTTTAGAGCTCGGTCTATTCACTGTAAGTGGATAGCGCCGATTTTCAGCTCTGACCATGACTTAAAGCTAACTTAAAACTAACTTAAGACTAAGTGCACGAACACAGGTGCACACACATACACAGATACATCAATCCTTACACACACATGCATTCATGCAAGCATTCTACATACACACACACACACACACTATCACATAAGCATTTGAATTTAAAGAAAGATTAAATATGTAAATAAATTAATAGAATATAATAATTATAAAGAATAAATCAATAAATAGATAGATATACATATTATGGATAGAAAACTAAAAATTTATTAATAAAAACATAATATAAAAATATTTTTTAAATTAAATATATAAGAAAAATATAAAAATGTAATACATATATAAGTGTATAGCGCTAAACAGAGTAAGCCCTCATTCGAATTATATTTAGCAGAGAATTGCACTACTCAATAAATTCTAGTGGATGACTTCTGGTATAGTTTAAGTGGCTAATGGTGCCTTTAAGAAATTATTGATTAAGTCTATGACATTCCGTTCCGTCAATCGAAAACAGTCTATCTTCGAATACATACTTACTCATGAATATAAATTACGAAAAAGCAAGTCACTTTTGGAAGTTGAGAAAAGGATTGTAAAATAAAGAGGGTTCAGGATGCATCCTCCGATGTAGCCTTTTTAGACACCAACGGGAAGAAATGTATTAATATCAAAGTAGTTACGGCTGCATACTCTTGTATGTAGCCGATATCTAGTTTGAGTGATTTGCAGTATACTTTCCACCCAATGTTCACGCCGTAGATCTATACAATATATGAGAGAAGTACTTAATACTCACTTATAACATGTCTCACACTAGTCCCCTAGTATTCAAATTACGCAGGTTTTGCTTGGACAGTGTAACCAAGTGGAAGGCCAGCTCCATCACGTGGCTCAACTGTGCAAGCAAAAACGTGGTTATTCTTAATACCAGGACAATTATACAGAAAGAAATATATTTCAAGTAAAAACATATAAGGTTGTTACCTCCTCTACGTATTTTTTTTTCATATATTTTATTGATACGTTAAATCTATTTTCTTTATCAGCTTAAAGAAAATAGTGGCATGATACATGTAACCCCTAACATTACAATCGGGCTAAGAAATATTCTCGGCTATAACAACATTACACACCCGTTTCATAATGTACCATTATATTCCAAGTAACTTTTACTATGCCCACTAAAAGTAATAATTTATGAATATGAAATGCGTTAGGGATCGGACCATCACGCCACTTTTCAACCTACTTAACGGTTAGGAGCCAAAACTGTTTCTCCTTGTTAAAAGTTCCAGGGAATTCCGAGAATTTCCTAAACTTCTGACATTTGACATTTGAAACTATTTCTTTGACCAACTTTAACGAGAACGCTTCTCGAATGAATAATGTAATGGAAATTGGGCTATCAACTTCCCTTTGTTCCTCAAAAAGATGTGGGTGCGAACGAAATGTAAATCTGTCTATAGTATGGACTGCGAAATATTTTGATAAACGTTGGACTACAGATAAAAAAACATTTTAAAAAAGTGATTTTGAGGTAAATTAATTAATTTATTCTAAAAAACATTATCGTTATAGGTAACACCGCGATAACATAATACTAAACCTTTACCAAATTAAATATATGACATACTCTTACTCTTAATTATTCTATACTCATGACAATAAATCCCAAAAACGTCGCCAGATCTTTAGAATTCATAATTATTCAACTAATTTTGGGAGTGGATAGTGAAAATACAATGACTTAAAAGGCCCATACCATAAAAGTATGAATTCTATGCCCTATACCTTTCAGTTGACTCACAACACCCGCAGGAAGATATAGATTAGAGTTATTTAAAGCTGAATCTATTCAGCACATAGTTATTTTTGTCATATGTGTAAATGTGAGTAGTGTAAACATACAAATATGAGAAGAATTTTACTTATGTTGTATGGGATTTTAATATACTGTATTTTTTATGTTTGTTATTACAAAGGAGACATATCATCTCAACTCAAACGTTCACGCCGAATATCCCCGAAGGGGTTGGCAGAGGTACTACCACTTCTGAACGTCACGAGACATTGTCACCTGGTGTTAAGAGTATGCAAGTTTTGCTAGGACAGTATATGTAGGTACATAAGATGAGATTTAGTAGTCATATGATAGGGGATAGGCCGACTCCCGTTTACCGCCGTGGGTCTACTGACGATGTTTTCCCTGACCGTTAACAACCATGATAAAATTAACCAAACATATGAATTAAGAAAAGATCTATAGAGCCCATGTGGAAGGTAATGTTAGTAGAGGACGACCTCGGAGGACACATTTGGATCAAATAGAAAATGTACTCAAAAGGCAGGTGTCCGTAGTACGAAGAATAAAAGAGCATGTATGAAAAGATTGATGGATGTGAATGAAGCTAGAGAGGTTTGCCAGGATCGTACAAAGTGGCGATTGATAGTCTCTGCCTACCCCAATGGGAATGAGAATATGAATGAAAATGAATGAATTAATAATAATAATATAATAATAATCTTTATTATCAGAACATGGTTCCATTTCTTGTTAGTAATACAACTTAATCAATATGTTAGTATGCACACCAATTATATCTAATATCTATATACAATTATACAATTAAAATATTTATTACATTACAATTAATTAAATTAAGAAAACACAAATTGGTGTAGGCTCAGCCCGGAATTTAAACCCACGCCCGTCTGCATGGTAGACAGTAAGCCAGTAGTATACATTTTTTAAGAAATTCAAAAAAAGGAAGGTTCTCAGTTCGATTGTTTGTATGTTTGTTTGCGATTATCTCGCGTTTGGCTAAACCTATTTGGATGCGGTTTTCAGAAAAGTGTTTGTTTCACTATATATCATCTATGAAAATTATTTAAATACTCTCGCGTTATTCCCTTTGGGGTAGACAGATAATCTTCTGATTGCCTCCGTGGTCTCGCGGTTAAGCGCTTGGTTTCAAGTACGAAGGTCTCGGGTTCGATCCCTGGGGGGTGGTAACCTTACAAATTTAACTTGTAAGATTTAACCCAGTCTGGAAAGATATTGCAGGCTTGAATCACCTGACTATCCGTAAATTAAGATGATTCCGTGCTTCGTAGGGCACGTTAACCCGTCGGTCCCGGCTACTATTACGGTAGTAGTCGTTAGTCTGGCAACCCACAATTAGCCAGCGTGGTGGATTAAGGCTAAATCGCCCTATATCGTCATGCTTTGTACGACTGACTTTTTGAGTGAATTTTTTTTTGATCAAGATATGTTCTTCGCGATCATCCTCTGCTACCATAATTATATAACTAACTATATATACATGAGTTACGGAGTAACAAAATTAACCAACACTTATTAAATATTATAATTTTGATAGTTTTTATCAATTGCTACCGATAATACTGCTAGATGTAGATCACGATAATTTAGTTTGAAAAGCCTATGTAAGTTATAAACTAACTAATTGGAATGATTCTAATTTAGATATAACATAACATAATAACATAACATAAATGAAATAAATTTAGATACAACTAACTATTTTACTTATACGTGATTTGTTTGTCACTAATTTCGTGAGTATCTTATTTGTATGTATGAAGTGGGTGAAGTTTTATGAGCTATACTAGACTAGTTCGTAACTGTTGACTACAAGCATGCCTGCTCAGACTTTTAGTACTAAAACATATCATTTCATGATTACGAATTGACACATATGTTCAAATTGGTGGTGCTACTACCGCCATTTTCATGTGGTGCTCTTTTTCATAATGATATTGTGACGTCTTTTCTTTTAAATTTTTATTTTGGGGCTGACTGAAAATCAGTGTTGTGAGGTATTCATTTACTTCACAACGATAATGCTGAGGCAGCTTCCAAATTCGTTGCTACTACGCAGGTTATACGGCTATAGTTTTTTTTCCTTTTATATCTTCGAATTAGTGTGTATGATGTTGTCTTTTTATTATTATTTTTCTGTGTGTTTGTATATACTTATTTTTGTGCTGTGTTTTCCTTTGTACGTGTGTGTAGCAGCGAATAAATGTGTTTCTTTCTTTCTTTCTTTTCTTTCTTTCTTTTCTTTCTTTCTTTCTTTGGTGAGAGAGCTGTGTTATGGGCTACATTCCTCTTGAGAAGACACTTTTTTATTCTTGTACATACATACATATACTCACGACCATAAATCCCAAAAGGGATAGCCAGAGCTTCAGAGCTAGAAACTCCTCAGTCACATTTGGAAGTTGATAGGGGACAAGATGGTAGAAATATAGTATCGTTGGTGATGGGTCTTCTACTGTTGGGAAAAGTTAGAGCTTCTCTAACATTGTAACGACCAGGCCTGCTTTCACATAATCTATTGGCTTCCTGAGAACACCATGAAATGGTCAGTCCACATGAAGGGAGAAATATTAATATTGCATCTTCCCGTACGTGGCCGCCACTCCAGAATTAACGATTCTCGTTTGACCTTCCAGTTTTAAGACATATTATAAAGTGCTTACAAATAAACGCGTGACATTCTTATAAGACCTAAAAGCTTTTTATAATGATTGTGTACTGCCTTCGCTGACACAGCTCAAACAATCTTTGCTTTGAATAAACAATAGAACCCAGGACCGTACTTAGGATCGGATGAGAATTTTATTAATGTTTTGTTTGAAAATTCTCAGATTTTTTATTAGAAAAATATCCACACCGTCTTTACAGCTGCGTAGTGTCGACTTCAAATAGCAATATCCCATTTCGCAAGCGACTCAAGACATCAGAGCTTTTTAAGCGGTTTTCGGACAATGTGGTTAGAGATCCATCACTAAAAACATTTTTTCTTACAATCTTTTCCCCACTTAACTCCCAAAAATAACTGAAGAATTTTCTATTTTGAAGCTCTGGCTACACCTTTTAGGGAATTATAGCTGTGAGTATGTGTAGTAATTATAGTGTATGGATGTCTCCACACTTACGTTACTTTGCTTTTTATTTTTTAATTTGCGTATTCTTTTACAGTCTGGATATTATTATGCGACATTTATTTTCCAAATGTAAATAAGTTTGTACTAGTTAACGTTTATTTAAAGACTAGTGGATCGTCCCAGCTTCGCACGGGTAGCGTTGTTGGTAGCGTAAACAGTGTAGTTTGGTAATTTTGAATGCGCTTTAATGAACGGTTCAGTATTTCCATTAAATAGCAAATTTTGGAATAAAACGCTATGAAGTATTTATAACAATCTAAAAAATAAATCATTACGTGTTGTAGGATGCAACTACTGGCGCCATCTAGTATGTTATATGTAAATTAGTAACGATTCGGCTTTGGTCACGGGCGCGATGGCTTATTTTATGTATAATTTCGGTGTTTCTCTACCGATTTCTATGATTTTTTTTTATTGAATAGGTAATAATGTTACCTTTTTAAATTAGGGATAAATGAGAGGTTTACAAACGTAAGAGTAAACAAATATAATCAGAATGTTCCGAACTGCTAAGCTATCAGGAATTACACGTGTTATTGTGAGTCAACCGTAAAAGATAGACATAAACTGTAGAGGTTTTTTTTTAGATAATTTTATGAAGAATATTTCCCTCATGCATGATTTCTATGTAAGTTTAACCATTAAGGCTGCACACGCGACGGAAGCTTAAAAAATGGAGTAACTTCTCCCGTTTTCCCAAAATTTCTCGAAATTCCCCTTTATTACTCTGCTGGAAAGTATACAAAAACCTGCGCAGGAGTATGAAGAATAATTGTACCAAGTTTCGTTAGAATCCGTCGAGTAGTTTTTGTTTCCATAAGGAACATACAAACCGACAGACAGACAGACAGACAGACAGACAAAAATTTTACTGATTGCATTTTTGGCATCAGTATCGATCCCTAATCACCACCTGATAGTTATTTTGAAAATATATTTCATGTACAGAATTGACCTCCCTACAGATTTATTATAAGTATAGATAAGAAGCCTGCCATAAGTTGGACTGAAGCCTTGGAAAACGTCGCGGTAATCTTTTGTGAAAATTTTTGTTCAGTCTACTGGCTGGTGATGATGCCCACAGATGATTTCCAACCACATTTGTACTTAAATATTACGTCACGTATGCCACGTATTACTATGAGGTAGAAATGAAAATGCGATATGAAAACTTCTATGGAATTATTTACAAACCTTTATCGATCAACATAAAATTGAATACCGTTATTTAATCCGCACCACCCACGTAGGCGTTACAAAGTTTCAAAGCAGCAAAATTAACATGAATAATTATGCAATAGGTAAACATTAGGTAGCTAAGACCAGTGAACCGCTAAATGTTGAAGTTTTGTATTTTCAGCTGTTGAACACACCTTGGAGCGCTTGTAACAACAACAGTTTGTAGTTAGTGCCTCACACTGTTATTGTTGATGAGCACGTCGCCTACGAATACTAAACGAGGAATATTTTAGGTTTCTAACGCCCGATTTCTGAATTGAATATTCGAGCTGAGAACAACTTAGTATCGTTTTGTCTCATTCAGTTGTTAAGATTTCAATGCGACAGAACGATACTTAAGTTTTTCTCAGCTGGAATACTCAATTCAGGAATATATATAACTAGCTTTTTGCCCCGCGACTTCGTCCGCGTGGACTTCATTTTTTGCATCCAGTTTACATAATACCAAAATACCGAAACACTATCTCAACTCTGTGTTTTATATTTATAATCCCGCGGGCGTTGTTAATGACATAAAGGACATCGAGACTTTTTAAGTGATTGTTGGGCGATTCAGTTTGTGAAGCATCACTAACAACCTTGTTTAAACTATCTTTTATTAATCTATTTCCAAAATTGGATGAAGAATTAGCATCTCTGAATACCCTTTTGAATACCTTACCTCTGGCTACACTTTTATGGCATTTATGGTTGTTAGCATATACTCATGAATGATTGATAGATGGATTTCATAAATTCAATCGCACCAAGTTTTATTATAAAATGTAAAAAAAACTCTATATTAACTTTCATTTGCTATATCAACCCGTTAGGTGTTGAGTTCCAAAAATTCCTTTTTAATTGTTCATAAGAATCATGAAACAAATATACCAAGTTTTTATGTTCAGAAATGAAAATATCTTTAGTAAGTACAGATACGGATAGTAGTTTGGCGCTGTGGCGGCGGCCCGGTGCTGCCCCCTACACTGACCGTTGATGATATTGGGAGAACTTGCAGCGATTGCTCGGCAATATAGGGATGATTAGTGGTGGATCTCCATCCAAAATAATCGCTAAATTGAAGGGATAGTGCTTGCTATTATTATATATAGTGCTATTTTAAGCTAACAAAACTTTTTTTTTACAAAAAGATTGAAATACCTGAGATATGAACCCGGGACGATTGATTCATAATAGTTCTAATTAAATATTCATAGTAGTTAGTTATACCGCTACGCCACGGAGACGTTACCGGGGCGGTGTCAAATTTTTATTACGCTTTATTTCATATTAGTCTTACTATTGATAAACAAATTTGTCATTTAAATGTTCATTTATTTTGATGAAAACTAATGAAACCCCTTCATCTTTCCAAAATGAACATTAACAAAGTGTCTGTTGTGAATTCCATCGATGATAAAAATAATCGCTGCAATATTTTGAGCCATATACGAGTATGAGTTAAGGTTTTTTGATGTTACTATGAGAACTCTTGCGGATTCCTTAGTTTCAAGGAATCGTCGTCGTTTCATTTAGCTTCTAAATTTACATGTTTATATTCGTTTGCAATATAAGTAGATGTAAAAAAAAAAAATATACGATAAACAAATAGTACATCATCCCTCGGGAGTTTCTTATTTTCGGGGATCCATTATCGTACCATTAAGCTTCTAAATTTAGATTTTTATATTAGTTTACAATATTTTACTTTGTTTTAAACGATACACAGCGCCATCTCCAATGCATCCAGCAAGCAAACAATATTTTTGATATCCCGTGGGAACATATTTTTTTCCAGGATAAAAGTCCCTATCATTTAATTTAGACTTCTAACTACACGTCTGAAAAATTTCAAAGTAATCGGTTCAGTATTTACGGCGTGAAAGCGGAACAAACAAACAAACAAACTCACTTTCTCATTTCTAATATTAGTATGGATATATATTTGAAGCCCGTTTCACTGTAACTATTTGATATATTTACTTGTGTGTTAAAGATTATGAATTATAAGTTGTCAATGATTCGATTTTAATCAAAAATTATAAAAAAATTGCCGTGTAGTGTTGGCTTAGAATAGCACTACCCCGTTTCTACCGATGGGTGTACGTAAGAGGCGGCTAACGGTATTGGGGCTTTTAAGGGATTTTTGGGCGATGCGGTTGGAGACCCATCACCAACAACCTTTACTTTAACATCTTTTCCCCACTCAATTTTCCAAAAGTGGCTGAGGAATTTCTAATTTCTTAGAGAGCTAAGGAATTAGAGGGCTACCCCTTCTAGGGATTTATAGATATTTCATATATATATATATATATGTATGAAAAAATATGCATCATTGAAAAAATACTTGATACCTTCCTATGTTTTTAAAACATCAATACATAGTATAAAACAAAGTCGCTTTCGCGGTATGTCCGTATGTATGCTTAGATCTTTAAAACTACGCAACGGATTTTGATGCGGTTTTTTTTAATAGATAGAGTGATTCTTAAGAAAGGTTTGTATGTATAATAAATGCATAATATAGTAGAGAAACACTGATAAATTTAAAGATTTCAATTAAGTAAATAAGCACGTTTTTTGCGCTTATATTGCAAACGCTGGCTGAACCCTACGAGATAGACCAAAATAATGTACTACAGTATTGTTCACCTTAAAAAGTTCAACAAAAAAGTCCGCGATGGTATATGTCTATCTCTTAGGGATAACCCAGCATAACCATTTTAATTCTTTACTTAAAAAATGGTTATTTACGAAGTGATTTTAAACAATACAGCATTAATCCTTATCCAATTAAGTACCTTAAAGAAATCGTGCATTTATTATAGATCAATATGCTTTTTACAGCATGTAATTTAAGTGAATATTACCGAAGATATTACAAATTTAAAATGCAGGGTCGTAGTTGTTTGCGCCGGGCGGCGCGTGCCTATAAATAGAACATTCTTTAGTTTCTCGCCTCTAAAGTATTATTTATTATTCCTCAGTTTATTTATTATTATTTTGGGCATGACTTTTAGTTCCTCGCCTCTCCCATGGCCGAAAAAGAAAATATAAATTTTAAATGGGAGAGGCGGTACTCCCCGACAAAAGCACAGTCACAGTTATTATTATTTCGAAAGACTTTTTTGTTTCTCGCCTCTCCCATGGCCGAAAATGAAAATATAAATTTTAAATGGGAGAGGCGGTACTCCCCGACAAAAGCACAGTCGGTCGGGGTCAGGGAGTCAGGTTCAAGAACCGACGGACGATCCGAGCCGTATCGAGCAGCACCGCTTTCTGCATTTGTGCTGGAACCGACACGCCACAGAAATCCAACCGCCTCAAGTTGGTCGCGAGGCTGGTTGGAATTAACCCGTTCGCGGACAAAACAATTGGGATAATTTCAGTCGAGGTCACACCCCACATGTCGGTGATCTCGTGAGCCATATCGAGATACTTCCGACGCTTCTCGGTTTCGGCTTTCACGAGACCCTCGTCATGCGGGATAGTGACATCCACTAGAAATACCCTCGACTGCGACCGATCCCATACCACGATATCAGGCTTATTCGCTAGAATAGTCCTGTCCGTGATAACGGATCGGTCCCAATAGATTTTGGCACGGTCGTTTTCTAAGATTGGCTCCGGCAGATACTTGTAATACGGCAGCCTCTGTTGCAAGAGTCCGTATTTCAGAGCGAGCTCCTGATGCAGGATTTTGGCTGCTTGGTTGTGTCTGTGCAAGTACTCAGTGTTAGCAAGAGCCGAACAACCGGAAATAACATGCCTAAGTGACTCTCCGGGACGGCCACATGCTCGACAGATGTCTGTGGTACCGTATTATTATTATTATTATATTAGTAGTATTGTAAGTACATTAGGTTAGATAGGATTAGCTTAAAACCATATTTCTTGGTATTTCTTCCATTAAGACTTTGATTTGAATTTAGAGTTAAGACAATTTAGTATTAGGGCGAGCATTTTTAATTATTGAAAATTATAGTTAAGTTCATAGAAGAACTGAACAGAATAGGTATATTTTGTTGTTGATAATCTTTTGTATTTAGTCGAACGAATAGTAAGTAAATATTTTTTACTCCAGCACTAACCAAAAGGACATTCTGTACGAGTAGTAGGTATATTTTGCATTGCACCCGTGCGAAGCCGGGGCGGGTCGCTAGTTTGTAATAATTTCACTTTTTCTTATTCCACCTAACAGTTTCTTCCTCTTCACTTTTTTTGTGTACTTCATGTTGTATTTACACGTAAAGTACTGTTCAAAAAAAAAAAGTAAAAGATTAACGAATCCCATCCCTTAACTACACACGTCCAAAATTGGTAAAAATCAAATCTACACACTGACAAAATTGATTGAAACAAACATTGATTAATATTCTTCCCTTTACGCTAGGGATTTTGGCACTTATAGTTATATAGGCGAAGGCCTAGTACGAGCTCTATTTTATCGTCATGATATCCGTTAGAATGAGATGACAGTATACAATTCTATGTATGTGTGAAAGAGACTGTTTTATACCACGCGATAACTGGTTAAAAGGTCGCTCGTGCTAGCCTTAGATAGATTAATAGAGCGATAAAATCATCATATGATCGGAATGGGGCTTCTTTCGTTAGCTAGCTAACTAGCTTTTAATATCTCAGCTAAGGTTTTGGATTGATGGAAAATTTCGAACATTTTAAATGATTTCTTTTAAATAGAAACCTGTTCTTGATGCTCAGCTTTTCAAAGAACATTAATCAGTGTTATATTTTAATTACCACAAAGAAAATTCTTTGACTATCTCATTCTTTATTATAATGGCTTTAATTCCCGAGGTTGCTGTAAAAAGAAGCAACTTAGGATTATTAGTTACAGTTTATTATGCTTAAGAAAATACTATCTGTGATATACAGCATGCTCGCTTTCTATTATGGCCGCCTAGTGTTTTTTATCCAAGGGTTTTTGTCACAGTATTTTATTAAACAACTAAATTTTAGAATAAAATTAAAAAAAGATAAATTTATACAAAGGTCGAAAGGTAATTGTATGAAATGCTTTATTTCAAATATACGTATAGTTTTTCCGCATACATAATTACACCTTTCATGTTGTATCACATTCGGAAAGTATTTTTCTGTAAGTTTCGTACGAGACAGAAAAATGATGCATTGTGAGCATTTTTATGCGATTCGCTTGGCATTTTGTTGTCCATTATTGTGTTGTTTATGTGACTAAAGCTAATAATTTACATGAAATTTCATGATTACATCAAAGATATTTTTGTGTAAAGGGCCTATTAATGCTTAACTTATTTATTTTTAACACAATAACAAGACATCTAATTCAGCTATATTACACTAATTAATAATATAATACGATACATAATGTATATTAACTTATGCAAACCCTTTTCCATTATAAATAAATTCTTCTCCAACGTGGGTACCTTCTCTGGACACTAGATGGCGCTGCCGTGTGAGTTCAGAAGTATTGGTACCTCTGCCAACCCCTTCGGGGATAAACGGCGTGAACGTTTATGTTATGTTTTGTTATGTCTTCTCCAATATAACAATAAATGATTAAGCAAATCAAATTATCGAGTTGAGAGATGTTGACGTACTGTCAACATTCGTAACAGAGAACAGTTTAAAATAATGATTAAAGAAAGTGATTTCTAAAGTAAACAAAATTAAACAGGATTTATTTAACTGAAAGTTTTTGTTTGATAGCTGTGGGGCGTTTTATTAAATAAGGCAGATTATTGCTGTGAGTTAGTTAAGGGAAGTTTCATTAAACAACCCAATTTGATTTATTTCATGTTTAAATTCACATATTTTATGCCATTTTTTTATCAGTGGGCTTTAATTTTGTCCTTTTTATATGATTTGAGATCATTTGTTGAGTCGGTTAACTGCGAAGGTTTTCTACGTAGAAGAGGTGTTTGCTTCGAAATGTAGTCTTGAAATAGCATTACCCCAATTTCAATTGACAATTGGAGACATTGACGACATCCGTGGTCGATTTGGTAGGTGACTAGCTTCAGGGCCTAAAGTCACGGGATCGAATCCCGCTGAGAGCAGGCATTTATGTCATGAATTCATATTAATTAAAACACATTTATTTTTGTCTTTCTCTGTCTTGGGTATTATTGATATGTATATTATTTATTATAAAATATGTTGTCGAGTTGGTATCCCTTACCGCAGGTCATTCAAATTTTCTAGGTGCTATGTTGATCTGTGTAATTAATATCCGTAAGTATTGATTTATTTAGGAGCTTTTCTGTAGCTTCTTTATCAAGTAAGATAAAGAAGTTTATATTTAGTGTTCAATTACCTGATTCCTTACAAACAGATATTCAGCAAAGTGATCTAATAAGGCTTGCTTTTGAAATGAAATACATTTATTTGTTTGCATATTCAGCAGCTAAGATCTTGAGGTGAGCAATCATACAATAACTTCACCTTATCGGTAAAATCATTTGCAAAAGGGTGTCGCTTACAAATTGTCAACGTAAAACGCGCTTTTGATTCCTGAATACATCCCTTCTACCTACATCACGGAATCACGTTTGCTGTCACATAATGCGAAGCCCTGACAACTGACACCTAACACATTTTCTCATTTATTTTCATATGCTTTCGCTCCATTTTCACTGACTCTTATTACCAACCTAACAAGGTCCACAATAAATTGTCTTATCACACATCGAATTATAAGTGGGAATCATTTGTCCCATTTGTGCTTTGTGAGGATTATCAAGTTTAGCATAATTGGTTGCTCCAATATAGGATGTATTGCCTATTGGCGTATTTGGTTAAACTAAAAACAACTCTGTATATACTATCATACATATACTTACGTTTATGAACCCCAAAAAGGGATGGCCGGACCTTCAGGATTATATTCCTCAGTCACTTTTAGATGTTGAGCTGAGAAAAGATTGTGAAAAAGAGGTTTTTGGTGATGCTTGACAATTAATTACTTAAAAGAACCCAATTCTCTTAGTCATCTTTTCGACAATCGCGGAAAAATGGTTTAGTGCTAATTTAAGCCGAGCCAATGAGAAGAGATTTACTCAACATCTGACAGAGCTTGTTAGGTTAAATAACTAATTTACTGATCTTACCTTCCAAAGGTCGTCCGGAAGAGATCGCTTTAAGCGATAAGACCGCCAATTGTACTTCACTGTAAACTTTTTATTATTTTTTTATATAATTTGTGTTAGATAGCTATCTATCTATATATACTTATAGTGCAATAAAAGGCGTAAGGATCATACCCATATTATTATTACGCAATCAGCCGTCTATTACGCGACTTATAGAGATTCGGTTCAATCGCCTCGACTCAGTTAGGTATCACTTAAAAGCAATTACGACGTACATTTATGTCAATTGAATGCAGCGAACAATAAATGATTGCTCTGACTGACTGACTGACTGACTGACGATGTTTCATGTAAATGAACTAGAAGACTGCAGTGCTGAAAATTTAATTGTTTTAAGGAACAATTATTGTCGCAGTCATTTTATTCCGATAAGACATTAAGTAGGCTTTATTTATTTAAAATGAAGTCCAACGGTAAAACGTAAGCTCAAAAACACATTTTAAAAAAATCTGTATGCCGTGTAGGCTTATTCCGTTTATCCACCCTAAAAAATCCTCCCTAAGTCGGATATTCGGAAACGCATGTCCGATTATCCACCCTGAACGGGGTGGATATCCGGAATGCATATAATATGGTTCTTCCGATTTTTTACCCCAAGTACAGTAATTTACAAAAAAGAAAATGGGTCCAAGAAACATCGTGAACATTTAAATACTTAAGATAAACATACCTACTTTCTTACTTACAGTTTGAATAAAAATATCTTACAAACTTAGGGTCTTTTATCTGTAAATGACTGTACGTAGGCAGGGTAGAAAATCGGAAGAAACATTTTATTATGAATTCCGATTATCCACCCCGTTCAGGGTGGATAATCGAACATGCGTTTCCGAATATCTGACTTTGGGAGGATTTTTTAGGGTGGATAAACGGAATAAGCCGCCGTGTAGTGTCGGCTTAGAATGTCACTACCGTTTCTACCCACGAATGTCGTAAGTGGCGACTAAGGGTATGGGGCTTCACTAAGTAGTTTTTAGGCGATGCAGTTGGAGACCCGTCACCAACGATACATTATTTCTGCCATCTTTTCCCCTATCAACTTCCAAATGTGGCTGAGGTGTTTCTGGCTCGGAAGCTCTGGCTACCAGTTTTTGGGATTTATAGGCGTGAGTTTATGTATGATGTATATAGTAATTGACAAAAACGCAGATATTTGAATCATAACGCTATCCTTGCTGAGCAGTCCACTAGTCATTCAATAATAAAAAATACTCTGTTACAAACATCTATGTTACCAAGATGAGCGTACTAAATCACAGAACCATAGATTTGTCTGTGGTGACTTGTTGAATTAGCATTTCAAACACAGTAATTGCATTATCATAATTGGTCGAAACTAATTCAGTCACTTATGTCAACTGATTTTTATTATGGCACGAATATATTCTAAGTAGTTGGCAACCAGGCAACCCACCAAAAACGGTCTATTACTGTACCGTCTTTACCCCATTCAAGTGAAAAATGTGGTTGTGTAAAACTTTATCTCTTGTCACAATCAAAGCAAAAAAGAACAGAAAACTCCAATGGCTTCTTGAAACTTTGGACTCAAAACTCATCTCAAACGTTCACGCCGTTTATCCCTGAATGGGTTTGTAGAGGTACTAATACTTCTGAACATCACGTGACATTGTCACCTGCTGTTCAGAGTACTCACGTTTTGCTTAGACGGTGTACTACCGTTTTGTACGAATACACTGTTACAAGACTATTTACAACTCCGCCATGTTGATTTCCTCACGATGTTTTCCATCACCATAAACAACCATGATAAATTAACCACAATATGACTTTAGAAAAGATAAATAGGTGTAGGCCCGTCCCGTGATTGACATTGTCTGCTCGATAAGCGGCCTTCTGCCCACTGACCTATCATGGTCGCTAAACTTTTAAACCTATAAACCATTATGTTGCTGAATAGGAGCACCATTGGCTACCTTGTCATTTAAATTGTTATAGAAAGCAGACACTATATAGTTACGAAAAAAGTATGAGCCAAGCATAAAATCATAACCACACGCTTCTCAATAGTAAAGATAGTCAATAAAAGGGTGCAAAGGGATGACGTCACGTCACACGCACCCAATCCCCAATTACGCGATCCGTAAACTAGATTCAGCGTTGCAATCCCGAATTGCAATACAAAATTTTCACTTCGTCTATAAATCGCTTCCGGTGCATTCGATTTCCGAATATCGTTGCATACGTTTAGTTATTTCGACAATTTTTGGGGATCCTTTTTGTTCTTTTGCTGACATAATAAGGATAAAAAGGTCAATTTAGTTAACGGTATTTCAATTAGCTATCATCGTCATCAATCATTTAGAACGGGTGAAATAGTACTTTTAAAAGCTTTTCATCAACAGAAATTGAATAATTTAAATCTTTTTGTTCATGAAAACCTCATGTGGGGATTGACGCTCTCTGTGATTGATAGTGGGGATTGATAGCTACCGCGTCAATTGGCAAGAGCGACGGGGGCGTATACCCGAGGTCGCGGATTCGAATCCCGCCTGTGTCGAAATTTTTCTTTCCTTTATTTATTCTTTATTTATTAGTAATAATCCCCACATGAGGTTTTCATGAACAAAAAGATTTAAATTATGTGATAGTTAGGCGTTTTCAACATTTGCATTCTAGCTGAAAAGACAGACAAGTGGCCTTCTGAATTAGTAAAAAATTCGGAGGTAGGAAACGCAAACACTACTAAAACGTGTAAAAGAAATAAAGGATAGAAGAATTTCGCGCTGGCAGCCATTGACACGGTAGCTCAATTGGCAAGAGCGACGGGGGCGTATACCCGAGGTCGCGGGTTCGAATCCCGCCTGTGTCAAAATTTTTCTTTCCTTTATTTATTCTTTATTTATTAGAAATTGAATGTACGATATAAATAATGGGCAAAATAATGTATTTTATTCGACAAATAAAATCATTTTATGTCATGTTTTTAGAGATTTCACACATACACTTTTTACACATATCAATGAAATATAATTGTGATCGATTACAACCTCAAAGTTGTTAGTAGAGTTCCGTTCCAAAAAGGCAAAAATAGACCCTTGACTGAGGCTTCGCTCTCTGTCGGTTTGCCGATTTATCACCAATCTGTATCTCATGAGACGTTTAGTGAGTAAAACTTTTTTTTAATTATTTATTTAACAAATCCCAAAAATACATAAATATATTTGTATATGCTCTGTGCAATATGTATATCTTTTTGTGATTTTATAAATGATGGTGCTTAAAAGGGTCCTCTTGAGAGACCCAACTCGCACTTGACCAACTATTAATATTTTATTTGACATTAGAAATAACTAAGAAAGAAATTGTACAAGCTATTTCATCTATTAGTGAACGAATGACTTCATCTTTAGTGACCTATATAACTTTAGTATGTTACTCGTTCGGAACATTACGAAATAATGGTTTCATGATCGTAAATGAGCATCATATGTGTCGTCAACGAATCATGGTAATTGATTGGTAACCCATATGATGGCGATGTTATTAATTTCGGAATATAATTTTACTGGTCATTTATTACGTTGTACACACTTGCCAGCGCCCGTAGCGTGAGGCTTGTGAGAGCGAGAATGTCGAATGAGAATGGAGTGAGCTACTGACAGATTTTGTATGAGCAATCTGTCAGTAGCTGTGTAGTGTCGGCTTAGAATAGCACTATAACATTTCTTCCGGTGGGTGTACATAAGAGGCGACTAACGGTATTGGGGCTTTTAATGGATTTTTGGGCGATGCGGTTGGAGACCCATCATTGTATTCAAGGTGTTCTTAACACACATATTTTCTAAGCTTTCTTTTTCCAAGTTTTAGTTTATTAAAAAAAGTTTATTTGCTTCATTTCCACAGATGATAAAGTTTTGAAGGTTATTTAACAAGTCACGTAATCAGTTTTCATTACAAAAGTCTTAAAGCTCCCTAAATAAATTATCCAAATGTAACTTAAAAACTTATTTAATTACTAGAGCTAAGGTTTTATAATATATACTAGATGAAAACCCGGCTTTGCTCATGTGAAATATGACTCATAATACACATCTAGGTACAAAATGTAGATAGATACTTCTTTAGTCGTCGGTTCTCAAGGAATATTAAAGGTTAGTAAGGCATAGATTCTTATAGCTTCGTTGATTGTTATTATCGATCTAGTAAATAAAAACTGCAGAAGATTTTACACAAATATTTATTATTTAAAATCAACATTCAAAATAACATATATAAATTAACAAAACATAGAACTTTAAAGGTTTATTCTCTGAAAATCTCTTTCTTTTAAGCACTCAGTCTCTTTCTTTACTTTAGCGAGTAGTAGAAGAATACTTAGGTATTAATTTAAAAAAAATATATATTGTTTTTCTTTATTCAAAGGTTGCTAAAGAAAAATGATATTAGGAAGTATGTGAATTGTAATTTTA
The DNA here is from genome assembly GCA_963576735.1 of Bedellia somnulentella. Lineage (NCBI taxonomy): Eukaryota > Metazoa > Arthropoda > Insecta > Lepidoptera > Bedelliidae > Bedellia > Bedellia somnulentella. The sequence continues at coordinate 6,890,198 of OY755186.1, read as the reverse complement.
CAGTGAGTACTCACCCGAGAATTTGGCAAAGTTACAGCCGGTCTCACCCTAAAACAAAGACTAGAATTATACCACTGGAGCCCTAAAATACCTCTTTTTGTTCGATTGGTGCCCTTATGCCGCGCGTGTTAGTTGCTGCCGGGTGAGATGATGATGAGACGGGTTATATTTACATACTTTTATATATGCTATCGGGTAGTATTTAACGAGACATAAAAAAATATAATTTAACTTTAGCAAAAACTGATGTGGCAATAAAATATACTTATTTGAACTTATATATGATACTCATTTATTAATCTTAGTGTTCATTAATGAGACTTAATTATATTTCTCTTCTGTACCTAGCGATATGAATGTATTGTACATCTACATTTTATCTTACACTAAACAAAAAATAAATGATACATTGTACTTGAATTTTTTTAAGAATTTTTAGGGATAGAAGTTTTAGGGATTTATATCGCAAAAATTTGGATGTATCATTATTATACACTAGTAGATCGCAGCGCTGCGCTGGTAGTCATTTTTCAAATACATAAGGTGATGAGACTGAACCAATGATACTTCGAAAGGTTGTAGAGTTCTATTGATGAAATAACTAAAATCAGTGGCAGTGGTTTCGGAGCCAATTCATTTTAACCATACGAAACGCTGGTTTAATCTTTATAATATTAAATAGGTTCGTATACATATGTACCCATATAACTTTATCCTGTTATCCTGCCTATAATCAAATGCCTATGCATAGCCGAAACTTTATAATGAGCAGTCCATCACTTAATATCGTCAGTGAAAATAAGGAAAATAAAGTTGACAAACTCTCGATACGGATGACCCGGGTTAAATTCCCTTGAGATACACTCACAAATTTAAGTAGTGACATATCCCGGCGAAGTAGGGGTAGTGCAGGTTGAATGAACTGATTTATTTAAAAGCGAAGTTGCTGAGAAGTTTCTAACTTTGAGGTTATGGCTACCCTCTTTGGGATTTATAGCCTTGAGTATATGAATATTTGCAATCACCCGATTATTCGAAAATAAAATCTCTGCCAACCCGTACTGGACCAGAGGAAAGGCCTATGGCCAAATCAGACTCATTTAGGGAAGGCTCAACATCTCAAGACGATATGCTGGCTGAATTTACAAAAACTAGTATGAATTATCTGTGTTATGATTAGGAATAAGGAAAAAAACTACCTAGGTATATAAGTTTGGATTTGGAGTTATAAATATTTTGTATAATTGTTTAGTGTGATATAGCTGTATTATAAGAGGAGTCTTTAGTCTACAAAGTCTCGTCGTATCTTTCAAATAGTTTTATCCCTTTCTAACTGAAACCAGATTTTATGATTCATTTTATAGCCGGTTGGTACCAAATCAATAAAGGAGCTAAATAATCTAGCCAATTCAAGCACGATAAGAAGTCAGTGTATGTTCAGTGAAAGATATTATTTTCATAAAATACTATCATAGTTTCTCGTCCAGCTTTGTTGGTACAAGTACTCGTGCTATAAAGGAGAGTTTGACACACTTCAAAGTTAAGATGTTTTCGTTACAATCCAGTTGGAATCGAAAGCTTCTACAAATAGAACCCACAAAGGAGCTCGCCTGTGTTTACCTTGGTCTCTTATTTTTTGTGGGTCTGAAAATGTTAGACGTAAGTATAAAGTGTGACTTTGGAAAAACGTGATGTTTTTTATGTTTTCTAAAAACTTGTTGATATAAATCTATGAAATTCTTCATCAACCGTCATAATATTGAAATTTAAAATGCTTGGACAATGTTCTGTGACATAAAGCGCGATACACACTGAGCCCGCCGGGCCGGCAACACAGCCCGGCGTCCTATGTTGAAAGAATTATGTTTAACCTATGTATGAATACTAGACCGTTGACAAAAAGTAGCCGACATATGTCGGCCGCCCGGTGGGCTCAGTGCGCATTGCGTTAAATAGTTTCTAGTAAGAATGTTCTTTTTAATGAAAACCTCATGTGGGGATTATTACTAATAAATAAAGAATAAATAAAGGAAAGAAAAATTTCGACATTGGCGGGAATCGAACATACATTTGCATTCTATCTGAAAAGGTAGACAAGTGGCCTTCCGAATTTGTAAAAAATTCGGAGGTAGGGAACGCAAACACTACTTAAAAGTGTAAAAGAAACAAAGGATAGAAGAATTTCGCGCTGGCAGCCATTGACACGGTAGCTCAATTGGCAGAGCGACGGGGGCGTATACCCGAGGTCGCGGGTTCTATTCCCGCCTGTGTCGAAATTTTTCCTTCCTTTATTTATTAGTTTCTAGTAAGGTTCTAGTAAACCAACTTATAATGATTTGTCACTTACTTTTGTTACTATGCACATGATTAAACTCCAATCTAAAGAAGAATATTAAAAGTTGTAATTTAGTAAGTATATTGTATAAAGTGATATACGATCTAACCAATGGTTCAGTAGTAAGATGTTTTTAACAAGGTTTTATGAATGAAATTTACTCTTGAAGATTATTTTTGTGTACGATGATGGGTGCGGGCAAAGCAGTGACAGACTACATCCATTTGACATCTATATGCAGCAGAACATGTAATGGTAATGGCTGAGGTAATGTTGATGATAGCTATCTCTTCTTTCTCATTAGAAAGGTTTGTGTCTTTTTTGTCTGTAATGAATAGGCTCCAAAAACTATCACCTAATTAAATAAAATAAAAAACAGACTTTCTAACTTACAATCTACAAAAGAAGGCTGTATGTTAATGGCTGCCATAAGTACATTACTGAAACTCACCTTTTATAAATTAGAGTTGTTTCATATTATACACGGCCCTAGGTCTAAAATTATCTATGAATTTACGTTGTGAATAGCTGGACGCACGGATGCTTCATGATATTGTCAGACAAGAGTGATCGTAAGAAAAATTGCAAGGTATATAATGTTGCGCAAAAAGTACGTATATTTCATATACAGCGAAAGATATATATATTATTACATATTTAGTTTTTTCCAAATTCGGAAACAAAGATTTAAGAGGGATTTCAGAATTATGCAATGGGCCATCATCAATAGTCTCTGTAATAGTCTCTCAATAGGAATAAGTATGTATAAGTAATTTTGTTACAAATTTACTTTTGAGGACGACGACCGCAGATGGTTTTATACGACATTTACTTTATGATTTTCCTTATTGCTAATTTGTTACTGGGTTTATTTTAAGCCTACTTAGTGGTTGTTTACAAGAGAATAAAAATATACTTCCTTATAATGCGAACATTAAAAGGAAGTCACATTTTTATGAAGGTGGAAGAACACTTATATTTTTATACACATGAATACATATGCTCACGGCTAAACGGGGTAGCCAGAGCTTTGGAAATAAAATATTCCTCAGCCACTTTTGGAAGTTAAGTGGGGAAAAGATGGTAATATTAAGTAATTGTTGGTGACGGGTCTCCAACCACATCGCCCAAAAGTTACTTAAAAAGCCCCTTTTATATACTTTACAAAATATTATTTTGGTTAGTGACTCTCCATCGCACATCACCCAAGAATCCACAAAAAGCCACTATTGCCCTTGAGCAGAAAAAGGGTAGTGGCTTAGACCATTTCTACCCGTGGGTGTTCGTAAGAGGCGGCTACGGGTATTTAGGGCTTTTTAAGTTATTTTTGGGCGACGCAGTTAGAGACCCATCACCAAAACCTTTGTTTGACAATCTTATCCCCATTAAACTTCCAAAAGTGGCTCAGGAATTTCTTATTCCGGAATGTGAAAGTGTACCTTCTAGGAAATTAAAGCCGTGAGTATATGGATATACTCTTATTGAATGATTCCTGCCTATTGAACCATACGTAAGGTGGTACTATCTTTCTATTTAAACAGAATAAAAAAAAACAATTTATTGTACAAGTAGCATTTCACGAAAAAAAGGAGACGGTTACACGGTTACAGACTACAATATATTAAAACTGTGTCGCAGTAGCAAACGCCTACCTTTAGTTATAAATTTATACGTTAGTATCATGCGGTAGGTACTATACATTATAATTCCTATCAAATAAGTAATTACGCATAGAATAGCAGATCAGAATGATATACGTGTGTATACATTCACTTTTAAAAGGCGGGGATCCGAAGTGAGAAAAATAAAAGATCATGTATGAGAAGAATAATGAATGTAAGGGAAGCAAGAGAGGTTTGATAGGAGATAGTCTCTGCCTACCCCAATGGGAATAATGGGCGTGAGTATAAGTAAGTAAGTAAGTACATTCACTTTTCTCGTTAAGCCGCTTCATTCTACTTTGGCAGAGAACAATTTTAAAAAGTAAAACATATCCCACCAACAACATTCTGTAAAAAACTAGCCAAGTCTCGATAGATCTGCTTGTTTATCTCTAAAAAGTAATGAAATCTCTAAAATAAGTGGAGCCAAGTCTAAAGCTATTTACTTGGCTTATAGTTAATTTTACGTGACTTGGCCGTTGACTTGTAATTAGTAGATTATGATTAAAGTTTAAGGGAAACATAGAAATAAACACCAGAGTTCTTACAACTAAAAATAAAGATAGATTATAATAAAAAAAAATGTTAAGTGGACTCTACATAATCGGAAAAGAAGTTTAGAAGATTTGAATAAATCTGCAAATAACTTAGTAAATAAACTTGTACATACTAAACGCATCAAGAATGTTCAACGGCCAAGTCACGTAAAATTAACTAAAATAATTAATAAATCGCAGTAAGGAACCTTAGACTTAACTCCACTTATTTTAGAGATTTTATTACATTTTAGAGATAAACAAGCAGCTCTATCGAGACTTGGCTAGTTTTTTACAGAATGTTTTTGGTGGGATTTTACTTCTTTTTGACAGGACGTAGACTGATTGAATGGTTACATTTTCTTATTGTTATATTATCTTGTGAAACAAAATATGTAATAGTATGTAAATAAATACGCTACCGGGATTTAAAATACAGCCAGCGCCGTCTAGTGACGTGTACTGGTACTAATGCTAAATAACGTGAGCGAAGCCGCGGCTGAGTGCTAGTACATAAATAATTATTATTATTGGACTGAATATTTTTATTTATTGAGTAGAATACAGTTAATCGACTACTATTTCTCGTAAATACGCTTATTATAGTTTGGCAGTACTCTTATTATGTTTTCTCATCAGCGTCACCAGGTAGTCCAGATCTTCCGTTAACCTTGTTCTGAGTTTTTTCTTTATGTAAGCGTTAAAGTCTACCTCTGTACCAAATTTCAGCTCTCTAGGTATGTGGGAAGTACTAGTTCTATTTTGATGATCAGTCAGTCAGTCAGTCAGTGTCGAAAATGCAAAACTTTGCATTAGCTTAACTTCGGAATTAATTGATCTACCGACTTGAAATTGGATTTCAAGTGCGTGATCACGAATTTCTAGGTGACGAAAATTTCAGCGTTTTAATCCTATCCAGAGGTTCTCGAATGGGGCCCTGAAAATGCGGCGAAACGGTTCCAGAAAAGGATGGTACGGCAGTGTTTGCTTCGCGCTCGACTTGGCGGGGCACTGACGTGCCCCCAGATAATATTAATAAATAGCCTCGTCAGATAAGAGCAATAGAAATTTTGACGCTGATAAAATCTCATGCCAAGATTAATTGACACTAGTCGAATAGGAAAAATATTTCTTGTGTCACAATATAATTTATTTTTTACAGTGGCATTGTCCTACCCCTCCCTCATTGGTCAATCTCTTCCTAAATATATCATTGTATATACATATCCACCTATAATATTGTACTGTCATGCGCACTTATCGTTTTATTACCACTCTCGTACTTATACGTATATGTTTATATTCCTATGTATTTCTTAAGTATATTATATACATATCTATAATGTTTAAATTTCCTCGAACATTTTACCAATGTACAGTTGTTTTATTTGTTATTATTATTATAATGATTTTATCTATTTTTGTTTGTTTCAAATAAATTACGAAATTAGCTATAATCATATATGGAGTAGCTTTCTTTCCTTTTTTCTCTGTTACAGTATTTGTTTCTTATTATTATTTAATTATATATTTTTTGCTTTATGTATTAGTTAGTATGTAGTAGATATAAGTTTGAGGTGTTGGCTGAAAACCAGCGTACTCAGCGTTTGTGTCCTGCGAGACTTGCGCTGGGTACATTTTACGCTGAGCCAAGACCTTTTTGGTATCATTAAATGTTTTATCTTATTGTTAAATACTGTTTGTAATTTTGTTTTTAATACCAAATAAACATTTTACTTACTTACTTACTTAAAATATGACAATATTTCATCTTAGCTTTGGAGTTACATCATTTAAAATATTTTTGATGATCGTTGTTACAAATCCCTTTCCGCGTGTCAAATTTCTAGGACATGGTTGCGTTTCATAATTTTTAAATTTAAAGATCTCAGATCCAAATAGCTAAAATTATATCATAGTTTAAAATAGCTGTGTAGTGTCGGCTTAGAATAGCACTACCCCATTTCTTCCGGTGGGTGTACGTAAGAGGCGACTAATGGTATTGGCCAAAAATCCCTTAAATGTTAAGGGATTTTTGGGCGATGCGGTTGGAGACCCATCACCAACAACCTTAGTTTACCATCTTTTCCTCACACAACTTTCCAAAAGCGGCTGAAAAATTTCTAATTCCTTAGCTCTGGCTACCCCTTCTAGGGATTTATAGCCGTGAGTATATATATGTATGTTTAAAATACCTTATATTAAAATACCGAATGCTCTATATACCTAAAATTTAAATTTTATATAATTTTAGCCGTAAGCCATTTTGTTAAACGCAGTGAATAATGTTCCACGAGTGTTTTTAAATATTCTAACTCCCTTTTTGATGAGTTTACTATAATTAATTGATAAATACTGTGGTCTGCGGGTAAGCAAAATTTGTTTTTCTTTGAATGTGTATTAAAAAGATATTTTGAACGACATTTAAATTCACCTATATCAAATTCAAAATTTAATTAGACGCAGAATATTCCTATGGTTGAAAGTTCAACATTCTTTCATCATACCGTCAACATAAACGAACCGAAATTACGTTATGAGTTGAGGGTTAAAATAGAACATTTGGTCATTTTATCTCCTATCTCCTTCGAAGGTTCTGCGCAAATGCAATTTCCTAAAAGCCTCCTCTTTGTCCGGAGGCTGTTTTGAACATAGTTTTGTTCCGACGCTTTTCATTTAGAACAACAGTTTAAAGTTTGAAAAACGTAATTGAATTTTCTGGAAAGTCTCTTCAAATGACTGTTGCTGGCCTTAATTGTGTTGGAATAAGTAATACGAATTTCCCGGAAGCTTTTTCTTCGAAATTTTAGTAAAAGTATGTTTGAGGAACGAAACCAATTAAAGTAAATTGTTGTATATATTTTGGTGCCGGTAGTTTGATTTCCTCGAAATTATTCTTTTATATTTTTAAGTGATGTACAAAAATAAATTAGACAAAATTATTTTTACAAAAATATAGGGACATAAGCAAAGCATTGGCTTAGTTTTTAATGTAAAATTGTTAAATTTGTCGAGTTTCGAAGAAACGATAATTAGGCTGGTAACGTTTATTATATGTACCAACCTATTTTTATATATACTTATGTTGTTAATAATTATTTTTGAGGAGATGTTTTAATGCCGCTCGGGAATTATATAGTCCGGTCAATTCAGACCAAAAAACAAGGGAAAAGCTACGTTAATTCCCATGAAGCTAAAATTTGGTACAATTGTTCAATATATAATTATAAAAAATCCTTAAAACTCCCCATCATTCCCTTACGTGTTTTTTTTATTCAAGGTCCAAGGTAAAAAAAAATATTTACGATTTTCTTTAAAACCGTATGTTTTATCGTAACATGACCTTAGAAAGACTTGTAGATCATAAAATTATCTGTACCAAAATAAATACCGCTTATGAGGTAAAACGATTCAAAAGTTATCAGTGTCATTTTTTGCACACATAGAATAAAGAGTACTTTGCACACAACCTCTGGGGTAGTATACTCAGCGCGTTTTTTAACTTAGTTTTCTCTTTAGAACCTTTCCACAATTTGAAATTGTAAAAATGATGGACATGGAAGTTGGAATTGATATAAACCTATAAACCGGAAATTAAAATAAATGTAGAAAAATGCATTTGTATGCATTGTTGATCCTTGTCGTGATCGTCGTCATCAACGTTTTCTTCTTCTTATTGGTCGTCGTCGTAGTGTTCTTCCTTTTTTTTTCTTCATCTTGAGTAAATTGCATCGGAAGCAATTTATCCCATGTTGGTTCATGTGTTCACTTACTCATTAGTTCTTTCAGTGGAAATGACGCAGTAACCTTTTTGGGAAACCCAACTTCAAAATTTTTTCATGCTTTTCGTCGAGCCGGTAAAATCTTACAACAAAAATAACATGATGCCAGCCGCAAAATGCCTCAGTGTTACTGCTACGAAAACTATTTTAGTTTGCGATAGAAACTTTCTAATTTTTTACTACAATTTTTCAATATACACAGGAATGGCGAGTTTTTAGATACAGTAGAATTAATTAAATAAACAAAGTAACTCTTAAAATTTAAGAATTACTAGTATCTTGAAGTTTAATATTTAAGCGATATATAGAGAGGTAGGTTTTAAATTTAAGTATTGTTTTTATATTTTAAATTTATAAGTTTGACTTGGAATCGGCTTCGGATACATACACAAAACATTACAGTTATTTTTTTTTATATTTATATTTATTTATAAGTGTTTTGTTTTGTGATATATGATTATTCACTGTAGGACCTACAGTGTAGGTACTTACTACATGCTTGCAACAATATTCATGTAAAAAATACGATGCATTATAGTCATACTACTAAGAGTCATTTTTTTACTCATAGAATAGAATTACCCGAATAAAAATAAAAATATATGTTGTAGATCCCAATAAAAACTAACAATAAAACAAACAAGACTTGTGTATATACAATGTAATTGTGTTTCATACAAAAACTATGAAAACAAAGCTTTTCTTACCTATACTTACTACTACGAAACTCTCGGGCAAGGCCGATTCGCACTTGGCCAATTTATTACACCATTCATTCATGTTAGTTCTTAAGTTGCACTGAATTTTTTATACTTATTTCGAAAAAAATGTTTCTAATCATATTTTCTTTGAATTGTTTCAGATACTAACATGATTTGAAAAATTGAGGTAAGCTGTTTAAAATAAGTAACATTTAATAAAACATCGTTTTATTAAAATTATAGGCAATAAAATCTCATTTAGTTACGAAACTAATGACGTGAGAGGTCATATTCGGAATGCATCTGAATACACACTGCCAGTTAAAGAAATAAGTTCAACCCAGGTGGCTTAGTGGTTAGAACATGCGCTTATCATGCAGAGAAGTGTCTCTTCGATCTCCGAGTCGGCACCACGTGTAGTTAATTTATCTTTTTAACGGCGAATGACCATTTTTTAACCCTAATATTATCATCCTAAATTTGATCACCATCATTGAAACGGCTCAGGAGGAGTTTAAATAGGAATGTAATTCAATAACACCTAAAATTAAAAAAAAACATTTACTTCAAACTAAATGATAAATCTTTGTTTTTTAACCGACTTCAAAAAAAGGAGTGTTCTCAATTCGACCGGTATATTTTTAATATTTTTTTTTATTTATGTTTGTTCGCCGATTACTTCGCCATTTATGAACCGATTTTGATTATTATTTTTTTATTCGAAAGAAGATACTCCCGGATTGGTACCATGATGAGGATATCAGGGTCTGATGATGGGATCCTGGAGAAATCGAGGGGAACCCTCAAATTTTATAGGCAAATGTACCGCGTTTTACATATTTTCTGAACTTATATTGGCATTTGCTTCTGAAAATCATATTGTTATGCTGCTGAGCTGATGATAAAAGGTGTGGATCCTCAATCACTAGGTATTAGGAAACAGTTCTTTCCACATTCTATATAGATTTATACTCCTCTTCGTAGCTTTTATGAAGAGAAGTACAGGTTCACTAAACATTTCTTTTGTTATATTATTGTTACCGAGAAAGTACCATGAGACCAGGATCTGATGATGGCATCCCAGGAAATCGAGGGGACTATCGAAACTCACAATTATGTGACAGTGTATTTTTTTCAAAGCGCCGATAGGCCTGCCCTGTATAACGTGAGAACACTGCCTAATAAATCGTGGGTACTCTGAACAACAGGTGACAATGTCACGTGATATTCAGAAGTATTACTACCTCTGCTAACCCCTTCAGGGATATTCGGCGTGAGCGTTTGAGTCTTTCTTGAGATGTAGAATTGAAGACCATCGCCTTTCGAAGGATTTTAAGAACAATGTAAGGTTACATATGGTTGAGCCTATTTAATATCGTACTATAATAGAAATACCGGAAATACGAAGAATAATACAGTAACTGTCGCTTCCTCATCCGAGAGGCATCTTTGCCAGGTCTACCCATCTCTAAAACTCGTAAAATAAAATATTTTTTAACAAAAAGAAAACCGACTTCATAGAAAAACAACCGAAAATAAACAATCTAGTACTAAAAAGTACGAAATAAGTTTTTTAATTGAATATGAGTACTGTGATTGATACCTTAGCAATTTCTTTATTCCACACGCGTCAGTTCAACCTACCTAAATATTACAATTCTCTTAAATTAATTTTTGAGTCGGTGCCAGACAAACAAAAGTAAATTCACCCTGCTCTCTATCTCTGATTATTACAATCTAAACAATATATATCTATCGCCTAACGTTTTAAATGATAATACGTACAAAAATCAATTTACCCTACAACTACAAGGTACCCTACATTTTACATGTATATGAAGTGCGAAATACACACTTCTTATTATCAATTATCATCGAGGCTGGCACCGGCTCATAAATTAATTTAAGAGAATTTTAAGATTTAGGTAGGTTGAACTGACGCGTGTGGAATAAAGAAATTGCTAAGGTATCAATCACAGTACTCATATTCAATTAAAAAACTTATTTCGTACTTTTTAGTACTAGATTGTTTATTTTCGGTTGTTTTTCTATGAAGTCGGTTTTCTTTTTGTTATTGAACGTCAAATTGCAGCTTAATACTAAGTTCATTTACCTAAACTCCTTTTGTCTAAGTCTTAACCTAAATCCAAGTTGTTGTTAAGAAAAAAGAACCCATGCGTTTGTGTATGGTGATTAGATGATTATGGTGAGTATGGTGAATAAGGATGGTATTGTTAGTAGAGGACGGCCTCGTAGAACGATTCTAGACCAGATAGAAAACGTTCTTACGAAGACGGAGGTCTGAAGTGAGAGGTATAAAAGAAATAAATAACTAAACTAACTAACTAATAAAGTTATGAGAAGTATTATTTGCTGTGTAGTGTCGGCTTAGAATAACACTACCCCATTTCTACCCGTGGGTGATCGTAAGAGGCGACTAAGGGTATAGGGGCTTTTTAAGTGATTTTTGGGCGATGTGGTTTGAGACCCGTCACCAAAAACATTTATTATTACCATCTTTTCCTCAATCAACTTCCAAAAGTGGCTGAGGAATTTCTCATTCCAAAGCTCTGGCTACCCCGTTAAGGGATTTATAGCTGTGAGTATATGTATGTATGTATGTATGTAAGTATAATGAATGTAAGGGAAGCAAGAGAGATATGTCAAGATCGTGCTAAGTGCGATCGATAGTCGCCTACCTCCACGGGAGTAATGGGCGTGAGTTTAAGTAAGTAAGTAGAAGTTCCGAAGCTAGTAATGTGATCAATGGGAAATGTAATTTCTTCACAGCAACTCCCATCAATCACCTTGCATTCATATCTATCATCAGTAATTCCGAATCGCACCGCCTTTTCCCTAATTACCTTGTATTGGTGGCTGGGGTATTGTTTCTTTTCTACTCCAGATTAAGATTTCAGTATTAAATATGATACACAGCGATTCTAGATATTTATTTATAGATGTAAATCTGAAGACAAAACTTAATAATTTCACTTGATAAAAGATTAAATTATTAAATTATTCAAATGTACAATATCAAATGATATAATTAATTAAAAAGACTTATGAATGCAAAGCATATTAATAATGAGATGTCTTTCAGTCATTCCATCTTCAATTTTTCATTTTCCGAGAGAAAATATTAAACAAGAAAAACATATCTACAGAAGTTTCAATTAAGTCTTACAACTGAAAAATATAACTTACCCGGAAAAAGGTACGGTACGGACGCCTTAGATCATAAAAATGTTTTCTTTAATTTTATTTTCTGAACTGACATAAAATACGGTCTTTATACGTTGTGTTCAAAACAAACATACTTTTATATCAGAAAATAAAAGTAAATATTATAGGCGCTGCATAAAGTAGTAGCGAAGATTTTTGTGCCGTAAAATCATCGTTTCTCGATACAGAATCTGTAAAGTGTAAGCTTGGAATAGCACTACCCTTTCTTCCTAAGGGACTAAGTAAGAGGTGACTTAGGATTTTGGGGCTATTTTAGTGATTTTTGAGTAATGTTGCCGACGACCCATCACCAACCACACTTTATTTTACCTATTTTACTCCATTCAACTTTTGAAGAGTTTCTTATTCTGAGGCTCTAGATCTGAACTGAAGATACATACATACATACATATACTCACGGCTATAAATCCCTAAAAGGGGTAGCCACAGTTGAGAAATTAGAAATTCCTCAGCCACTTTTGGAAGTTGAGTGGGGAAAAGATGGTAGAATAAAGGTTGTTGGTGATAGGTCTCCAACCGCATCGCCCAAAAATCCCTTAAAAAGCCCCAAGTCCGTTAGTCGCCTCTTACGTACACCCACCGGAAGAAATGGGGTAGTGCTATCCTAATCCGACACTACACAGCCATGTATTAAATAACGCAAAACAAATACGCAAACAAATATAAAACTGTGGTATCCATAACATGAAACTTCAATAAGGATGGTCCGAGCCAAAACGTTTGTTACGAAGATCTATTGTAGCAAAAACAATAGGACCATTGTGTGCGATCCGCATTGAACACTTATTCAAACTTTAACTGAAAGTTTAAAACACGATAGCGCCATTATAGCTTTAGACACTAAAACTAAGCAATATCTGTGAACCTAGCATAAATTATACCTTCCTGAAGAACTCGGCAGAGAAAATAATTTGACGAAATCACATATGTTGATAGCGTCGAATTTTGAGTTTTTAACATACATACATATATTTACGCCCATGAATCCTAAAAAGGGGTAGCCAGATCATTAGAGCTAGAAACTTCTAAGTTACATTTGGAAGTTAATAGGGGACAAGATGGTAGAAATAAAGTATCGTTGGTGATGGGTCTCCCAACCGCATCGCCCAATAACCACCTAAAAATCCTAATAACCCTAGCCACACACGATAACGGTTAGAACGAGATAGCAGTATACGATACTAAGTAGGTGCGTAAGAGATGGCTGCTTTATCCCACGCGATGACTAGTTTAAACACCGCTCGTACTAGCCGGGCTGGGTAGATATAGGTGTAGTAAAATTCTAACGGTACTACACGGCCAAAAACAATGCTCAATATCTTTTCTTTCATGTGTATTCTAATTTAGTTAAACGTTTGAAGCTTTTTAGTGAATGATGTCAGTCAGTAGTGGTTGTAATTAGGTGGCGCTAATGTATTTCGCCTTTGCGGCAAATACCAATATCTCTGAAAAATAAAAGTATTTTAATCAAGCATTGTGAACGATAACTAACATTTATGCAAAATAATACTTGAGCGAGTATAACTGCTTTACAATATAAATAAAGCCTGATTTAATTAATTATCTACCTAACTGTTTACTTATATTCATGAAATATAACTCTGAGGTACTTGGAGCTTTGAATTAAGCAATACTACAACAAAATATCGAAGTTGAGAGGGGGGAAAGTGATCAAAAAGTTTTATGCACACACATACATATATACATAGTTACGCCATTAGTTCCATTGAGGTAGGCAGAGACTGTCGATTGCTTCTTAGTACGATCCTAAATCTGCATTCATTTTTTTTTCGTTTATTTTTTTTCTTATTTGACTATGGATGCCTGCTTTTTAATCATTTTTTATATTTGATCTAAATTTGTCATCCGTGGTCATTATCTACTGAAATTACAATTTACATTGACTGTCATCTCATCTCACAGCCCATATATGTCCCCACCAAGGGGCTCGAGCCTACCCTATATAAAGCGATTTGGCCATAGTCCACCACGCTGGCCAATTGCGGGTTGGCAGACTAACGACTACTACCGTAATAGTAGCCGGGACTGACGGCTTAACGTGCCCTCCGAAGCACGGAATCATCTTAATTTTCGGATAATCAGTAGATTCAAGCCTACAATATCCTTCCAAACTGGGTTTTAAATCTTACAAATTAATTTTGGAAGGTTACCACCCCCCGGGGATCGAACCCGAGACCTCCGTACTTGAAACCTTAACCGCGAGACCACGGAGGCAGTCTAACATTGACTGTATATACATTGAATAGGGCAGCCAGCATTTAAATATAAAATTATTTTACGATATAGCGTGCATCGAGGTAGGCACATTGCGGTGTCGTAGCGTTGTCGCGCATGTTACTACGATATAACTGCTACGGGCAAATTTTATTTTTGTGTGTTTTCAACCAAAATTGTTGCCGTGAACATTCCGTATATTTCTCGCAGCATTTATTAGTGCTCCCTGCACGTGAATACAATGATCAGGAATAATCAGATATTCTGGGCACCGTTTAGATTACACACGATGTCCGAAAAAGTGTGCAATTCCCAAATTTTCAAAAAAATGCTTTGTTAATATTTACACAAAATATTTATTATAGTTGATATTGCAACAGTGGCATAGTTGATAATTTACTGGTAGTATTTTATTTGTTGGTCTTCTGGATGTGTAATGTTAATCAAACGAACAAAATATTAAAATGTCCACTTGTAAGATTTTTATGACTGAGCATAAAAAAACAAATTGATGCATACTGACCATACGATAACCTAAAGATAGTTTTAGAGTACAATTTTATTTGTATTCTATTCAGATTATAAAGCAACTAGCCTTTACAATTTTATAAATGTACTTTTCTAAAAAATAATGCCTTAATCAGATAGCAGGAACAAAAGCGTTCTTAAAAGAAGTTGCTGTTTTCATACCAATGATATTTATTTTTAATTAATCGGTCCTGAACAGAAAAATATAAATGTTTGTTTGAAAAAAAAACGGAGGCATTTTTGACGGAGGTAATATCAAAAAGTAGAGACGCAAGGGGGGCGGAAAAAAATCAGGTCCATTTTCCTCAAATATTTCAGTGACAAATGTATTCAATAAAGACTAAAAATAAAGTACTGCCATTTTCCAAGAAATTGTGCCTATATCATCACTTATTTGAGTGACAAACTTTTGTGATAAAGTACTGGGGTGTGCCACTAAAGTGCTGAACGAAAATTTAATATGCGTAGAAACCTATTATATGATATCTTTTTTGTAAAGATAAGTCAAGGTGTCCATAACGCAATCATAGGGCGGATTCAAAACGCAATCATTGTTTTTCATAGTTTTTGTATGAAATGTAAAGTTACATTTGCAGTTATACAAAATGTGATATATCTCAAAAAGTTCTAAATATGTTTAGTTCAATAAAATTTTCTTTGTTAGTTTTTATTAAGATCTACAAGTATATTTGTCACTTTCTTATTCTTTCTCTTATTCTAACCTAAATGTAAATTTTAAAGACCATTTTTAAAATGTCCCACATGTACAAGTACAATATAAAAATGAACTTAGTAGAAATATTATTTTTGTTTCATCTGTAGAGAACTCCCCTCATTTGTATTTTGTCCCATTAACTTAAAGCGGTTTACAGCACGTAGTCTCAATAGTTTTGGAAATAAATTACTGCGACACACGAACAGACTGACGGATAGACATGACGAATCTAATGTACAGGGTTCTGTTTTAGGCATTCGGCAACGAACGGCTAAATGGGAGCTTCAGAAAGAAATTTTGGAAACTAATAGTGAATTAACGGATGCTTGTTGTAGGATCTCCGGCCTCGGCGCCCAATAATTACTTACAGCCTCAAAACCCTAATGTATAATTAAGTTGAAGTCATAAAACACCTTCAATATGCTAATTTAACAATTATGCCAAAGTTTCCCAGTATCGTTCTAAGCACGAACTTGTGATTAAAATGGCCTTAGGGACTTTTCCTAACTGTAAAATATTCAGGTTGGAATTGAAAACAATTATCTTATTGAAACGGAAAGCGAAGCCTTTCTTAAATTGTTTCAAAGTTCAGCGGAAAAATAAATTAGATTTATTTAACGCTTAGGAATGCCTGATGTTTATTAGAAGAGGAGGTAGCCTGAGGCTTCGCAGGAAATAAGGTTTTGCCGCGTGCTGAGAAGTCTTTCGTTAAACGAGAAAAGTAAATTACAAAGGTTCTCAGTATTGGACAGTGTTTGCATATTTAAGATTCATTCGGAATGATAACTTATCAATGAAGAGTACGATTATTTACTTTTTAAGGTGTGCAATCCGAGAGCACTTTGTTAAATGATTGATTTAAAATAGAAACATGTTCGATTTTTTACTTTAGTAGTTTTAGTCTCGAATCGTATTAAGCCAATTAGCTCTTACCCAGTTTTAGACTCGTAACAAACCATCATAAATCAGGATTGGGTCATACAGATATATACAAACCCAGAGCCGAGCAAAGAGGCGCAGAGCGAGGGGTCGCAGTAATCTCAACTCAATGGGTTTTTTATTAGGGTTCCGTAGCCAAATGGCAAAAACGGGACCCTTATAGATTCGTCATGTCTGTCTGTCTGTCCGTCCGTCCGTCCGTCCGTCCGTATGTCACAGCCAGTTTATTCCGAAACTATAAGAACTACATTATTGGAAATTGGTGCGTAGATGTATTCTGTAAACCGCATTAAGATTTTAAAATAAAATCTGAAAAAAAAACCAAAATTTTTAGGGTTCCCCATACATAGACCTGAAACTCAATTTTTTTTTTCATCAAACCTATACGTATCTATCAAAAGGTATTTGAAAATGATGTTGAGGTTTCTTATATCATTTTTTTCAAAACTGAATAGTTTGCGCGAGAGACTTTTTCAAAGTGCTAAAATGTGTGTCCCCCCCCCCGTAACTTCTAAAATATGGGCATGATAATACTGAAAAAAATATATGATTTTTTATTTTATTTTTTATTTTTATTTTCATTTATTTAGGAAACAAACAGTCGTTTACATTACAAATGTACACAGTTATAAAAGAAACAATTAGACCTACAGCTCCATAAATTAATATTTTACACTTTTGTGTGCGGCAGGTAGATACATCAGTATTGTTTTTATTTTTATACATCAGGGTTTATCAAGTACAATTAACCTAAGTAGAAAATTGGTTTAGAGAAATAACATGAAACTTTTATAAACATTTACATAACATATGAACAAACAAAAGAGATAAGTGAAATTAAGTTAAAAACGAATATCTTAATTTAGTTACAAAAGAGTTTAAACTGTTACAAGACAGATCAATTTCACAAAATTCTAGGTTATACAAATCAACACTTCGCCTAAAAAAATGTTTACAAGTATATATAGTTTTATAATGTGGAGGAAATTGGTTTAGAGAGATAACATGAAACTTTTATAAACATTTACATAACATATGAACAAACAAAAGATATAAGTGAAATTAAGTTAAAAACGAATTTCTTAATTTAGTTACAAAAGAGTTTAAACTGTTACAAAACAGATCAATTTCACAACAAACAAACAAACATTTACATAACATATGAACAAACAAAAGATATAAGTGAAATTAAGTTAAAAACGAATTTCTTAATTTAGTTACAAAAGAGTTTAAACTGTTACAAAACAGATCAATTTCACAAAATTCTTGGTTATACAAATCAACACTTCGCCTAAAAAAATTGTTACAAGTATATATAGTTTTATAATGTGGAGGGACAAATAACTGTTTATTGCGAGAGCCATGTCTAGGTATCCTAAACGATATTTTTTCTAGAAGTTCTGGGGAGTCAACTTTACTATTTAATAATTTAAACAGGAAACGTAAGTCAAATTGCTTACGTCTATCTTGAAGAGTGGTTAGTTTATGATTTGAGAGGGAATTTAGATAATTGCTGTAGTCATTATTACATCTATATTCCAATGTTTTTAAGAACTTTTTCTGAACTCTTTCTATTCGTGATATATGGCAGGCGTAAAAGGGACTCCAGATAATACTAGCAAAGTCCAATATTGAGCGCACATAACTAAAGTATAAAATTTTTAACGTTAAGCAGTTTTTGAACGGTTTTGATATACGCAAAATAAACCCAAGTTGTTTAAATGCTTTTTTAACTATGTAGTCGATATGAAGAACAAAAGATAATTTAGAATCCATTACGATTCCCAAGTCCCGTATTGATGTTACTCTCTTGATTTGTAAACCATTCAAACTGTAATCATGTTCAATAAAGCTATGTTTTCTTGTAAATGTTATTACTGAGCATTTGTCATAATTAAGAAAGAGTTGGTTAGAAGAGCAATAGTTGGAAAGATTTAGAAGATCAGATTGTAATTTACTACAGTCACTTGAGTTATGGATAATTTTAAAAAACTTGGCATCATCGGCATATAGCAAACAATTTGAAAAATCCATGGATTTATCTATATCGTTAATATAAATTATAAACAATAGGGGCCCTAAATGAGACCCTTGAGGTACTCCTGATGGGATATCCAAAAATGTTGATATGTAGCCTTTAGATGATACTGCTTGTGAACGGTTCTTCAAATAAGAAATGATCCATCGAAGCAGATCACCATGTATTCCTATATTTAATAATTTTATGGCCATGAAGTCATGTGATATTTTATCAAACGCTTTAGAAAAATCGGTGTACACAACATCAACTTGTAGCCCTTTATCCATGGCATCAATAAGGTAGTTAGTAAAAGATAGCATGTTTGATTCGACCGAACGCCCCTTACAAAAACCATGTTGAGAAGGAGAGATATGATTATGTAAAGCATTCATAATTTGCTGGGAGACAATCCGTTCAAATATCTTTGCAAAGATATTTAGTTTAGATATAGGTCGATAGTGTGTAAAATCGTTAATAATATTATTTTTGGGAATAGGTGTTATTAAGGCCTGTTTCCAAATAGACGGAAATGTTCCAGATTTAATTGACAAGTTGAATATGTATAGAAGCGGAACTGATAATTCTACTGCACAATTTTTTACAAAAAGTGGGTGTATACCATCATTACCTGGACCTTTATAAATGTCTACGTTTTTAAGCTCACGACTAATAAGATCTGCTGTAAATGTTATTGTACTAATATTCATTGGAGCATTGGGGGGAACATTGTGTTGTTGCACGTTGTCATTGTCTATATTTTGTGTAGGATTTTGGGGTTGAACAAAAACAGAATTGAAGTATTCATTAAAAATATTACAGATGTCATCGCCTGAGGTGTATAATTTACCTTTATATTGCATATTTAGTGGAATCTGACTTTTGGATTGTTTGGATTTTACAAACGACCAGAAAAGTTTGGGACATTTATGTATTTTTTCTTCACTAATTAATATATACTTATCATAGTCCAGTTTTTGTTGTTGGCGTTCTCTCTTACGCAATATTGAAAAAGTATGATAGTCTAGCGGGTTACCGTATTTTTTCCATTTAGCATGAGTTTTTTCCTTTTCTTTAGTAATTTTGATTAGCGGCAGGCTATACCAAGGTGGATATCGTGTTGAGTACTGCTTCTTTCGAGTTGGTACATACTGTACTATAGTAGAGTCAATAATTTTATAAAAATAATGTACTACTGCTTCAACGTCAGCATTTGAATCAAAATTGCTACACCAGTCGATTGATGACAAACAGGAGCGAATTTCAGTAAAATTAGCATGATGAAATAGTTTGGTTAAAAAGGTTTTAGGTTTTAGGAATTCGTAAGAATTGACAAACAGGTCTATCAACAATGATTTGTGATATGGGTCTTCTGTTGTAAGGGGGTGATTGCAAGCTGTCACCAAACATGAGAAATTACAAAAAACTAGGTCAAGCATTCTATTAGTACTATTGCGTACTAAGTTGTACTGCTTTATATTCGAGTAACTTGTAAAATCAGAGGTCAAGTTAATGAGCTTTTCCGTGCCCGTAGTATCCGTCAATACGGCTCCCAAGTCAGAGGAGTCATGAACCCAATTAGCATTCGAAATGTTAAAATCTCCGACAATCAGAAATATATCATTACTGTGCGTTTCCATTAAACTACTAATATTGTCATACAAAGCGGACAGCTCGGACTCATGTCGGGAACCGTGTGGAATATACGTACAACATAAGTGTAAATAGGCGGGCGTTGTGGTGGCGCGGCTCGGGGCAGCGGCGGCGGTGAGAGGCACGCTCAGCCAGAGCTGGTCGGCGGGCGCGGGCGCGGCCCACTGCTCGCGCGGTTCGGCGCGCAGCTGCCGGCGCGCGGCCACCGCCACGCCGCCGCCCCGCGTTGCCCCCGCTGCACTGGAGTCCCTGTCTCGACGAAAAACGTCATACCTATCATCGAAGTACTCCGTATTATGAAATTCAGAATTAAGCCATGTCTCAGTTATACATAATATGTCAAAATTATTAATAAGAGTTTGTCGAAGAAATTCATGTGATTTTGTACGTAGACCCCTTACGTTTTGGTAGTATATAGAGAAAGTTATATTATCGAAAATGAATATGAAAGGGAATAATTGGGGTTAGAATTTAGGTGATGGTAAATTTTTATTCGCAATAATAGTATAATAGGTACCAAGCAAGGCTCTCGTATATTTGTATTAAGGGTATAATTATGATTGACAGTGACTAGTAATAATATGTGTGTAATTAGGCGACAATGTTTTAACCAATTTGTTCTTAATTTTAATTTTAATACCAGTAATGCAAAGATTACATTTAAGACAATTTGAAATATGAAAGTCATTGAAGGCATGTAATACAAACTATGTAAATTTAAACTGAGAAATAGTCATTTTAGCTTATACAAATCATCGTCACTGGCAATGTTCACAATTTTTGAAGTTGCCGATTTCCTCATAAGAATCTTGCAATCCCGTACCCACAGGTACATGTAGCCATTTTGCCTTTTTAAATCTCGGGCTCGTTTCAGGAGTAATTTATTAGTTGGAGTCAGATGATCGTTCACGTAGATGTTAGTAGCCGGACCCGACAGTCCAATGTCCGCAGTGGTGATACCCCGCCGCGCTCGGACCGCCGCCAACAACTCATCCTTACTGCGTTGACGAGAGAAACGTATGATGACCGCGGGCTCGCGATTGGACTGCTCCTCATTCGTGAATCGCCGAACGCGGTGAATGGACATAACATCACTTTCATTGAATGATAATCCCACTTTTGAGTAAATGTCGTGGGCAATATTATAAAGATTCTCACCACTCTTTAATGGAAGCCCTGAAATTTCAACATTAGGTAACCTGGAATATTGGTCCCGTTTGTTATTTTCAGAGATTAACTTTTGGATTGAATTGTTTGTACATTCCAGTTTCGTAGTGAGCTCTTTGACTTTTAAGTTAAGCGATTCGTTATCCTTTCTCACTTTTGATATTTCCTCCTTTTGTTCTTCAATTTTTTGCATGAATTCTTCATATTTTTTATCCATGAAGCCAATACTATCAAGAACTTCAGTCTGACAAATTTTTAGGTCTTCTATTTCCTTCTTAACTAGGCTTCGTATATTGTTCATCAATTTAGTTTCAAACAGTTTTAACCAAGATGGAAGTTCTTCGGTTGCACCACTATTGGAATTTCCCCTACTTGGTATGTCTAGGGAGTGTTGGGATTCCTCTAATCCTTTAACCGGTGTGTTATCCTGTTTAGGCGCTTTTACCTCGCAACAGGGGCATATCCAATTTTTAGGAGTTTCCTTAGCCACTTTAAGCCCAACACATTGTTTATGATACGCGACATCACATTTAATACAATTAGCAACACCTTGTAAAGATAGGTATTTACCGCAAGCGCCACACTTCGACATCTTAATAAACTGTTTGAGTTGTGAAATTAATCAATACAGATAGTGAATTTGATTGTTGTAGTTCCCAGAGTAATCAACAGAGGGCGTTAATTGTATTCTATCTCGTAGCCAAGTAGTTTTGATATGATAAATTTTCCAATATTTTAATAATTTATTAGTTATTTGCACTTTAAATTATAGAAATTACAGCGTCCATCACTTTTCACAAATTACTTTTGCTCTGTAGGTGATTATTTCAACTGATAAACCGAAACTTTGAACATTCACAGTTTTACTATTTCAATGTCAATTTAATAAGTTTTTCACCATAAAAACACTTTCACAATAAAGCGAAAAGTAATAACACACGAATAAACCAAAAAAAAACCAATGATCACTAGCTTTTAAAAGATTAATTAATATTTTTCACGGACCGAGATGTTTGTTAAGATTACCAATCTACCCGAATGAATTATATCCGTTTAGGTACTTACAAGATATTACCGATAGCATCAAGAACCCCAAACGTAGTCCTCTTACTTGAGTAATAGTGAAATTTTATCACTTATCAGTCCCATTGGGTTTTGAACTGTGTACGGTTTAATCTTTCAAACTATTGCTTTCTTTCTTAACCTGTTATACAGACCCACCATTTAAGTAGGGGCATTATCTATTAATCTTTCTATTCCCGCTTTCTTTCCAAATTAAATTAGAACAAAAATAATTTCATTATAAGAAAGAAAAAATATTTATTCGGTGCATAGGGTATGTATAACAAACAAAACAAAAAATAACAATTGTACCAACACATTTTACTGGCTCGGAAGTAGATGAAGGGATGACCTAGACAACTTTCGAGCAGGGTGGGTCAGTTCAGCTTCGGGC
>OY755186.1:6624027-6867027 GCA_963576735.1 Bedellia somnulentella | reverse complement strand
GGCCTAAAGGTTAAACTATCTATATATTTTATTTATTATGTATCAGACAAATAACACTGGTCAACAAAAATTTGTAACAAGAAAGGTGCTTACTAATATTGAATTACCTACCTACCCTCATATAAAAACTATATTTACTTTGATTCCATCAGGTCTTGTTTTCGTGTTACAGCCACTATATTATACATACTTTATACCACTATGTACAACTGGGCGAGGCTTGTAATATAAAAGTATCTTGTGAAACTATTAAATCTATCTATTATTTTATCTTGGAAAAGATTCAACATAACGAACACAACTGGAAAGTTTGTGGAGACCAAAGAAAATAATTGAAAAAATTAACGATCAACATCGCCCTATTGTTGTAAAATTCGTTCGAAATTCGAAGCGCGAAGAAACTTTAAAAGCCGCAAAAATGCGCAAGAACTTGACTACTGAAAACATTACTCCAGGGCCTGTTAAAAGATTTTACGTGAACGAAAGATTAACCCAAGCAAGAAGATATTTATTTCGTGAAGCTCGAAAACATGCTTCAGAGAATGGGTTTCGTTATTGTTGGGTGCGAGGAGGTACAGTATATATCAGGAAAGCTGAAGGTAAACCTGCTGTCTCTATCAAAACAATTGATGACCTCCATGATCACACAAGGCCCATGCAGTCTACATCTCAGGAGAAGACTTCATGATTTTATTATTTTAATTTTACATACAAGTTATTATGATTTTACAATAATGATGGAGTTTTTAAAATATGCATGTTATATATCCTTAATAATTATTCACTCATACACTTTTACAAAATACACACAAAACTTTTACTTAAATTACACTATATTTACACAAAGAAACTTATCGTACCTTACTAAAAACAAAATGCTTCTAAAATATGAATTGTACATTTTGGTATATACTGGCGCTCAACAACTAACTGTTGATTTCGAATTGAGAATGGTTTTAATGAATATTGTTTGTTACTGTAAAAAATATAATAATCATGTCTCTAGTTGAAATTTCTGATGATATAGATCAAACGTATAAAGTAAATTGCCATTCTCTTGAAAAAGCTGAAGATTGTAAACTTCTGATATCTCAATGTAACAATCTAAAAGTTCTTACATATAATATAAGAAGCATAGAACACAATTTCGATCAGTTTCTAGTTATATTGAAACGTTTTGATTTTGACTTTGATGTCATTTTACTGACTGAGTGTTGGCTGAGTGTTCATACATGTATTGGTTTAATGGAGGGATATATTATGTATCATACCAATAAACACATAAACAAAGCAGGAGGAATTGTGATGTACATAAAAGATAACTTTATTTCATCCTGTGTGGAACCTGTTTTTTCTGAAGCTAACTGTTTGATTTGCGAAATTCCCGATAAATTTACCATAGTTGGTTTTTACAGATCACCATCATTCAGGAACGTAGACAATTTTCTTAATAACCTTGATGACACATTGCATTCTCTAAGGGGTAGGAAACTGGTACTGGCGGGTGATTTTAACATTAATATTATTGCTGACACTGACTCAGAGTCAAAGTCCAAGTATCTGTGCCTACTTTCTGAGCACGATCTTACACCAACTATCGATAAGCCTACTAGAAAAGAAAATTGTTTGGATCATATAATTGTTAATTCTCATACCAGGGTAGTCTCCGCTGTTTGTAAAAACTCTCTCACAGATCATGAATTGGTTATGGCTTCTATAGCCTTCAATAATAGATGTCCTAAAAAACGTTCTAGGAAAATAAGTAAAATTGATGTTAATGCAATAATTGATGCTGTAGAATCTCGTGATTGGTCTGATGTAAAATCTTCAAAAATTGTGAATGAAGCCTCAAAAATATTTACTGACGAAATAACCAAAATTGTCAATGCTCATAAATTAACAAAACGAGTGAGCCGTTCTAAATATAATTTAAAACCTTGGATTACTCCTGGTTTGATGAAATGTATGCGTCACCGTGATCAGCTCCACGCTCGAGTGAATAAAAGACCAAACGACCTGATACTATTAACAACATATCAACGCTATCGCAACTTTTTTACTGATTTACTACATAAATTAAAAAGACAGTATGAAAGAGATGAAATAGAGGAGAACAAGAAGTGTCCTAAAAGGTTGTGGAAAACTATAAAAAAGATATCACATAATCACTTGAACCCCTCTCCTGCCAATGAGCTTCTGACTGCTTATGCCAACCCTCAGACTGCTGTTAACGAAGCTAATAATTATTTTTCTACCATCGGCAATAAATTGTCTAATGACATACTTACCGCAATAGACGAAACAGAGGATTCTTTGGCCTCCTCAATAATGACGACTAACGGTCCACAAGAGTCAATCTATCTTCAACCTACTGATGAAACTGAAATTAAAAATATCATTGAAGGGCTAAAATCGCAAAATTCTACTGGAAGTGACCAAATATCTAACAATTTACTAAAAAAGCTAAAAGAATTTATATCAGAACCATTGGCTCACATATGCAACCTCTCTTTATCAAACGGTATATTTCCTGATGAATGGAAGACTGCTACAGTGAGTCCCATTTTTAAGGGAGGAGATAAAAAGTCTCCGACTTGCTACAGACCAATTTCTCTGTTATCATCGTTTTCCAAAGTTTTAGAAAAAATTATGTGCGCTCGCCTTAATAATTTTCTTGACAAAAATAATATCTTACATAACCAACAATACGGTTTTAGGAGCGGTAGATCGACAGAAGATGCAGTTAGTAGTTTGACTAACACAGTGTCGGGCCTTTTAGACAATGGAAAGAAATGTATTGGCGTTTTCTTAGACCTGGCAAAAGCGTTTGATACTGTGTCGGTAAAAATACTTTTAAGGAAATTGGAAAGGATCGGTGTTAGAGGAATTGCGTTGGATTGGCTAAAATCATATCTTTCTTTTAGAAAACAAAAAATTGTGATTGAAGACGTCGTGAGTGAAGAGAGAAATATTAATTTTGGCGTACCCCAAGGAAGCGTACTGGGTCCTTTGTTGTTTTTAGTATACTTGAACGATATATTTGGTTTGACTATCCCTGCTTGTGAACTTTTTTGCTACGCCGATGACACTGCTGCTATATTTTCTGGAGGCAACTGGAAGGAAACGTTTGAGGCAACTGAAAGAGGTATTTCCATTTTGGGACAATGGTTTAGTCAAAACTTACTTACTCTGAATACTCAAAAAACAAACTACATCACCTTCTTTAAAACGAAAGCTAGCGCGCCAAAGATTGATTTTGGAATTAAAGTACACACTTGCAAATGGCTCACAGTTTCCAATACTTCCTGCTCCTGCACATTTATCAATAGCACTAAATCCACTAAGTATCTTGGAGTAATTTTAGACCAGAACTTATCATTTAGGCAGCATATAATAGGTTTATCTAACAAAATACGGAAATTAACGCATATCATGAAAGTTCTGAGATACAGCTTAGATAAATGTTTGCTTATTCAGGTGTACCTCTCTCTTGTTCAGTCTGTCGTGAGATACTGTATTACGATTTGGGGAGGTGCAGCCAAGACCATCATGATAGAAGCTGAGAGAGCACAACGTTCTATTATTAAAATGATGTTGGGTAAGAAGTATCGCCATCCTACTGCCGCACTATATGAGGAAAGCAAATTACTATCCATAAGAAAACTTTATATCTACTGCTCTATTCTTAAATACCACAATACCTTTATGAAAATATATAATGATAAAAATCTTAAAAATAAGAGAGTCGCAAGAGCACTCATACCGAGAGTTAAAACCACCTTTGCTCAAAGACAGTGTCTCTTCCTTCACCCGTTTATATATAACAAAGCCTTATCACAAGTAAATATTATTGACGATACTAAACGTGAACTGATTTGTAAGGTTACCGATTGGCTAAGTAAACTGTCGTATGATGAGGCTGAATCCGTGTTGGTACTCTTGGTACCAATAACGTGATATGACACTCTTTATCAAAGCCACCTCCCACGTTTCATTCACTTGTACCCACATTTCTCTTCAACATCTTTCTTTCTTTCTCACATTAACACTTACACACACACATACACACAAAGATTCGCGCGCATTCGCTCACACGTATTTACCCACATATATAATTTGATGTTCGAATAAAAATACTGCATGATGTTAAGTTATTCAAAATATTATTTGTTATTATGTACCTTTATCTTATCCTTTTTTTTTTCGTTTTATATTGTTTTTTAAAATTTAAATACACTATCTAATTAATTTGAAATACTAAATATTAATGTAAATGTATAAAATTTCACTATCAATATATTTGTAATGAGTTTAAGAATCAACATAAAATTGGAAAGAATATATTCATTAATTGTAAATATAATTCATCTCTATAAATAAATCGTTGTAAGCCCCCTAGACGTAGTAAAAATTCCGGCCTCCGCGATATAGGTTCGCCTAGTGCGGAGACCAATGGTAATGTTATTTTGCAGCAACATAACGAATATTATATTAAAAGATTTGTAATTTGTATTGTGCACTTTTATGGTAAATAAATGAATTTTGATTTTTGATTTGATTTGAAGGTAATTGCCCTAATATTAGGATTACAACTAGAATACACAAAATACTGTTGGTGTGTTTGTGAGCGGGACAACAGAGACCGAAAAAATCATTATGTTAAGAAAGACTGGCCTAAACGGAAATTCCTTACCCCAGGACAAACAAATATAAAAAAATCCCCCTTTAGTGCAGCCGAATAATATATTTACACATAAAACTCTCAATCATTAAACGAATGAACTTTTGTACAAAATTAAATCAATAATTTTAATCCTGTTTTATTATAAAAACAAACAAGGTAAAAAAACGGACAGCTATCCAGTAAACATGGTTTTAAAATACCTTATGTAGGCAGAAGCTGAAATTATAAAAGAAGATGTCACAAAAGATCACAAACGTTGGTATTTTTATAAACACTCTGTAAACTCTTCTAAGAAGGTTTATCTCATGAAATTATCCCTCACCCAATAAGTGAATCATTTATACTATTTTGGAAAAGTGTAGAGATGACCTTCAATCAGGGTTTGAACCATTTTGAGGTTAAACCATTTCTTACCGACCTGAAAAAGTTGTTATTGCTGTATTCCGTTTATTTTTATTCTCAAGAGATGATTTTAATAAGAAATTTTGATTAAAATGATTAGAGTCTAATTCGATATACCTTAATTTTAATTCATATTTCCTGAGACCCAACCTTACAATTTGTTAGTTTAAATACAACTTTAATATAACTAGTTTGGCCTGAGCCATTTCCTTTTATCATTTAATATACCGTATACAGACACTAAGCAAGTTATATGGGCGTTTTTATAGCGGCATAAAACTTTAAAATCGTTTTGAAATGTTTTTAAGCGGAAATTCAGCTTACGATTTTCAGTTAAATTCACGAGTCAGTCATTTGAAAGTTTATTCATACATTCTGACATTGTTTTACTCCAAATTAAAAATAAGGTCGTTGTTCCGTACTGGAACAAATTAGTTTATAATTTTCTTTATTAGGTGTGCACAAGACAACAAAACATAGTTTACATACTTTTTAATTCACGTTAGAAATAGATTTATTTCATGTGGCTTATTTTCTCTAACACTACCTCGTTGATGCGGGAAACTGGCAACATTGACGTCTGACGTCTTACAACTACATCCGTTTCCGCAAGTTAGTCTCTCTGTCTCAACACGCCGATGTGAATACACACGTTCGTATAAAAGTTACCAAATAAATTCCGAATCAAGTCTATTTCCCGAACAAAGTGAAAAAGGACTGAACCACATTTATCTATGGACCTATGGTGAAAAGTGTAAGCCTGTGCTGTGATTCATCAATAAACTCTCGAGAGTTCGAACGCCACCCCTGCCAGCCACGTGCCTGGTAAGTGTTTAAAGTTTAAATAAGTCACACGCGGCTACATAAATTATTTTGATCCTATCGAACCGGATCCGATTTCATCTTTTGTTTTGTTGTCTTGTGTTGTGCAGTACTACGTACTCAGTAATTTCAAACTCATTTCAATCGTTTGAGTCGCCATCTTTGTTACGCAAAATGGCCGAGAACGATCATGTTTGTGAACAAGACATATTCGAAAGGGACTTGATTCTCGAAGAACTTAGGCGTACATTACAGTTTGCAACTACCGATGAGCAGCAATTTCGTTCGCGAACTATAGACATTTCAGCTCATCAGAGAAAGTTTACGAAAGTCCAGTGTAAAATAGAAAAAATATTGTTTAAACATAAGTGCTTTGATAAAGATGAACAAATAACTATTCGGAATAAATTTAAGGATTTGTATTATGGCATCTTAGCTCATCTTAACGACCTTAAGCAAAAGGAGGAACGTGTCCGTCGCTCAAGTCGTATTTTTCTTTCATCGTCTGAGGCTCCTCAGCAGTGTCATCACAGTAAAACTTTGCCTACTTTACCATTGCCCTCGTTTAGTGGCGATCCCACGGATTGGCCATCATATATTGATTTATTTAAGTCGTTAGTGCATAGCAACAGTGCCTACACGGATGCCGAGAAGCTTAGGTACTTAATACTTACTGTAAAGAACGAACCTTTTAATCTTATAAAATCCTTGCCGATTTCCGAAGATAATTACGCCATCGCTTTAGAAATATTAATTTCTCGTTATGAAAATAAGCGAGTCATCGCGTCAAAACATCTCGATCGAATTCTCGACATCGAAAATTGCAGTGATAAATCGGTTCATAGCCTGCGTCGGCTACTTAACGTCTACCAAGAAAATATTAAGGCACTTGAAGCTATGCAGTTTCCCGTGGGCCAATGGAATTTCATACTTTTAAACATTTTACTACGTAAAATTCCAGTTGGTACTAGGAAGTGTTTTGAAAGATCGCTAGTGAAACCATCTTCTATTCCCGATGTAAACACATTGATCACATTTCTTGAAAAAGAAATTTCCGCTGACGAAATCATAAACATTTCCGTTGGTGGGCAGTCCATTTCACAACAAAATACAAAAGTGGGTAGTTCGCTATCAAGCCGCACTATCACGCAGCAGCGATCATTCAATGCATTAGCTGCAAACAATGTCGGCCTTCCTACTCGTCAAACAGACGAAAATCAACGTAGTTACAACGTAATTAAGAAGCAAACTTGTATATGCTGTGAAGCTCAACATTCGTTGACAAAATGTTCGAAGTTTTTAAATCTTACACCTCATGCGAGGTACAATTTAATTCAAAATAAAAGTATTTGTTATAATTGTTTAAATGTAGGTCACAATGTTATCAATTGCAAATCGAGTTATGTGTGTCGCTCGTGTCACAAAAGGCATCACAGTTTAATTCATTTGTCTAATCAAGCCTCGCCGGTAGTCAGTGACTCCGCTGTTATCACCCTCCCCCCTGCCAAGGTAGACCCAGTGCCGCCAACTCAGTCCGAGTCGAATTCTATTCATAATAATTGCGCTTCGAATTCCAATGCTCCTTCTATGCGAACTAGCACGGTGCTACTCTCGACCGCGCTCATCGATGTATGTGTTGGCTCTTCTATACTATCGACCGTTAGGTGTGTTGTGGACTCGGGAAGCCAGGCTTCCTTTATAACTGAGTCGTGCGCGCAAAGGTTAGGTTTAAATCGTAAGAAAATAAACATTCCAGTATATGGTATTGGTGATAGCGAACCAGTTAAACCAAAGGGTGTAATTTAGTGTTTAGTCAAACCCAAGGGTAAACAAAACCCTATAATTCAAGTAGAAGCTTTAATTCTACCAAAGTTGATGTCTCACATGCCGAGCGTACCACTTCCCCAGAAAGGGTGGACACATTTAACCAATTTGACCTTAGCTGACCCCGATTTTCGTACTCCACAACCCGTGGAAATGTTGTTAGGAGCGGATATACTATCCCATGTGTTATTAGGTAATATCGTTTCCGGTTTGCCTGGTTCTCCGATCGCTGTAAACAGTGTATTCGGTTATTTATTATTGGGTAAATTAAACTTAGATCCCGTGGTTTCGACTCCACCCCATGTGTGTTTTAGCTCATTCGACAATGACAATTTGCAAAGGTTCTGGGAGCTGGAGTCCCTTCCTGAGAAACGGAGTTACACTCCTGATGAAGAGTTATGTGAATCCCTTTTTCAAAGGACGCATACTCGCGATGGTATTACCGGCCGCTACGTCGTTTCTCTTCCGTTTAAACCCGATGCTCCGCCCCTCGGCGAGTCGCGGCAGACAGCCCTCGCGAGACTTCATAAGCTCGAGTATAGACTCGAACGTAATCCAACCCTCAAACGTGACTACCACGCGTGTATCCAAGAATATTTAGATTTAAACCACATGGAGCCCGTGACTAGTGATGCCGCCCTGAGCGCCCACTATTATATTCCGCACCACTGCGTGGTTAAAGAGTCCAGTGAGACTACACGTACCCGCGTAGTATTTGATGCAGGGTGTAAATCATCCAACGGAGTATCCCTGAATCAAGTGCTACTCACTGGACCCAAGCTTCATCCCGACATTGTGGATATCCTTCTTAAGTTTCGTATTCATCTCATAGGGTTCACATCAGATTGTAAACAAATGTATAGAAATATAGGTATGTGTAAAGATCATCTGGATTACCAACGTATCCTCTGGCGGAGTTCACCTGCGGAACCTGTGCAGGATTTTCGTCTTCGTACAGTCACCTTCGGAGTTAGCTCGTCCCCGTTCCTCGCTCTGCGTACTATTCAACAGTTAGCTCATGATGAAAGTCACCGGTTCCCGTTGGCTGCACCTGTACTCTTGGAATCTATATTTGTAGATGACGTGGTCGCGGGGGCCAATTCCGAGTCCGATGCCCTAGCGTTACAGCGTGAGCTTATTGGTATTTGCTCCTCGGCTGGGTTTGAATTAAGAAAGTGGCACAGCAACTCGCCGGCGATACTTGCCGCGGTTGAGTCGTCATCTCCTCATGGTGGGCGGCAGGAAACCGTCTCCGTTGCACACCTCGAGAAGGATACACACACTAAAGTCCTAGGGTTACATTGGGATCCGCGAACTGATTGTTTTAAGTTTAATGTTCAGGTCAATTCTGAAAAATACACTAAACGGGCAATCCTTTCTGAAATAGCTAGGATTTACGATCCGCTAGGATTTTTATCCCCTCTGACCTTATACGCAAAACAGTTAATTCAATTGCTATGGGTAGCTAATATTGGTTGGGACGAAACCCCACCTATTGATATTATTAATTCATGGAGACTTTTTATTCAAGAGCTACCGATAATAAAATGTATTTCTTTTCCGCGTCACATTTTAGATAATACTTGTACCGTACAGGTGCATGGATTTGCTGACGCGAGTGAAACCGCGTATGCCGGTTGTGTTTATCTTCGCTTAACAAGTAGTGACGGAGAAATTCGTACTTACCTCGTTATAGCTAAAACTCGTGTGGCCCCTTTACGGGTTCGTCTAACAATACCCCGCCTCGAATTAATGGCTGCCTTATTATTATCAAAATTAATAGACAAAGTTCTTTCAATCTACGGCAATCGGGTCGATATGGATAACGTGTATGCATGGTCTGATGCGTCGATCGTGCTAGCTTGGTTACACCAACCACCTCATACTTGGAAGACCTTCGTCTCCAACCGCACCAGTGATATCTTGTCTGTTGTGCCCGCATCTCGTTGGCGCCATGTCCGTTCTGCTGACAACCCCGCGGACGTGGCCTCGCGCGGTGCACTGCCCCACGCGCTACGCGCACACCCCCTGTGGTATCACGGCCCAGCTTGGTTACAACGACCTTCTCATGCATGGCCGTCTTTCAATGAACAATTTGATACCAATGAAGAGAAGTGTATTGTTTCATCAAACGCGTCTACGACGATTAATACAGATATTGAGATTATACAGCGTTATTCTTCGCTAGGTAAATTAGTACGAATCACCGCTTGGATAATTCATTTCTACAAAAAATGCAAACATTTAACTAACCACCACTCAGATTATATAACGGTTCCAGAATATAATGAATCCTTGAAAAAACTCGTTCTTTTAGTGCAACAATCGGTTTTTACCGAAGATATAAATAAGATTTCAAAAGGGAATTTGCCTTCTCAATCATTAAGGCGTATTACACCATTTCTTCATAGTGACGGTTTGTTACGAGTCGGTGGTAGGATTCATAAGTCACTCTTATCTTATGATAGTAAACATCAAATGATTTTACCGAAGAAACATACATTAACTAACCTAATCATAGATGATGCTCATGTGTGTTATCTACATGACCGAGGCCCTCCTATTAATGAAGGCACTGTTGTTATTGTACGCGACGACCACCTGCCGCCGTTGCAGTGGAAGCTGGCTCGCGTGCACGCGCTCCATCCCGGGACTGACAACGTCACCCGTGTGGTTACGCTCAAAATGAACAACAAATTTTTTAAGCGGCCAGTGGTTAAACTGTGTCCGCTACCTATTGAATAGAGTACTTTATACATATTTCAATCATAGTCATAGGTTAGGTTATATTTTCTTTTATTTTGTTAAAAGTTATATACTTTTAAGGTGAGCGGGTTTATGTTCCGTACTGGAACAAATTAGTTTATAATTTTCTTTATTAGGTGTGCACAAGACAACAAAACATAGTTTACATACTTTTTAATTCACGTTAGAAATAGATTTATTTCATGTGGCTTATTTTCTCTAACACTACCTCGTTGATGCGGGAAACTGGCAACATTGACGTCTGACGTCTTACAACTACATCCGTTTCCGCAAGTTAGTCTCTCTTTCTCAACACGCCGATGTGAATACACACGTTCGTATAAAAGTTACCAAATAAATTCCGAATCAAGTCTATTTCCCGAACAAAGTGAAAAAGGACTGAACCACATTTATCTATGGACCTATGGTGAAAAGTGTAAGCCTGTGCTGTGATTCATCAATAAACTCTCGAGAGTTCGAACGCCACCCCTGCCAGCCACGTGCCTGGTAAGTGTTTAAAGTTTAAATAAGTCACACGCGGCTACAGTCGTAATCTCGATGTTTTCCATTAAAAAAGTTATGAACGATGTTTAATTTAACTTAAATAAGCATGTCTTTTTGAAGTTGTGTGAAGTTTAACTTCGACATTTTACATTTAACAAATTATGTTATGCTTTTAACTTAAAATACTATGTTTTGATTATAAATATATGGTAAATGAATTTCAAAGAAACAGACGTGCATGTGTCAGAAGCATACTTATTTACGTCATAAATTCATTTCATATCCATTTAACTTTATGCCTAATAAATTCATTGCATATCCATTTAACTTTATGCCTAATAAATTCATTGCATATCCATTTAACTTTATGCCTATTAAGTAAACAATTAAGGTTGTGATGTTCCAAGCCTACTACGCAAAATTTTTTACTTACTTATCGTACAAACTATAAATACACTGTTGTGATCCAGTAAACATAGTTTCTATATCATATATCTTAAGCAGTTTTTGAATGTCATACATTCATTCGATGGGTTTCTAACACGCCTATATTAGCTTCATCTGTATGTATAAATGTGATCGACTCCTTTGGACTCAATTTTGACTCATGTTAAACTGACTCAGCGAGAATATAATAATTTTATATGTTTAACAGATAATTCTGATTAGGATTAGTATTATGTCGTACGGTATTTTATTATGGGGTAAAGCGGCTGATGTTCATAAAGTTTTCGTCTTACAAAAGCGAGCTATCCGATCTATTTACATGTTGAGGTCGAGGTATTCGTTGCGCGAAAAATTTAAAGAAATTGGCATTTTAACTGTCCCTTGCCAATACATATTTGAGAATTTAATGTATGCCAAAAAGAATATAGGCCAATTTAGTAAAGTTAGTGATAGGCATACTGTTAACACTCGAAATAAGGACAAACTTCACGTACCGAAGTGGAGACTTAATAAAGTAAGTAACTCCTTTATGGGACTATCCCTGAAAATGTTCAACAAACTTCCTTCTGACATATTGGAATTGCCTGTGGCATCTTTTAAAAAGGCAATAAAAGCCATGCTTTTAAAGAAGTCTTACTACAGTGTTCAAGATTTTTTAAACGACAAGGACCCAACGCGCACATGACCGTGTCCGTAAAGCTATAAATCTTCCCTCGTTATTCCTAGGAATAATTGTCTGGTGAGGATTTTTCTTCTCACGTTATGTGATTGGTTTTTGTGATGGACAATTTATTTTAAATATGTCAAACTAGCGTTTGGTTTTGTCGCATAGAAAATCTTTTATAAAGTAAAAACATGTTAATAAACTGAAATTGTACAAACCATGTTTTGAAAAAATGAAAAAATGTGAATGTAAAGAGTTTCTTTGTTGCTTCTTCTCTTTACGAACACCTTCCGAAGCAACGGTCTAATGATAAATTTAAAAAAATTTGACGTTCAAAAAATGATAATTTTTAACTTAATTTTGAAAAATAAACTTTTTGACTTTTTTTTTTGAGGATCGCCAGAATTAAACAATTTATGTTTGTAAGGACTAAAAGTGAAAAATAAATATAGTGTAAAGTAAAAAACACGCTTTTGCATCACTTTTTCACAACTAAAAAGTGTCAAATAATAACTAATATATAAGCCGAAAATAGTAATGAACACAATGCTAGTATCATTGTGAAAAAGCGTGGGGCGGTCAGTTCCAAATTTTTCGCTCATCGAGTAACTTAATTAGTTGTATGTATAGTTAGTATAGATAGATATGGAGTAGCAGTAGTGCCTCCTAAGCTCATGGCAATTATGTATTGCAAATAATCACCCACACGAGGGTCCCACAATACTATACCAGCTGGGTAATGTGGGCTTGAATAGCCCCAACTAATTTCTTCCCGTGGATATCTTTTTACATACATACATACATATACATATATACTCACGGCTGTAAATCCCATGAAGGGGTAGCCAGAGCTAGGGAGTTAGAAATTCCTCAGCCTTTTTTTGGAAGTTGCATGGGGAAAACATCGTGAAATGAAGGTTTTTGGTGATGGGTCTCTAACCGCATCGCCCAAAAATCCCTTAAAAGCCCCAATACTGTGAGTCACCTCTTACGTACACACACCGGAAGAAATGTGATGATATCTTTTTAGTGTTTTGTAAAGTGATTTTATAGGCCGATGTAACTTGGAAATTCCTCATTCAATTCTCAAAACTGGCTGAGGGCATTTCTAAGTCTGTAAACTTAGAACCCTTCTAGAATTTATAGTCTGTGTATATATATGCATGTAGAGTCACAATACAGTTAATATCCCAATTCGCTCATATCGAGATCAGCGGCTAGAAGCGCCAATAATACGGCCAAAAGTAGATTTAAAATTCAGCTCACCTAGCTGAGACCCTCCGGGGTAATATGATTCCAATGGTAGGAAGTCAAACCTCCCTCGTTATAAGAATACAAATATATTTTTCTAGTCTTTGATATCATATTTATTTGTAAATAGATTTGATTATAATTGCAATTTGTTTGAAAACTAATAAAATATAAAACGCTTGTGGTCCGCCACTTCACACGGGTAATATTGTATTTAAAAATTAATATACCTATACAACATATACTCAAGGTCGTAAATCCCAAAAAGGGGTAGCCAGAGCTTCAGAGCTTGTTACTCTTCCCCTCAGCCACATTAGGAAATTGATAGGGGACAACATTATAGAAATAAAATATCGACTAAGTATCTTACAATACCCGTGGCTAGAAGGTAACATTCTAAGCTGGCACTACGTGGCAGAAACCATTAATATTTCAAACATTTATCTTTTTATTAGCTTCAGCTCACCCATTCTGAAATACAGTTTAGTGATGTATAGAGCATGTTTCTTGGTTTGAAGGTTGTAGGCTTTTATTGATGAAATAGTTTTTGAAATTGGTCGTATAGTTTCGGTCGGAGCCTATTCATGAAGCACAAACACATAAACAATACTATCCTATTTATCATACGCAAAAAAAGATCAATAATATATATACAACAAATATAACAACAGAAAATAAAAAAAGCTTCATAACGCTAAGAATGAAATAGGAGAAGTTACCAATTTCAAACAATGAAACTTGTTTTAATGAACTAAGTTTTTACGCTAACGAACAGCTGTATTCCATTTCATTAGGTTTAACAACATAATAATATTCATGAACATCGAGGATAGCTCAGGATACAAAGTTTCATTACTTTATATTGAAACTGAGAAAATACTAAGCCACTGCCTGAAGAAGTATACAAAAGAAATAACAAATAACTGACGAGATGAAAGACGTAAAGCTTTCTTTAAACGCATTCCATGCTCCTTGAAAATAAGGTCCCTAAAGCAATGTACCCTCACTCTCTTATCTCTTTAGACGCTAGCGGTTTTGTTATGACACATATCCTTTTACTTAAGACGGGATATGATATATTAACATTGTTATATTAACTTCACTTAAATGTCTTCGTATAAATTTGGGTTTGTTATAGGATATAACAGATTGGAAAAAAAAACAAATAGTTATACTTGTCATTATAACAGAATGGATTTGATTGTTTATTATTCTTTCGTCCAGTCAGTTATACTTGTTTGTCAATTATACAAAATATGTACTAGCTGTGTAGTGTCGGCTTAGAATAGCACTACCCCATTACTTCCGGTGGGTGTTCGTAAGAGGCAACTAACGGTTTTGGAGCTTTTAAGGGATTTTTGGGCGATGCGGTTGGAGACCCAATACCAACAACCTTTATTTTACCATCTTTTCCCCACACAACTTTCAAAAGTGGCTGAGGAATTTCTGATTCCTTAGCTCTAGCTACCCCTTCTAGGGAATTATAGCCGTGAGTATATGTATGTATGCGCTAGGGATATGCTCAAGTGTATTATAATATTTTTAAATACTAGGATAACATAACATTTTAGTGTTTATAATTATAAGTGTAGATGTCACGCAACACCTTATATAAATTAGGTGGCATTTTCTCTAAAATATACAGAACTACGTAGGATAAGTACTTAAATCTCATAAAAATAAGGAAGCATCACTTCATCAGCAATTCTATTTGAACCTAATGGGAAGTAATAGTGTTTATACTGTGAATAGACATACGACTTGGTGGAGGTAGCTGAAACCTGGTGGAAGAGGTCGTTGTGGTTATCGTTGAGAATGTAAATTGTTAACCTTATCGTATTCCTTCACCCAAAAGTTAACGTGCATTAGCTGGCTAAGTGATCTAATTACTTATAAAAACATCTGCTATACCTGTTCTAGCAATAGTTCTGTCGAGGTATTAGTTGCGCGAAAAAATTAAAGATATTGGCATTTTAACTATCCCTTGCCAATACATATTTGAGAATTTAATGTATGCCAAAAATAATATAGGCCAATTTAGTAAAGTTAGTGATAGGCATACTGTTAACACTCGAAATAAGGACGAACTTAACGTACCGAAGTAGAGACTTAATAAAGTAAGTAACTCCTTTATGGGACTATCCCTCAATCATAGCAATCAAAGCAATGCTTTTAATGAAATCTTACTACAGTTTTCAAGATTTTTTAAACGACAAGGACCCAATGCGCACATTACATTCCCAGGAATAATTGTCTAGTGAGAATTTTTCTTGATTGATTTTTTGTGATAAACAATTTATTTTAATTATGTCAAACTAGCGTTTGGT
The DNA here is from genome assembly GCA_963576735.1 of Bedellia somnulentella. Taxonomy (NCBI): domain Eukaryota; kingdom Metazoa; phylum Arthropoda; class Insecta; order Lepidoptera; family Bedelliidae; genus Bedellia; species Bedellia somnulentella. The sequence continues at coordinate 6,851,357 of OY755186.1, read as the reverse complement.
CGCATAGACAATCTTTTATAAAGTAAAAACATGTTAATAAACTGAAATTGTACAAACCATATTTTGAAAAAATGAAAAAATGTGAATGTGAAGAGTTTCTTTGTTGCTTCTTCTCTTTACGAACACCTTCCGAAGCAACGGATTAATAAGAGATTTTAAAGTTTTGACTTTCAAAAAATGTTAGTATTTAACTTAATTTTGAAGAATAAACTTTTGACTTTCGACTTTTAATATTATGTGAGAAAATTGAACTAACCATAACCATGTACTAACAAAATGAAATGTGGTGGTGGGTCTTCAGCATATTAACAAGATGAGCAAAAATAAAGTAGGGAGATAAGCTAAGGGTATTTTAGAAATAAAAATGGCGAGAGGTATGCTAAAATTATGGCCGCCGGAGAGAGGTGATACAGGTATATAAGTATGGTAGTACAGAACAGAAAATAATAGAAGATAATTATAGAAAGATTAAGAGAAAAAATGGAACTCATTCGCATAGTGTAGATATATTATAACTCCGAATGTTGGAAATAACTACTACTACAGCTCACCCTTTCATTAAATGTTATTCAAAACTTTTGCATTACGTTATTCTCAACATCAAACGTCTGGTATTATTCTAAAGTTTGTATTGTAGAGAAAACAGTCATCAAGGGTATAAAACGGTTAATTAAATAGGAAAATTCCCTGAAATTGCGAGCATTAATTCAAATCTAATTATCTTAGAAGTTATTTAAATAAAGCCCGCTGCGAGGAAACAGTTTCCAAAGCGGATGAATCAATAAATTAATCTTGATTTGCATCATCCTTCAATTATTGGAACTGAAGGACTGAACTACGAGCAGATTGAGAGCAATCAATATTTTAGAAAATATGAATATTGTATTTGAATATTTTATTGGATGTCTGTTACCTAACGGGAAACACTTGGATCTGAGAGAAAGCGGGTTAATATAGACTAACATATTTATTGGAAATCTGAGTTATTAATTTATATTGCTGAGTTGTGTAGGCTTAGAATAGCTTTGATCCATTTCCTCTTGCGGGTGTTGGAAAAAGCTACTTAGGGTCGAGGGATGTTTTTATGTGATATTTTCGACTAGCCTTGACTGGGGACCAATCACCAACCATTCTTTGTTTTCACAATCTTTTCCGTACATAACTTCCAAAATTCATTTTTTGAGAAGTAGAAGAGAATTGTAGAATCAGCTTAAAATACATATCATTTTATCTCATGTCTTCTCGTGTATATTGTACCAGCCTAGGCGACTTTGAGATATATGGATTTCATATCCTTGACATGAAACGCAGAACATTCACAGGAAGAAAAGGGCTTACAAAAATATACTCTGTCTAAAAACCAATTATCGCCTAGAGTAAAACTAATTGTTAATATAATAAAGTTAGTAGGAATAAATAACTGTACTCTAGCTATAGTTTACTTAGGGTTTTCATACGTATAGGGTTTGGTCACTTGAATTTTTTGGATACAATCAGGGTTCCGGCCGATGTTGATTAATAACAGTATTTTTGTGGGCCCGAATAAAATAAAAGGATATGAAATAAAATATATTGTTCTCTTCTATCTTTGCTGTGTAGTGTCGGCTTAGAATAACACTACCCCATTTCTGCCGGTGGGTGTACGTAAGAGGCGACTAACGGTATTGGGGTTTTTAAGGGATTTTTGGGCGATGCGGTTGGAGACCCATCACCAACAACCTTTATTTTGCCATCTTTTCCCCACTCATCTCTCCAAAAGTGGCTGAGGAACTTCTAGTTCCTTAGCTCTGGCTACCCCTTCTTGGGATTTATAGCCGTGAGTATATGTATGTATGTATGTTCTATCTTACCTTGGTAACAATCATCGATTTATATAAGCGGTAAATTGTAATACACGCAGCTTACAACAAAAATAACGCAAACACTTCCACATTATATCAACCGTCATAGCTCAGTAAACAGAACACTGCTTATTGTACAGACGATATATGTGTGTGAATAATTTATCATGGTTGTCAACGGGAAAACATTGTGAGGAAAACCACATGGTTAAGTAGGTCTTAGTCATGTGGTGACAGGTGACAGTGTTTCTTACAAAATAGCGATATGCCTGCCCTCTTTCACGTGAGTACACTGTCAAGCAAAACGTGGGTACTCTGAACACCAGATGACAATGTCACGTGATGTTTAGGAGTATTAGTACCTTCGGGGATATACGGCCTGAACGTTTGAGATGAGTTTGAGCTTCTATACTTACAATTTCATTTTCTAGATACTACTTATTTTTGTCATACTATCGCCCGATTTCTGAATTGAGTATTCCAGCTGAAAACAACTTAAGTATCGTTCTGTCGCATTAAAATCTTAACAACTGAATGAGACAAAACGATACTTAAGTTGTTCTCAGCTTGAATACTCAATTCAGAAATCGGACGTAAAACTATTATGCAGTTAAACATGAAATCGGCACATTTTACTGGGCTGTGAGGTCTCGATTTCGAATAGTACTTATTTTTTTCCAGCAGTTGTCGTAAAAGGAGATTTAGGTGTTGAGAAATTACTAATACTGAAGCTCTGGCTACTGTTTTTCTTGATTTATAGTGTATTTATCATATATTAAACCAGATGTTTCTAAAACTGAGGCAGCCCTGGTTATATTAAACATTTCATACAACTCTTATCTCTCGGAAGAAGATCTAAGTAGTTTTCCAATCGAGGAAAACCAAGAGCAGTGATCTCGCTCGGTTGTTTGTTTTATTTAGCGTTTAAGTAAATGCTGGAACGTGCACTCATAAGTAAACTATTGAGCTTTACTTTGAACCGATGAATTTCCTAGAAGTGTATTATTTTATTTACTGAGACACTTTAAGCGCATCTCAGGTTAGATGAAGTATTATGAATGTACTCGACTTTTCTATAAGCTTTTACTAATCTATAAACTTTCCACATAAGGCACCAGACCGAAAAATTATAGTTAAAAAAAGGAGTATCACTGCTTTCAAAGTTGAAAAATATATAAACTTAATCAGTTATAAGCTGCCCACTTCTTCAATAAATAAAAATCCAAATAATAGTTATAATACTTTCTTTAAAGTACTGATAGACGAATTTAATAAAATATTTACTATTAAAGATGTAACTATATGTAATAAATTTAAATTTAGTGAGTGGGCAACACCAGGCATATATAAATCTAGAGAAATACTATTTGATTTATACGATCAAAAAGCGTTCTCACATAATGATGAATTTATAGAATATGTAAAAAAATACTCAAAAATGTTTAATAAAGTTTGTAAGGAGGCTAAAGCAAGATACTTGAGCCAACGTATTAAAACATCTGATAATAAAGTAAAAACCGTTTGGAACATTATCAACACTCAAACTGGCAAAAGCAAATCATGTGATCAGGACTTTTGTATTCGGTCTGATCGAGGTTTGACTACTTCAAATGATGTAATTGCTTGTATTTTTGAAAAATATTTTGCTGATATACCTTTTAAGACCACTGAACACTTAAATTCATCTGCTACGTTAGCTCAAGAGCTGTTGCAACAAAACGTTGCAATTTGTAAATCTATATTTAATTTTAAAGTTGTCAGTCCCGAAGATATCATTAAAGTGTTTAAATCACTGAAATTGAAAAATTCTGAGGATATCTGGGGTATGTCAGTAAAAGTATGCCATAATTTTATTGTAATAATAGCTCCTTATTTAGCGAAAATATTTAATGAATGTATAAGTAATGGTATCTTCCCAGATCTCATGAAACATAGTAAAATTGTACCTTTACTAAAATCTGGAGGTGATAAAAATAATCCTGAAGGTTATAGGCCTATATCTATACTACCGGTTATGAGTAAAATATTTGAAAAACTTATGCTTAATCAACTGCTCTTGCATTTTAGTTCCAACAATTTGTTTCACCCTAAACAATTTGGTTTCACGAAAGGCCGCTCTACCACTGACGCAGGCGTTGCCCTAATTAAACATATTTTTGGTTCGTGGGAACTTAAGAATGATGCAATCGGTTTGTTCTGCGATCTTACAAAGGCTTTTGATTGTGCGGATCATAATATTTTATTCATAAAATTGGGACATTATGGCATCGAAGGTGACGCACTTAAATTAATAAAGTCCTACTTCTCAGATCGAATACAAAAAGTGCAAATCGATAAAATAAAATCATCTGGAACTCATGTAAAAATGGGTGTTCCACAGGGATCTATATTAGGCCCATTTTTGTTTCTAGTATATATTAATGATTTGCCGTTCATGGTCGAGAAAAGGTCTGAAATAGTATTATTTGCTGATGATACTTCTTTAATTTTTGACGTTAAAAGGAATTCGGAAAATATTGACGATGTAAATAATGCAGTTTCCCAAATTCAAACATGGTTTGCTTCAAATAATCTTGTACTAAATGCCAAAAAAACCAAATGTATTAAATTTGCATTACCAAATGTTAAAAGTGTTGATAATGAAATTACATTAAATAATGAAAAATTACCATTTACGGATAGCGCAGTTTTCTTAGGGATACATCTGGACTCAAAGCTCCAATGGGGACCCCACATTAGCGCGCTAGCTGGCAGGCTAAGCAGTGCTGCCTATGCCGTTAGAAAGATAAGACATTTAACTGATGTACAGACCGCTCGTTTAGTTTACTATAGTTATTTTCATAGCATCATGTCTTATGGCATTTTACTCTGGGGCAGAGCTGCTGATGTTGGGTCAATATTCATTTTACAGAAAAGAGCAATAAGAGCTATTTATAATTTAGGTTCACGAGATTCCCTTAGAGAATTGTTTAAAACCATAAATATAATGACACTGCCATGTCAATATATTTATGAAAACATCATGTATGTGAGAAAAAATTTGAAAGCATTTTCCAAAAACTGTGACAGACATACTAGAAGTCTTAGAGATAATAATAAAATTTCAATTCAAAAGTACAGATTGTCAAAAATAAATACATCTTTTATGGGGTTATGTGTAAAATTTTATAATAAAATACCTGATGACATTTTGAATCTAACAGAAAAGAAATTCAAAGTAATTATAAAACGCAGTCTTCATTTAAAAGCTTATTACAGTTTAAATGATTATATGATAGATGAAACTGCTTGGTGTCACCAGGGCTCTATTCAGGATATTTCCAGACATACACCAATATTGTAATTTGACTAAGAAAAGATGTGTGTTGCTGAGTTTCTTACGGGTTCTTCTCGCAACAATACACCTTCCGAATCCGAAGTAGAGTCAGTAGAGTAAGATTTAACTTATACGTAAGTTTGTGACGTTCAAAAAATAGAGAACAATTCTTTTTATTTTGAAATAAATATTTTTTATCTTTATCTTTTATCTTTATCCACACACATATGCCACAGGAGTAATATTTTCTGTCTTATTTATGCAAATTTTCCATTGCTGTGTAGTATCGGCTTAGAATAGCACTACCCCATTTCTTTCCGTGGGTGTACGTAAGAGGCGACTAGGATTTTTTGGCGATGCGGTAAGAGACCCATCGCCAACAACCTTTATTTTACCATCTTTTCCCCAGTCAACTTCCAAAGGTGGCTGAGGATTTTTTAATTCCTGGGCTCTGGCTACCCCTGCTAGGGATTTTCAACCTTGAGTATATGAATTTATGTAATTTGTATTATTGTTATATTCTACAAAATTTAATAATAAATATTCTTGGCAAAATATTAAACGTCTCGACTAATCGCAAATGGTTTAGCCAAAATTATCACAAAGCCTAGATTCCTAAATGATTTATCCGTTATGTAGCCGAAACAATTAGATAAGAATGTTTTCATATCTTGGTAAATTCACAGATGTCTAACGCAGAACTCGTGCCATTATTTTATTACTAGCTTTGTGCCCGCGACTACGTCTGCGTGGACTGCATATTTTGCATCCAATACACATCAAAATTACCGAAGGAATATCTTTTTGAATAGTGCTGTGTAGTGTCGGCTTAGAATAGCACTACCCCATTTCTTCCGGTGGGTGTACGTAAGAGGCGACTAACGGTATTGGGGCTTTTAAGAGATTTTTGGGCGATGCGGTTGGAGACCCATCACCAATAACCTTTATTTTACCATCTTCTCCCCACTCAACTTTCCAAAAGGGGCTGAGGAATTTCTAATTCCTTAGCTCTGGCTACCCCTTCTAGGGATTTACAGCCGTGAGTATATGTATGTATGAATATATTTTTTTGATGTGTGTATCTTTCCGCACATGTTGTAAGAGGCAACTTAGGATATTGTGGCTTTTTAAGGAAGGTAAGACTCATCGACTACCTTTATATCACAATCTCTTCCCACTCAACTTCCAAATGTGCCTAATGAATTTCTTTCTCTCGGTTTTTTGCACACATACGGCATTACAACACGTTACAACGTTGACTTCATTAAGAATCAAGGATTTCACATTTACTTTAAGAAGAAAGACTCCTCGTGTACAAGCAATCCGAGACACAATTTTTTGCCAAACCGTGTTGTGGACGTGTGGAACGAACTACCAGAGACAGTGATCAGTGCTCCCTCAGTGAACTCTTTTAAAAACAGACTTGATAAATATTTGAAACAAGTGCAGTGATATACACGCATCAGCAAAATATTGCTGCTAGTGTATTATCTTAAATAATAATAATAATAATTAAGGCGTAGGGATGTGATAAGGCGTAGGGATGTGACGACCCCACCGCCCATTGTTGGAATGGCAGGATGATATGTCTGCCATTCCGGCTTTGCAAATAGTCTGCGCTTGAGTTTGTAGGTGTTGACCGTGTCTACAAACTGGTCCCAGCGCTGAATAGGGTGACAACGGTCTCCCCGGGGCAAGTGAGTGAAACCCCGGGTGAATCTTCGCTCATCATAATGAGTACACGATATAATGATGAGCGTATAGGGCCGCTTCCCTTGGGTGATCGAAGGGGCACGTCTGGAGCTGGGGCTGGACGTGGCAGCATGCGGTCCCCCAGCCGCCGCAGACCGGCCCGACCACCTGGCCGGTCTGCGCGACCACCTCAGCCACCAGATGGCTTGGCATCGGTTGGGACTGGGGCAACTCAGTCCCAGCAGTCGGTGCCCGCCGCTGGTGGAGCTAGGCGCCGCATGGCATGGACGGTCGAAATGAATAGAAATGCCATGCGGGCCTATATTAGGGCCTCGGGTTCAAGAACTGGACGGACAGGTTATCGGGCAGCAATGTACCGCGAATTTCTGCGGCTGGAGCCCAATTTGACCGTCACAGAACAAAACCTGGCGGATCGAGTTCGGTACATACAGCGCTCAGAACTTTTTAGCACTACCGAACTCGAACAATTGCGACGCGAGGCTGTTCCCCCGCTAGACGAAGAGCCACCTTTGCAGGTTCTCCCTCCAGTTCCTGAACGGGAAGTACGGAGGGAGCCAATTGCTAACCTGCCGGATGTGGGTGGTGCGGAAAGCGATTGGGGAACAGTCTCCCTGGATTTGGATTTGGTGAGGAGCGCACTCGAAGAGACGATCCTGGAATATCGCCAAGTGCCTCTCGAAAGGAGGCCAAGGCTGCCCCGAGTTCCTCTCAGCATCAAGGTTCGGGATGTCGTTGAGGCCGTCAATAACATGCTGCCCTCATTTTTAGAGTGCAGCATGGGCCTTTGGGATACGGATTCAATTCTCTTTGGCGCCGCAATGACAGTTTGTCAATTTGTCGGCGTCAGGATGCCGCCAACACGAGTTGGTGGCTCCCGTCAGGCTGGCAGTACTAGTCCCAGGACTAGAACTAGACCAGCCTGGATGAGGCGGATTGAAAGCCGTATCACAAGGGCCAGGGTCCTCATCGGCAAACTGACCAGCTTCAGATCAGGCAACAATAGGCCGAGGGTGGTGCGCTTCGTCAGGGAGGCATTCCCTGGTGAGAATGTCTTTGACAACTCACCGGAGTTTGCCTGTAGACTGGTGGAGCGCATCGATTATCTGAAGCAGAAGATCGCTGCTTGGGGTAAGCGAATTAGGCGATATTCTGAAAGGGTAAAGAGGTACCAACAGAATCGTCTCTTCATGAGTGACCAGAAGAAGTTCTACAGAACTTTGGAGCGTCCCGATGTGGTTTCGACGGGTCAGCGACCGGAAAAAGCCGACGTGGTTGCCTTTTGGCGTGGGCTTTGGTCGCTGCCTGTTGATCACGAAGAGGGCCGATGGTTCGAGGCGGTCGAGGGAGCGTGCGAGCCCATAGCGCCCATAAACCCCGTCAACATATCCGAGGAGGATGTGGTGGCTGCGATCTGTAAGGCTCCGAACTGGAAAAGTCCGGGGCCGGACGGATTGCACCATTACTGGTTGAAGGGGTTCACGCGCTGTCACGCTACTCTCGCCCGTCAGTTCCAAAGCGCCCTCGAGAGTGGGACGCTCCCGAACTTCTTAACTACTGGGGTCACTCATTTAGCTCCAAAGAGCGATGCTACCGCGGATCCATCACAATACCGCCCCATTACTTGTCTTTGTACAATTTACAAGACCTTGACATCCGTTCTGAGCTCCAAGATTACTCAACACATTGTTGATAACAATGTGATATCTGGAGCTCAGAACGGATGTAGGGGCGGTAGTCGCGGTAGCAAGGAGCTGCTCCTCATCGACGCGGTCGTAGGCCAACTGGTCAAACGCAACCGTCGGAACTTTTCCGCTGGCTGGATAGACTACAGGAAGGCGTTCGATTCGGTACCTCATACATGGCTCATGAGGGTCCTCGAGCTGTACAAAATTGATAGTGCAGTTCGACACTTCCTCGGGCAGTGTATGGGGTGCTGGAGAACGATCCTGAGTTTAGACGGTCAGCGGATGACGGATGCGGATGACCAAATTGATTTAAGGAGAGGGATTTTCCAGGGCGATTGCCTGAGTCCAGTTTGGTTTTGCTTGGCCCTGAATCCTCTAAGTACACTCTTGGAGAATTCGGGGACAGGCTTTCAGTTTCGGAGAGGCGGACCACGCTTGCCTCATCTCCTTTACATGGATGACCTGAAGCTTTACGCCCCCACGGCTGACAGATTGGCGGAGCTACTGACGATCACTAACGATTTCAGTGGTTCCGTCAAGATGGAGCTCGGGGTCGATAAGTGTGCGGTCATCCATGTTGAGAAGGGGCATGTCGTGCACTCTGATGGTGTCGATGTCGGCACCAATCATTTGAGGGCACTCTCCGAGGCTGAAACATACCGGTATCTGGGCATGTCACAAACCATCGGTGTGAAGGTGGCAGACGTGAAACAGGGTGTTTGCGAGGAGTTTTATGAACGCCTGAAAAGTGTGCTTAATAGCTACTTGTCAGGCGTTAATAAGATCCGAGCCATTAACTCCTGGGTCATGCCTGTACTGATGTACACGTTTGGCGTGCTCAGATGGACTCAGTCCGAACTAGACGCTCTGGACAGACGAGTCCGCACGACGATGACCTCTCATCGAATGCATCATCCGAGGTCGTCGGTTATGAGATTGTATATCCCGCGGAAGTGTGGTGGTCGAGGCCTCTTGAGTGCCAAAACCATGCACAACCGCGAGGTATGCAACCTCAGAAACTATTTTTTGACGATGACGGATGATAGTATTCGGGGAGAGGTGGTCGCTAGTGATAAAGGACTGACTCCCTTATCGTTGGCCTCACAGGATTGGCGAACCCCGGAGGTACTTAGCACCTCTGATCGGGAGTCCGTATGGAAAGAGAAGGAGCTGCATGGGAGGTTTTACAAGGTACTTCACGAACCTTTCGTGGACCGTAAAGCCTCCCTGCATTGGCTGCGTTTCGGGGACCTCTTTGGGGAAACCGAAGGTTTTGTCTGTGCAATACAAGACCAGGTTATCAAGACGCGGAACTATCGGAAATACATCCTAAAGGACGGTACCACAGACATCTGTCGAGCATGTGGCCGTCCCGGAGAGTCACTTAGGCATGTTATTTCCGGTTGTTCGGCTCTTGCTAACACTGAGTACTTGCACAGACACAACCAAGCAGCCAAAATCCTGCATCAGGAGCTCGCTCTGAAATACGGACTCTTGCAACAGAGGCTGCCGTATTACAAGTATCTGCCGGAGCCAATCCTAGAAAACGACCGTGCCAAAATCTATTGGGACCGATCCGTTATCACGGACAGGACTATTCTAGCGAATAAGCCTGATATCGTGGTATGGGATCGGTCGCAGTCGAGGGTATTTCTAGTGGATGTCACTATCCCTCATGACGAGGGTCTCGTGAAAGCCGACACCGAGAAGCGTCGGAAATATCTCGATCTGGCTCACGAGATCACCGACATGTGGGGTGTGACTTCGACAGAAATAATCCCAATTGTTTTGTCCGCGAACGGGTTAATTCCAACCAGCCTCGCGACCAACTTGAGGCGGTTGGATTTCTGTGGCGTGTCGGTTCCAGCACAAATGCAGAAAGCGGTGCTGCTCGATACGGCTCGGATCGTCCGTCGGTTCTTGAACCTGACTCCCTGACCCCGACCGACTGTGCTTTTGTCGGGGAGTACCGCCTCTCCCATTTAAAATTTATATTTTCTTTTTCGGCCATGGGAGAGGCGAGGAACTAAAAGTCATGCCTAAAATAATAATAAATAATAAAGAGTTGATGAAATTGTTAAGTAATTTTTTGTTTGTAATTTCTACCTATATCGAACATAAATTGAATAAAATATTTTCCAATAGTATCCTATTTCTTTCCGTGGGTGTTCGTAAGAGGCGTGTAAAGGAAGGGTTTGGGGCTAATTAAGTGATTGTTGGGCGATGCGGTTCGAGACCTATCTTCAACAACCTTTTTACATTTTTTTTCTTACTCAACCTCCAAAAGAGACTGAGGAATTAGTTATTCCAAAGCTCTAGCTACCTTTCAAGGATCAATAGCCGTGAGTATATGTCTTACATAAGTATATGTCTACATGAATCTATACCATATAAAATCTTTGAAAACTGTTGCAAAGTTAACTGTAGACAACACAAATGGCTTCATTTCTGCAACGAAGCTGTAAAAGTGGCTGCATGTTTGATTTGAACTTACTGCGGTAATGAAATTCAAATACTCGTTAGCTCTGCATCTATCGTGTTATTCGCTTGAAAAGTGCCCTGCAAATATTGCTAGGGGAACTAGCGCTTCTATATGAGAATGACTTCTACCTACATACACTATTCGAACCATGTATAGACATACATATACATACAAACATATACTTACGGCTATGAATCTTTTGAAGGGGTAGCCAGAGCTAGGGAATTAGAAATTCCGCAGCCACTTTTGGAAGTTGAGTGCGGAAAAGATGGTGGAATAAAGATTGTTGGTGATGGGTCTCCAATCGCATCGTCCAAAAATATCTTAAAAGCCCCAATACCGTTAGTCGCCTCTTACGTACACCCACCGGAAGAAATGGGGTAGTGTTATTTTAAGCCGACACTACACAGCAAAATGTATAGAAAAGCTTACGATATTAGTTGCATATCTCTCAAGTATCATGTATGTTCTTCAATCTTTTCATTCATGCTCTTTTACTATTCAAACTTTAGACGTTTTCCGTTTTAGGCACACCACTCTCACTTTTTATTGAATCAAAATGGTTTGAGTCAGTATCTATTTCGAAAATCTCAAAAGAAGCCTGCTCATTCTTTTCAAAGGCTGTTTTAAACATTGAACATTGTGTTTTGTGGAGAATTTGAAACGATCGTTAAGAATATTGACTTTTTAAAGAAATTGTAAACATTATTGTGTAATATAATAAATAAATATACGGACAAATTATAGAATAGAATAGAATAGAATAACTCTTTATTGTACATCAAACACAAATTTACAAAAGAAATTATCATACAGTTTACAGTGAGGTACAATCGGCGGTCTTATCGCTAAAAGCGATCTCTTCCAGACAACCTTTGGAAGGTGAGATCGGTAAACTAGTTATCTAGGTAGATGCACAAAACAAGCTTACTTTAAAACTAACTTATTTAATTGAAATTATAACATAAATATTAATTACACAAAATAATATAGGTACATATTACACACATATGAACACACATACATACATAACTACATACTTTTATATATACAAGTAATACAAATACCTAAATAAAATACACAAATACGTTTTAGAAATATAATTAATACATATAATTTAAAAAGCAACAGTATTACAGCGCTTCAGTGAGATAGTGTTGTTTCACCAGATCCTTGAACACATTAAGGGATTTAGCCAGTCGCACCTCCACAGGAAGTGCGTTCCACAATTGCACAGCGTGTACAGAAAAAGAGGAGCCATAGAAATTGGTTGAATGAGAGGGAATGGTTAATTGAAGATTATGGTCTGAACGTAAATTAAGGTTATGGGAAGAAGATAGAAATTGAAAACGTTCTTTTAGATAGAAAGGGGTGGCAGGATTGAACAAGATAGAGTAAAGAAGAGACAAAGTATGCGCATTTCGGCGGAGGCGAATAGGAAGCCACTTAAGTTTAGAACGATAAACAGACACGTGATCATACTTACGCAATCCAAAAACAAACCTTATGCATAAGTTTTGGAGACGCTCTAATTTATTTAGCTGTTCTTCCGTTAAATCAAGATAACAGGTATCAGCGTAATCCAAAATTGGAAGGAGTAGAGATTGAGCTAACGCAGTTTTGGTAGCAGTAGGTAGAAAATTACGCAGTCTCCTGAGGGAGCCCGCTGACGCGAACATCCTTCGGCTTACCGATTCTAATTGGGGTACCCAAGATAAATTGCAATCGATCATAATGCCTAAGTTCCTTACCACGGGGCTAAAAGAGATTGATTTTCCATCAAATAACACAGGTGGCAGTGATTTGTAATCAATCCTAGAAATCATTCGAGAACTACCGACTATTATTATTTGTGATTTATTTGGATTGACTGCTAGCCCATATGCCTCACTCCAACGCAAAATGCGCTCCAGATCACCATTAATCAGGCCAATGGACATATTCAATTGATCAAGATTTGCTTGTGTGTAAATTTGAAGATCATCTGCATAAAGGTGGTAGGAAGAAGTGAGTTGATGAGAAATACTATTAATAAAAATAGCAAATAAGAGAGGAGACAACACACCACCCTGTGGAACACCGGCAATTAAATCACACCACGGAGAATAAGAATCTTCGATGCGAATGCGCTGCCGACGCCCCTGTAGATAACTACGAAACCAGTCAATCACCGTTGGAGATATGTTAATAGAACGAAGCAAAGCCAATAATATATCAAAGTCAACAGAATTAAATGCGCTACTAAAGTCAAGCAGTGATAGAACAGTCAGTAATCCCTTGTCCATCCCCAAACGTATGTCATCAGTAATTTTAACCAAAGCCGTAACGGTACTGTGGGAAGGGCGGAAACCAGATTGGAAAGGATTAAGTAGATCATTTTTAGTCAGGAAATCATTTAATTGTCTGTGTACAAGTCGTTCAAGGACTTTAGAAAGGAAAGGGAGGATAGATATAGGGCGATATTCAGAGAAGGATTTTGGATTAACTTTTTTAGGAATCGGGGTGACTTGGGCTTCTTTCCATACCGTCGGAAATGATCCTGAGGTTATGGAGTTATTGAGGATATCAGTAATGGTGGGAATTATTATGTCAAGTATAGGCAGAATCATTTTACGACTTATACTATCACCACCTGTTGCGTTTGATGTAATTGACATAATATTCTTCTTAACATCACAATCGGAGAATTGACAAATAGTAAAGGGAGGATAATCCGGAGTTGGAAGTGTAGAAAGAAATTGCAGAGTGTCAGCTTTTTTAATACCATCAAAGGTAGACGTTGAGGTAAAATGATTATTAAGTGAAGTAAGGTCCAGATCTTTCGGGATTGAATCTTGACGAGATTTTCCAACTCCTAAGGATCTAAGAAACTTCCAGACTTTAGCCGGATCGCCATTCTCAACGGAATCATGAATGTGTGAATTATACACAGATCAAGTTAGCATCAAACTAAGTTGAGCTTGTATTATGGGAAACTAACTCAACGATAAATTTAATATTATATAATACACTTATAAATAATATCTAAGACTAAGAAACAATGGTTCATGTTCATCACATACATGTTGCTCTCAGCGGGGATCGAAATTGCAACCTCGGAACCGAGAAGCAAGTCATCAATGCACTCGGCCTCGGGCGTCGTCAATTGGAACTGAATGTCCTTAGATAGGTTAAGTATATCCGAAACATCATAGTTACATTATTAGTATTATAATGTATTGAGTATTGTTTGAGATGAAAAAAGTTATGAGGTAACTTGTAAGTTCTACGATACGAGTATATTTTGTAATCTGTGCTTTGTTACGAGAAGGTAGCTTCTCGTTCATATTGATTACAGTCGAAAGAAACCTTACTAAACGGTTTTCTAAGATGCTAAGCTATAGGATAAAACTATATTTGATTTCTACCGATATAAGGAAAATGATTCATAAAATCTGTAAATACACATTCACATTATATATTCACGGCCACAAATCCCAAATAGGGGTAGCCAGAGCTTCAGAGCTTGAAACTGCGCAGCCACATTAGGGGAGGAGATGCTAGAAATAAAGTATCGTTGGTGAATTTACAAGAGATAACTTATTTTTATAAAGAGAGTAACGACAGCGTATAAAGTAATTAAGATATGCGTTTTTTGTGGTCGAATTATACTTATTGATATATAATAATCAAATGAAAACCTCCATTTACTATACTCACTAAAACACCTAACTGGTGCTCAATGATCACAGCCCCAAATGTTTTCTATTAATTCATTCAGTTGGATTCACGTTTTCAGTAGTAATGGTTGGAGCGCTGCCCAACGCTGCATGAATACTTGACTGATTTATAAACGTAATTTACTTCTCACTAATTGCTCCTAACATTAATTAAAGAAAACAAACGCCCGTGCAACTTACACGGCCTCCGGTTTCAAGGTACTTTCAAATTAATTTGCAGTTATGTTATATATGCCATGTATATATAACATAACTGCATAGTTATAGGTATATGTGTAAGCTCTGAGTTTGAAATCAGAACGAGTTCAGACATATACTGACATACATATACTCACGGCCATAAATCCCAAAAAAGGGGTATATATATTATAGTATATTTGGAAGTTGATAGGGGACAAGATGATAGAAATAAAGGATTTTTGGTGACGGGTCTCCAACCGCTGCGCCCCATACCATTAATCGCCTCTTATGACCCCCGTTGGTAGAAAGGGGTATTGACATTCTAAGCCGGCACTACACGGCGCGATTTTAGACCTTAGTTATATATTATATATGCTTAGCTTTGAATATCATCTCATCTCATATCTCATCTCTGTTCATAGATATTATAAGAGGTGATTGAGGGCTTGGCGTTCAGGTTTTTGGTGGTTGATGGGCAAATCAATCACTAAAGATTCCTCATTTGACAAGCTTCTGCGCTATCAAATTCCACACAGTTTTTTTTAAAATGAATCAGAACTCTCATTATAGGATCGTGTAAATAAAAAAGAGTACCCGGTGACTGAAGGTAGATAGTTAAGATTGCAATGGAAGACTGGCTTGAATACTCTACGATTATGGATACAAAAAACATATGAAGAAAACCAAGTGATACACTGTTGCAAAGTAGCTTAGATACTCAACGCGCGAATGTCAACCTTGACCGCCACAAAGTATAAGTTAAGCTTCCAAAACTTATGACAGTGCTCAAACTATCCGACTGAATCATTTTACCCTTAAGAAGATTGCAATAACGGAATTGATACACTTGATTGCTGCTCGAGTATATGTTTATTGCTGACTAAAATTGTAAGCTCTAAGCGAGTCGGTAACCGACAACGTTGTATTGAGGATCGGTAGTACAGGTGGCATGTCAGCGGCAGTGTGTGCATACCATAAATTTCACACAGTTTTTTTTAAATGAATCAGAATTCTCATTATAGGATCGTGTAAATAAAAAAGAGTACCCGGTGACTGAAGGTAGATAGTTAAGATTGCAATGGAAGACTGGCTTGAATACTCTACGATTATGGATACAATAAACATGTGAAGAAAACCAAGTGATACACTGTTGCAAAGTAGCTTTGACTTTCAAGATTAATACAATATAACGGTTTCCAACCAACAAAATAACTCAAATTCTTCTTACCTACCAAGTTTTCTTTGAAAGTTTATCCAGATATTACGGGCCAATCTTGAATAGAGTAATTAGGCCACAGACAAAAACGCTGGCCTAGTGCAGGCTGGCACACATAAACGGCTATTACCGTGATAATAGCCGGGACCGACGCTTTAACGAGTTCTTCCAAGCATTGAATTATCTTCATTTTCGAACAAACATGTGATTAAGACTGCAACGTTGTTACTTACATACATACATATACATATACTCACGACTATATTTCCCTAGAAGGGGTAACCAGAGCTAAGAAATTATAAATTCCTCAGCCACTTTTGGAAGTTGAGTGGGGAAAAGATGGTAAAAATAAAGGTTTTTGGTGATGGGTCTCCAACAGCATCACCCAAAAATCCAATAAAAAGCCCCAATTAGCCGTGTAGTGCCGGCTTAGAATGTCGCTACCCCTTTCTACCCACGGGTGTCGTAAGAGGCGACTAAGGGTATTGGGGCTTGGGGTTGTTACATACATTATGAGATATATAAAAAACTGAGCATTGGATAGGTAAAATATAACTTCAATTTATAATTAAGCTTATTAAGCTTAATATTAATTAATAATCAAATAGCAACTTATTGCTTCATCTACATGACATACAAATAATGACAAAACATTATCCGAAGAGCTTCTTTCTGAATCCAAGATAATGTTTTTCTTATAATAATGTTAATAATCCTATTCTACTTTATAAAGAAAGTCCATAACTAAAGTTAACTTCGATGTTTACATCAAATGCAAATCACAGAAAACCACTCAAATGCTTAGCGAAAAATCTTTTAAACTTCCGAAGTCCCCGACCCAAAAACTGAAAAGATCAACCGTTATTCGCCACAACATTGTCATAAATATTCATTGAAAATAACCAAGTTTTCATATTGCTGGAAAAATGGGAAGGCCACAAGTTTCGCCCAAGTTTAGATGACACTTCATTTTCATTGCGGACAACCGCGCCACCTAACTAGCTAAATTGTATTAAATCATGAATATAAATGGAATACATTTCAGAATTTGGTTGGAAGATTAAATATGTACAAGGCAGCGAAGCTTGCTGTCACATGCATACACAGTCAAGGCGAAAAATGGTTTCTCTGTTTTCAGAATGGCAAAAAATAACTTTTTATGTTAAAAAAATACAGAAGTTCTGCATGCTTTCTTGGAATCACAGCATATAGTTGGTAATAAAGTTGTAAATAGTTGGTAATAAAATAAATGGTCAAAATACAGAATTTAGTGACCATAGGGAGGGACCCTATATACTATATACTAAATCATTTTAGAAGGTTAAGCTCAGCATCCTGTGCCGTGCGTAAGATTAGAGAAATATAAGAGATAGAAACAGCTCTCAATCTTTATTTTAGAACGTTTTACAGTATCATGTTATTCATCCGATCTATTCAGGTAGCGGTGTTTGTTGTGGGATTTTATTATGAAATCAGAATATCACTGCTACTTGTACATATTTAAGAATTTGATGTATGCCTAAAACTATATGGGTATTCCCTCGTTTTATTCTCTTTAAATAAACCTTGCTAAACCACCAGCACAAAAGGTAAGCGATGTAATTTGTAATGTGTACCTGTCTAGAATGGCAAATGATTTTCTGAGTTTTATGATATATGTCGCAGCTTGGTTCATTGGCTTTGATAAAGAACTATATGAGCTACCTGAATGGCTTGTCTCTGCATGGTATAATATCATAAGTTTTCTTTGAGATACATACATACATATTCTCACGCCGTTTGTTCCCATTGGGGTAGGCAGAGACTATCGATCGCCACTTATCTTTTTTTTGAGATGCTACATACATATACTCACGGCCATAAATCCCACAAAGGCGTAGCCAGAGCTTTAGAGCTAGAAACTCCACAGCCACATTTGGAAGTTGATAGGGGACAAGATGGTAGAAATAAAGTATCTTTCTTTGGTGATGGGTCTCCATCTGCATCGCCCAAAAACCAATTTAAAAATCCACACCATTCGTTGCCTCTTACGACACCCGTAGGTAGAAAGGGGTAGTGAAATTCTAGGTCGCCTTTTACGTACACCCACTGGAAGAAATGGGGTAGTGCTATTCTTAACCGGCACTACACAACATTCTAAGCCGACACTACACTATATAGCAATTTAGAATAACATCAAAGTAAAATCATTTGAAAATAATAGGTAAAGGTTCTGCAGACATAATATACTTAAATAATATAAGCCCAGCTTTCTACAGCTTAGTAATTCCAATACCAACAGATAGACAGACGCACCCAGAGGACGAAAATGTGATAATTAATAGTTTTTCATTATATATTGAGTCAACTAACCAATCATAACTCTATATATACATACATATACTCACGGCCATATATCGCAAAAAGAGGTAGCCACAGCTTCAGAGTGAGATACTCCTCAGCTAAATTTGAAAGTTGATAGGGGAACATGGTGACACATGATTCTCCAACCGCATCTCCCAAAAGCACTTAGAACAGCCCCATACCCTTAGTCGCCTCTTACGACACCCGTGGGTAGAAAAAGGGAAGTGACATTCTATCACTACACGGTACTTACTTTATATATATAAAGCCTATTTTATTATCCTGTTAAACTTAGCTATTAAGCCGTTACTACTAATTAATAAACATATGACTTATTAACATTGATAATCATTCGCCGGAAATATTTAGTTGAATTATATTCTTGCGAGATTCAAATACTTTCCACTTGAATGTTCAAACCAATGAACCGAATATTTTCCGGAATACTGGCACGTCCCACGCTGTTATTAGGAAATTTATAACAACCAATTAGGCTCGAACCGAACGAAACCTTCGTACTAGTTACGCCATCGCCCTTATAATTACGCTACCTGTTGGGGTGAACTTCGGCGTGTAATTTAAGTGTTAGGTTGTGTGTTTGTTACTACTGTAAAGATTTAGATACAAAAATACATTGCAATAGTACGATTGAACACAGTTTATGTTTTGCAAGTATTAAACGGAGCGATAATGTATTATTTCAGATTCTATATCCATTTAAATAAAATAAAGTCTTGTTAGTTGCACTATTTATAACTCACGAACGACTGAACCGATTAAGCTGAAAATTTTATGAAAAGGTAGCTTAGAACCAGGAAAAGGATATAGGATACATTATTTACATACAGTTTTATAATATTATCAATAGAGAAGATTTTATTGTAAATGGGTTCGTCGGTAACGAATTGGCTCTAAAACATCCCAGCCGATTCCAATTCACCAATGGGAAACAAAATCATTTAGAACTAGCATAGGCAATGTATTATCACGCTAAATATCATAGGGGTTCGGCGGAGAAAAAAAATTATCACCGCCGTGCGAGGGCGGGGCGGACCACTAGTAAATTTATATATATGAAGACCCATAGACATTTTAGGCCTGGTTAAAAACCCTGTGCAAGTTTGGAAACTGAATAAAGAAATATATAATGATTACTAATAAATAAAGAATAAATAAAGGAAAGAAAAATTTCGACACAGGCGGGAATCGAACCCGCGACCTCGGGTATACGCCCCGACGCTCTGCCAATTGAGCCACCGTGTCAATGGCTGCCAGCGCGAAATTCTTCTATCCTTTATTTCTTTTACACGTTTAAGTCGGGGCGTATACCCGAGGTCGCGGGTTCGATTCCCGCCTGTGTCGAGATTTTTCTTTCCTTCATTTATTCTTTATTTATTAGTAATAATCCCCACATGAGGTTTTCATGAACAAAAAGATTTAAAATATATAATGATAACTGGTGGTCTAACAACTAATATATTTAAGTCTACCAAAACATCAATATTTACAACACTATTTACGTATACCATATGTTTAATTTGGTATATACAAACATACACATCTATACATAAAATAAATATGTACCGGGGCAAAACTTGAATGAAATATAAATTTGTTGAAACCGATTAAATATCATGTATTGTATTGTCGATACAGAAGTAAAACCTCATGTTCCTGAAAAAAATGTCTCAGCCTGCCTGTTTGTCTGCAGCACATCACGTAAAAATTACTAATCTCGACTTTATTAGGTTTGACGGTACTTAACATACCGGGTTTACATATGGAACATCATATATGCGGGATTGCGTAAGGGTTTTCACACGAGCGTCAAAAAAATCATAACTCCTAAATACTGCACTTACCGCAATGACATTTGTTCTTAATAAAATCCTCAGGCTCTAAACTTATGTATATTAATAATACTGTAAATTAAACCAAGCCAGTAGGAGTCAAACTTCAAAAACTTTTCAAACATGGAAAAAGAAATAAAAAATTGTCTAGGCAGTCGTAGTCGCAGACGGAAAGCTAGTTTACAATAAATTTAGCATGGCATTCGATACATCCAGCATCCTGCAATATTCAGACATGACATGCAATCATGCGATACTTTACATTCCGTTTTGCATTGCTCTAGAACACACGCTGGGAAGCAACATTTTAATAAATTGTATCAGTCAAACTAACAGGTTATATTTATAAATCGGTGAGAGTTTGTTTTTATTTCAAATATGGAGTTTACTCTAACATATGCAAACTGAGCTGTACACTCTCATCCTTGAAGGGTCTCTTGGCACTACCTAATGAGTCTTCAATATAATCAGGAGATGTAATATGATTTAATTCTTGTCCATGTGCTTTTCAAGACTCAGTCTCTCAGATACTGAGGTCATTGTGCATTTTGCTTAGATTTTCCGTGGTCTCAGTCATAACTACAGTATAAATTAATCCCACCAAAAACATTAAATGTAAAAAAATGCCAAGTCTCTCGATGCAGTCTTTCCATCGTAAAAAGTTTTGAGATATCATAGAAGCCAAGTCCTATTCAAAATATTTCGTAGTTATAAATCAACATTTAGTAATTGTATCAATAGTTTTCTTTATATTATAATTATAGTGACTTGGCAATGAGCACAAGAAGAAACAAATAAAACGGCATATTTGGAGGAGTTGAAAGTTACACACACCGCATGCGTAAACATTAATATCACAAAATTAATTTTCTTTTGGTTTATCCGTGTCGTTCCAACCGAATTTCGGCAACGGCAGTCAGTCTTAATGCACTCTCGATTCATTTACTTTCATAAAGCGATGGCCCGTAAGGTATTCTTAATTATTGTATTGGAGAATGTAGTCGGTAGTGACCATCATGATTCACACATAACAAATAATCTGATCACTGGTCTCGTCAGTAACATTTGCACATAATTCCAGGCAGCAAGCAGCTTTTAATTTGTGCTCATTGCCAAGTCACTATAATTATAATATAAAGAAAACTATTGATACAATTACTAAATGTTGATTTATAACTACGAAATATTTTGAATAGGACTTGGCTTCTATGATATCTCAAAACTTTTTACGATGGAAAGACTGCATCGAGAGACTTGGCATTTTTTTACATTTAATGTTTTTGGTGGGATCTCATTTATTTTTTGTAAGTGTATTTCTTTCTTTTACTTTTAGGTGACCTCACAATTTCTTGGACGTCAGCTACTGCTTTGCTTGGAACCCATTCTCTGTCTCTATCTCTTTTGTTTCTTCTCTGAGGCTTCGTTACTTCTAAGGTAGACAAGTCTGGGCGATATATACTTCGGAGTCGATTATATTCAGCTATTGCTGTCTCCTGAGCTTTGATACTACTAAAATTCCCTAATATCGTTTGACGACTGAAAACTCCCATACATGCTGTATGACAACGAATGAAATAAACACGACCCATCTCCAGGAATAGAGATGACTCTGTGTGGACAAAGGTCGCCATTTATGTACAATATTTCACGTTCCATTACACTATATTTACAATTACTTCTATAACAATAGGGCTTAAACTTATATATATATATGCAAACTAAATAGAACTAAACTAACTAACAAATAACTAACTAAATAAATATATATCTACTAACTTACAAACTATAACTAAACTAAACTAAATAACACGTAAAGTTCTCCGAATATCAATTATCACTACAATATTTTTTAGTTTCGAAATGAGTTTTCATAGACAGATGGCGCTATCAAATGAAAATTATCGAATTATTTTGAAGTACTACTTACACTGCGCTTTGTAACGAAACCATAGCGCGATTCAGACAGGTACAACGCCATCTGTCGAGCGCTCATACAATATTTATCGCAATACAATGGAGTTTTAGCTTTATTAATTTAATGAACTTTATGTATTAATTTGTATTAATGATAGTCTATGTATTACATTTATATCATTCTTTTCTATTCTATGTATGTATTCATCCAATTGAATAGGTACTTGAACAACGAACAAAGTTAACAATGCAGTCAAAATCCATACATAGTGTTCTTGCCAAACCGCAAATATAAAATTGTTTTCTATGGCATATATTTTTTTAATGTTTTTATAATTTTTCCTTTATATGTGGCTAATGACCTATCTTGGTGCAAAATTTGAAGTTTCTAAGTCTGCTAGAAGTACCTTAGATTTTTGATGATCTGTCAGTGAATCAGTGAGTCAGTGAGTGACAAAATGGTGTAACTTTGATCGACCGTAACTCCTAAACTATTAATTCATTTGGCGTGTAATTTCGAACTTAAGCTTGTTCTAGTGCCTACTATTATTCACCGAAAACCTAAACTACTAGCTTTGTCCACGTCGAAGATATAGGGGGGGCGAAACAGCCGCGAACCGCTTCGAGAAAAGATGGTACGGCCGTGCCCGTTTTGCTCGAGACTTGGCAGGGGCACTGCCGTGCCCCCAGATCACATACATGAATTCAGAAAAGACACTGTGGTCTAGGGCCGACACAGGGCTGTAGCCCACGCCTCTCTGCTTATGAGGTGGTGGTACTCCCCTCTGAGCTATCACAGTTGTGGGCTATAGAATTAAATTTTTGCCCTATTCTTAATTTAGTAAATTGTCTCACAAAATTGCGATTGGTCAAACTGTTTCAGAAGGGTTTTGTTACATAAACTATGACACATTAGATTCAATATTTCAAAAATTTTGTATATACATCCTGATAAACCTTTCTTTATTTACATCCATCAAAAAATTCATACATTTTCTTTTGTTTTTCATATTTCGGAGGCCTGCCTTTTAGAGCCCACTTTCTATTCAATTCAGATGTGTCCTTCGTTATCGTCCTCTACTAACATTACCTTCCACATTGGCTCTATAATCTTCTACCAATTTACAATTTAAACTCAGTTTACATAATAATTATGTTGGTTGTCAGGAGCGGCGTCACCGCGCTGATGAGGCGCCACGATGTCCAGCGGGCGACGGATGTCGAGTGCACTGCTGCTGCCCATAGCACTTCTCTCGCTCCCGTCTGGCGATGCGGCCAACACCACTTACAGGGTAAGTCCTATGGTCCTATTTAAGTTACCGAGTTTTTATTTAATTTTTACAATGGATAATTTACGGCCGCGTGACTCCGTCCTGATTTTTCATTAGTCTATGCTTAGTTACGTCTGAATACATTAAAAACAAACATATACTTACGGCCATAAATCCCAAAAAAAAAGATAGCCAGAGATTGTTGATGCATCCGACCGCAGCACCTAAAAACCACTTAAAAAGTCCCACACGCTTAGTCGCCTCTTACGACACCCGTGGGTAGGGAAAGGGGTCGTAACATTCTAAGCTGGCACTAGACGGCTAAATACATTATCATATTCAAAATACCCCTACTCTAACCCCACTTCTAGTTGTAGATGCAGTGTCAGTGTAACATGTATATTCACGTTAAGTGGCTTTTATCGTGTTTGCCACAACATAAACAGGTCAGCCGCACAGCCATATGTAGCGAATGGGACTGGAGAGACGTAGCTCTGTTTTGGGTCCCTAGGCCCTCGTTCCTGTATCGCACTAAAAACAACCCCTTTGTGATTACGACACAAATTTTTTCGTACAAATACTATCAAACTCAGTTTGGATAGCAAATTAGAATATGACTCCATTTTTTTTTATACTCTTATATAGATCTAACCACCGATGTGCGATTTTAGTTTAATTGGCCGTATGGACCAAAACTCTTGAATCTCTTTGTACCAACTTCTTATGAATTGAAGTTGGTTCTTGGAAAAAAACTTAATACTTGAAGTACTTAATAAAAAATGGCCTTTACGGTGAGGCCTGCACCCTCGCATGGGTACACCGTCTAAGCAAAACGTGGGTACTCTGAACTCCAGCTCAAAATAATGTGGCGTGGTATTCAGAAGCAGATACATTTGCCCCCCTTGGGTTAAATACGGCGTAACCGTTTAAACCTTTAAAATAATAAATACATCTGCACCCTTTTTCAAAATAGTAAAAAGAAAAAGATCCTGATCTTCAAAGGTAATTTTATTAGAATTACAATCTTGATCTTTTATACTTTCTTCATTCTAGAACAAGAAAATGATGGCAAAAAAGTTGCTCTTTTCCGCAAGGCAAACTAGATAAATGGAGAAACTGCTGAAGAATAACATAGTAATGTTCTTTCAAAAGACAATTATAATACATAGAAGTTACTTTAAATCACAGCTACGTCGTGAGACAGCGGTGTCAGACCAACGAGACGTAGATTTATGGAGTTGGACTTACGTGGAGTTATTATGTGAGACTGAAATTCTTCAAATTAGATAAACCTTACTGTAATTCACCATGAAAGTAGCTTTCATCCACACGCCTTAATAATAAAATAATAATAATAAAACTCTTTATTGCACATTACAAAAAAAACAACAATTACAAAAAAAAGATCGGTACAAAAGCCAAAGTACAACTGGCGGTCTTATCACTAAGAGCGATCTCTTCCAGACAACCCATGAATGGAAAGATTTGGTGGATTAAAAACATGTTCGGTAGATGTACAATAAATTAAACTGATTTGCTTAAAAACTAAAATTATTCATCAAACTATTATCTATCTATTTTAAATATTACTAAATATTTATTAAGTTCTAACACACTTACAGAAAGTATTCCATTAAATAAATAATATTCAATAAATACAATACATATGCAATATATATAAAGATTTTTAAATAAAATACATATATACTTTTTACGACATATATAATAGAATATATAAACTTTTGTATGCAACACAAATAATAGTATAGTGTTTCGGAGAGGAAGTGTTTTTTTCAAAACGTATTTATTTCACATGTCCAGAAATGTTGGCTGCTGTCTCAGACTAACTATGAAATCCAGACTAGCATTGGTGAAAAGTGACATGACTTGACGCCTATAAGAAAATGAAACAATGATGTATTCATGCTCAGTACCACTGGTAGTATTTTTAAATTTGATCCTCTCTAGCTGTCAATCTAAGGAGAAGTTTAGCGACATTGGAGAATATTGTACATTGCAAGTTTAGGCGAAAAAAAAATTAAGTAAAAAACTTTTTAAGAAAAAGCTTTTATTTAAACGCTCTAAAAAGAAGAAAATAAAATATTCCTTTTGGATTATACTAACAACTCCTCATTATACACAATTTATATATAATAATAAAAGCTTGTCGCTCGATTTACCACAAATTATTATGATATAAAGGAATGTTGATAGGTATGTAAACCTCGCGACAAGCTTTTATTATTATATATAAATTGTGTATAATGAGGAGTTATTAGTATAATCCAAAAGGAATATTTTATTTTCTTCTTTTTAGAGCGTTTAAAAAAAAGCTTTTTCATAAAAAGTTTTTTTACTTATTTTTTTTTATTTTTTACTTTTTAGTTATCGCTGGCTAGGTTCCTCAGTCTGGTTATCTCATTTAATGCATCATTGTCGCAAGGACGTTTGCCGATTAATTACGAACAGACACATTCTTTTTTCAAGTTATTATTACTCTCAAAATGCCCTCTCATTTGATACCCATATTGTAGAATTAGACTAAAGGTAACTATTCCGCCATCCTGCATGGTCCGCCATATTGGATTCAGAATGACGTCATATTCTTTTTCTAGTCACTCTTAACAAGCCCTTTCATTTGATACCCATATTGTAGAAGTAGACTAAAGGTAACTATTCCGCCATCCTGCATGGTCCGCCATATTGGATTCAGAATGACGTCATATTCTTTTTCTAGTCACTCTTAACAAGCCCTTTCATTTGATACCCATATTGTATAAGTGGATTAAATATAACTGTTCTGACATCTTGTATGATCCGCCATATTTAATTTAGAATGACGTCACATATCTTATCATATATTGTCATCCAAACAAAATGCGTCCACAAAATTTTAGCACAAACGGTTGAATATATCTACTTCAAAATTGAGTTTAAAGATTTCACCCGAACACACAAATATACATACATTGCAAGTTAAATAAAAGCTTTTAACTTTTAAAATAGATAGTTTTAAAGGGTTCCTAATTCAGTTTTCCGTATCAAATGTCTACTTGACTAACTAATGAGTCCTATCAATATGAAAATAAACTGGCCACAAAAGTCTAATAATGTAAACTGGATAAAGTAAATATTAGTTCAGACGACGAGGCAGGAGTAATTTTAGACATTGCATTAAACTAGGTATGGATTATTTTCGGTGTCCCCAAAAAAAGACCTTTAACTACGAGGCATATATAAAACAAATAAGTGTTTACATCACAAACAAACAACGACAAAGAAATAGTAAAAAAAATATATATATAAAAAAAATATTCAATGAAATATCAATCAAAATACTTCAATAGATCTACCTAACCTTGAATTATCTGGATAGATATGAAGGTATACTTCGGTTCAATTTAACAATTAAGCAACTTGAGTGTATTCTCCTGACCAAGAGCTTCTATCAATATCGGTTCATCTGAGAAACTGTTAAAGTGTTTGTCTTACTAATAGCTAGGCTTTATTATACGAGTATCTAATAAATTTAATACGTTTTAAGGGTTTGGGTTCTACTAACTTATGTTAGATCAAATTGTATGATAAGGTAAACAATGCCGTGCGGTAGAATGATTATAATCTTATGGTGTAGTAATAAATCCATAATCATTCGATTTTAGTTAGTCCACGAGGATTACAAGTTTGAAATTGTAATAAAAAAATAAGCAAGTGGTGACGAGTTGAAGGAAAAAGTAAATTTTATTCCTTTAATCACTATATAATTTAAACTTTTAATAGGAAACTTTTTTTAATCAAATTAATATATAACTATATTCGCTAATATTTCCACGTCATGAGTTCCCATTGGAGTAGTCAGAGACTATAGATCGCCACTTTGTGCGATCTTTGATGACCTGACAATTATACCAAATATATTTAAGATTTTCCTGAAATCGAAATATACGCGCATATGTGTGGTTGATTTTCAGGTTCAATACTATTACAGAAAACCACCACGGGGTTACTTTTACTAATATGTGTAAACTTATCAAGTGGCATAAGTTTAAGAAACTATTTGAAGGCAAGAACAGGGTCTGCTCTAAACACTGAGTGATATAAAAAACTTGTTTACCTATCTCAAACACAGCAATAATGAGGCGATGCATTAAAATACATACATACATATACTTACGCCTATATACTTAAGCCCAAAAAGGGGTACTTAGAGCTTCGGAATAAAAATTCCTCAGGGATAGGATTGTAAATAAAGTTTGTTGGTGATGGATTTCCAACCGCATCGCCCAACAATCACCTAATAAGCCCACATAACCTAAGTCGCCTCTTACGCCACCCGTAGGAAGAAATGGGTTAGTGACATTCTAAGCGGACACTACACCAAAAAAATGTAGGTCCTAAAATTGAGCACTCTCAAAAAAAGAATTATAAATATAAGCATAATTATTTATAGACGTCATCCCTCGTCACTTCACAAATCATCAGATAAATGAAGGCCGGCGAATCCCGGGAACCAGTCAAAGAGATTAGCGATAATGACTTTACAATCGTGCTTTATCTGACATCAGTTCTACTTCATTGTACAGAACGGTTTGTGTAATCTATACATTTATATTGATAAATAAAATTTGCGTGTCTATTTATAAAAAAAAACTCAAGTCTCAAACTCAAACGTTCGCACTGTATTCCTTCAAAGAGGTACTAACGACCGATTTCTGAATTGAGTATTCCAGCTGAGAACAACTTAAGTATCGTTCTGTCGCATTGAAATCTTAACAAATGAATGAGGCAAAACGATATTTAAGTTGTTCTCAGCTTGAATACTCAATTCAGAAATCAGGCGTAATACTTCTGAACATCACGTGACATTAATAATAATAACAATAAAAATGTTTATTCAAGTAACAAAGACTCACATTAGTGATAGTAAAAGCTTACATACTATATTAGGAAAACCATAACTTAATATACACATAATATATTTACAAAACCCGATCCTTTTTACACAGTGTCGCATATAGGGACAATCTAACCTCGCCCCGATCATACCTAGTATTGTGTTGGGGCTGTCCCGCACCCGGCGCACCAAGGAGGCGCACCGCTTACGCATTGTCGCATAAAAACAGTCTACGTGCGCGTCTGCGAACATCCCTGATGCGCTACAGAAGCGGGGCAGCCCCACCAACACCCGGAATTACCCACCCAGCTGATGCACAGATTAGTCAAGTTTTGCTTGGACGCTGTAGTCACGTAATAGCATGCCAGGCCTATCGCCGTTTTGGTATGAATACACTGTCGTATGAAAAGTAGAACTTAGCCATGTGGGTTTCCTCACGATGTTTTTCCCTCACCGTTAACGACTATGATAAATTACAACACATATACCTTTTAGAAAAGACAAATGGGTGTAAGCCCGACCCGGGATTTAAACCCTCATTGTCTGCACGATAAGCGATGTTATACCCACTGAGCTATCAAAGTTGGAGTTCTTTAAGTATCCGTCTGCCTATTGGTGCCGACACGGGTTTTCTTTCTAAATATTCTTGATCCGTGTCGTAGGTGGAAACTAAAGCTATTACATAAGATATATAACCGGCTTGTAGTGTAGTGTGATTTTTTATTTATTTTATATTATTTTATTTTTAACCGACTTAAAAAAAAGGAGTGTTCTCAATTCGACCGTATATATTTTTTTTTATTTAATATTCTCTCCTTTCAACTTCCAAATGTGGCTGAGGAGATTCTAGCTCTGAAGCTCTGGCTACCCCTTTCTGGGATTTATGCATGTATGTATAATACCCTGATAGTTCAGTCGGAAGACCGCTGTTTTTACTGCAGGGAGGTGTGGAGGTTCAAATCCTGAGTCGAGCCTCCGCCAATGTGTATTTTATTTCGTCACATGAGTGGTTCATGTATATTTTTTTTAGTTTTGAGGAAAAACACTGCAAGGCTTATATATAACTTATATGGCTGAGTTGCACTAAGTCATGAGGCAGTGTACTCGTACAACGATTCGTACTGGCCTTATCACGTGCGCAAATGCATAGTGCAAGCAAAATGCGGGATATTCTGATCTCTTATGGAAAACCATATTTTGTGATTTTCAGATAAAGTTATGATGTGAACGTTGACATAAGATGGAGTGGATGATACTTGCATTCTTACTACCCCATTAATCATTATTCATTTTATGCATCTGAGAGAAGTTATTTTAAAATGTTTGTGGCTACCTTCGAATATAAATAAATACCTTATGTTTAAGTTTAACACAACGACTAATTTTTATGAGGGAATTTTCGACAATAGTCACTATTGGAATATATGGACCGTGTTATACGGGAAAATAATGATTGATAATGATTTTTTTTTTTAAATAATATTTAATTTTTTTGAAATGCTTAAATAGTCAAAATATAAATATTGACATTAATTAATTTAAATTTTACGCCCAATTTAAAGTTTAGCAAGCCCATAAGCCCCATTTCCCAGAAGAATTAATTGAGGATTACCTGCTATTATAAAGTTAAGGGCTATTAAAACTTTTCGATTAAAGTTTGACTTTTGCCCTTTTATTTTCAGAAAGTGTTCAATAATACTCGTAAATATCAAACAAATTTAATATCTACCTACCGGAGAGCATAAATCTCGGTTTACTGTTCATAACTTTACAAAACTTTAGAAAGGTGATTGGATTTCTATTGTTCCAAATTGTAGAGAGAAGACTTATCATACCTATACTCACATCTATAAATCCAGAGCTACATACATACATACATACTCACGGCCATAAATCTCAAAAAGGGGTAGCCAGAGCTTTAAAGCTAGAAACTCCTCTGCCACATTTGGAGCTACATTACTAGAAATTTTTGTTGCCTCTTTTTGTTGATTATGGAAAACATTTAATTTAAATCTTTTTGTTCATGAAAACCTCATGTGAGGATTATTACTAATAAATAAAGAATAAATAAAGGAAAGAAAAATTTTTCGACACAGGCGGGGATCGAACCCGCGACCTCGGGTAAACGCCAACTGAGCTACTGGAGCTACCGTGTCAGTAGCTCAGTTGGCAGAGCGTCCGGGGCGTTTACCCGAGGTCGCGGGTTCGATCCCCGCCTGTGTCGAAAAATTTTTCTTTCCTTTATTTATTCTTTATTTATTATGGAAAACATTGTTAAATTTGTGATGGTCGGTTATTGTTGTGTATTTTAAATGTGTTCCCTAGATTCATGCGATACAGGCAATGCCTAGTGCGTGAATCATTGTAAATTCCAATGAAATGTGTTTTTCTTTTAATAAATGTCTTTATGTCTTTATTGTTCTTCAGCCACATGGAAACAATTATTTATTTATTCCCAAACCTTAAGTCACCATTTATGACAACACCGGCAAGAAATGGGTTAGAGATATTCTAATCCGATAACACGCAGCTTATAAACATATCATTTACTTCGTAAATCCTGAAATGGTTGTCGAAGTTCTAGTTGTCCTGAAAATTGCGCCATATATTGAGTGCATATTTAATGACTGCCTCCGTTGTCCCGCGGTTAAGCGCTTGGTTTCAAGTACGAAGGTCTCGGGTTCGATTCCCGGGGTAACCTTACAAATTTAATTTGTAAGATTTTACCCAATTTGGAAGGATATTGCAGGGTGGAATCACCTGATTATCCGAAAATTAAGATGATTCCGTGCTTCGGAAGGCACGTTAAGCCGTCGGTCCCGGCTACTATCGCGGTAGTAGTCGTAAGTCTGCCAACCCGCAATTGGCCAGCGTGGTGGACTATGGCCAAATCACCCTATATAGGGTAGGCTCGTGCCCTTGGTGGGGACATATATGCTCTGTGAGGATTTAATGTATTGCAAACTGAATATAAGGTATTTTCCAGGAACCAAAATTCTAAAAATTTATTTGAGAATCTTCAATATCTTGAAAAGAAGCATAATAGAGATACCTATATAGAGTCAAATACCTACACTTATACATACCGACCATGAAAGACGTGTTTTATGTCCTAAAAGGGGTTTTATGTCCTAAGTTCAAACTTAGTATGTCGAGGGAATGTATGAGATGTCAGCTCAAACTCAAACATTCACAACGTATATCTCCGAAGGGGTTGGCTGGTAATGATACTTCTGAACATTACGTGACATTTCCACCTGGTGTTCAGAGTACCCACGTTTTGCTTGGACAGTGCACTCACGTCACAGGGGGCAGGCCTATCGCCGTTTGATGCCAATACACCGTCACATGACTAAGTACAACTAAGCCGTGTGGTTACCTTATTTTTTTTTCTCACCGTTGACAACCATGATTAATAACTGTACGAAAAGACAATTTGGTGTAGGCCCGAACCAGGATTCGAACCTTCATCGTCTGCACGATAAGCGTCGTTCTACCCACTGAGCTATCACGGCTGCAGTATATGAGATGTACAAAGTGATAATCAGTTTGTCGTTGCTTTCATGTTCGAACATACAATTAAACCACATCCCTCTTTGAATAATTTATCAATGCGGGAAAATGAGCAGGGCGTAAATTGAATATAGCACGCTTATTACGCTACCGCGATTAGTTTATTTGAAGCAGTACTGAAATTTCTGAATTACCTTATTAGGCTGGAAACATAAAAGATTAATAAAATTACGTGTACGAGTATCATCAAAGCAAATCCTTCTTATCTGATTGAAAGACAAACACAGATGCCTGTTAGGTTTGTTGCTGTTGATAAAAACCAAGATTAAGCCCTCGTTTGTTCTGTTCATCTAAAAATACTTAAGCATTACATAATATGTAAGACAAAACATAAAATACTGCCTTTTTAGAATGGTCTCCATTTACATCATTCTGAGGAAGTTCTTAAATATTCGTTTGTTGTCGAAATGGGTCAGACTGACTAAAGGGAAATGGAAAAAGAAAAAAAGCTAAGAATTTATTTATTTATTTATTCGTTGACCACCAACAGCAAACACAACAAACATGGTACAGAACATACAATTGTTTTACAAAGCCAATGACAGGTGATCACAATTACCGGTTCAAAACAAAAGAGGAACGAAATTAAGGCGGTTGCCCGCGAAAATACAACAAGTACATTAGAAAAATGAAATTATTAAAATGAATTGAAAAATGAAGTTAATTTAAAGAAAAATAATATTGTATATAGCTAATATGGCTGATGAAGATGACAAAAAATATAATGTAAGTTAGTCCTTGGAAAAGTGAAATAATGCCTTTTTGTAAGGGACTCTAATCTAAGTCGATTATATTTACGAACAATATTAGTACCCAGTGTTTTTTTTAGGAAAATTGCGCAAACGGCGGATTATAATTTAGCACACATATTATACAACAATAAATAAAATAATAAATAAATAAAAATTTTATTCAGTTTTCAAAAGTACATAATATTCTTCTTAACCTAGTTAATTATTTTAAGTACAAAATATAACATTTTCCTGTTCCTGAGCTAGGTAATTTACCTGTATTTCAGGCAACAATAAACAAAAAAGGCTTAAACTATCAGTTTTCATATAATGGTATTGGTAAGTAGTGTATAAATTATTATCAGAAATCGATTGTATCTAACTAACTGTATTATTATGATAAAAAAATAAATAAAAACATCTTATATTAACTTATTATATTAAGCAATTCCTCTGATTCCGTGTATGTAAGATTTAATAGCCACGATTGAAGTTTTTTCTTGCATTCAAAGTTGTTTGAGTTATATAATTCTAGTAATCTATTAATTTTATTATATAAGTATGGTCCTAAAAATATAAAGAATCTATTTGTAATGGAAAATTTTGCACTATAGGTATTCAAACATACTATATCCTTTCGCCTTTTGTTTAGTGTTTCAGGGTTGAAGTATAAGCTAGCATGCTGTTTTAGAACCGTGAATAGAATAAAGAGCTGGCGCACAGTTAGCACTTTGCATTGTTTATATAGTTCGGTAGTAGGGAAATAGAAAGGGCGCGCATATACGTTGATACACATGTATGCGCACTTTTAGTTATTTTCAAAGCCTGTGGTCAAACAAAGAATAGATAAATTCATTTTTAACATTACTTTTCTATAATTTTACTAAAATTGGTAAAGAAACCATGATCGAATTTCCATAACTAGGCGACCTCTAAAAATAAATATATACGAAGTGCATTCACATCCAACAAACAAACGTCTTGTAATTATCGTACAAATGATTATTCGCAGGGAAGCCAACCCACTAGTCCAAAGACATTGCACCCCCTCAATACTAAAATAATTAGTATTCTCTTTTTATTTTCAAATCCTAACTTCTCAAATTCACACGTACTTTATAAAAATAATCGTATACATTTGACACTAATACCAATCACCGCTCTCTCAATTAATTCCGAAAGGAACGAGCAAGCATGAAATATAATTAAATCTACAAACCTAACGTTTTTAATAAAAGAAACTGTAAGGTATTCGTAATACTGTGACAGGGTAAAATGAATGGAATTGTAAAGCGTTCAATAGGATGCCAATCAAAATAATGGATTTACTGCTTGTCTCATAGAAACATATTAACTGTTTTCTAATATTTTCTATTAACTTTGTTGTGATGGATAGTGACGCCATGTTTATAAATAGAAATACTGTGTGACTTGTGTGAGTGACCCATTCATTTCTTATTTTATGTAATATTTCCCTTTGAATCCTACTTAAATGAAGGCCTAAGCCTCCTAAGTGATTGTCTCATTATTTCTTAAACTGATTGTGTAAACAAAAAATAAAAATAAACGTACTTTTTATTTCATGCTTGATACTTATAAACATCCAAAAAGACTAACGCTAAAGAATAGTAAATTTCAAAGCTGAAAGGTAAATACTACAATAAGAATACAGTTGTGTCTCCAATTACTCATTATTTAGTCTTTACTATTTATATTATGAGTAAAATGGGGTATTGTTATTCTAACCTATCACACATACTCGTAGTACCTGATAAATCACTGTCACTCGACTACTTCTGAAGTAATATTTAAACGCTGAAAATGTACTTCCGAAGTTTGTTCTTGCAAGAGAGTCTTAAGTTTCCAATATGAAATCGGCTTCTGACTTCTTGTTTTATTGAATCGAAGAAAAGCCTTAGAAGATACGGTTTACTTTCTTTTCTCTTTTAACTTTATAAGGCGCGAATCTTTTCATATGCGAGCGGGTACTTACGAAACTGTATTAGAATTTCGAAGGATGTGTAGGATATATTGCTTTCAGGCAAGACTTTCAAAGGAATGAAATACTCAACTCAATTTCGTTGTTATTTGTGGAAATAAAACGTGTTTTATTCATTGTGGTTTTTGGACGCTGCTATTTACTTGGAAATATATACCCCTGTGTTTTTCAGTTATCTACTAAAACAATTAGTCTTGTAATACAAAATACAATGTATGTAAAATACAATGTATTTATAAAACATTAAGGATTTTTTTATTTTTTTTTAAATACGACTCTCATAACTTCATAAAAATGTAAGGTTATGAGGTGGCAAAAAACTCTCTTGTAAAAATTAAGCATCAAGAGAGAGTTTATCATATCATACGTGATAATGTTTAACGAAGCTTTCGTTAAGAACTATTCATCTCATCATAATGTGTGTAAAATAATTATGAGCCTGATGTGCCTACTCGTATTACTGGTAAACCCTGGGGCAAACCTAATATTTAAACACGTTGGCAAAATGAATTTGCCACAACGTATTTAACAAGAATTCAAAGGCTGCATGTATTTCCATACGGGCTCGGATTAACGAGCTTTCGTCTGGTAGTTACAAATTTAATTGTAAATTAGCTTGTTCTACATATTTGCAGTGGGTTACACGTCGAGGTTATTTGGTTTTTATTTCAGGAACAACTTGGTTTTTAATATTTTAACAAGGAAAGTTTTCGAGTCACGAATTTCGTCGAATCACCTCGTAAATGAATGAAATATTTATATTTGTGTGATATAAGTTTCATCTGGCTTAAGATAGCAGTAGACCGTTTTTACCATGGATTTCGAGCAAACTGACCAAGAATATTGAGGCGCCTGAAGCGATTCTCATCACCATCCATTTTTACAAGCTTTTTCAACTATAATCAAAAAAGTGGCACAGATATTTCTTTATCTCTCTCTTCTTCTGAAGCTCTGGCTTGGCTACTTCTTCTTGGGATTTATAGCTGGGAGAGTTTATACATTTATTTATAATATTCAGAGCAACAGCCGTGATAGTCCATTGGGTAGAACAACCTTCTTCATGCAGTCAAGCGTAGGGTTCAAATCCCGGTCGGGCCTACACTAAATAGTCTTTCCTAAAGTCATATATCATGGTTGTTAACGATGACATTGTAAGGAAACGGAAACTTAGCTAAGTTGTACTTGGTCATGTGACAGTGTATCCGTACAAAACGTACTCGTGAATACACAATCCAAGCAAAGCGTGGGTAATTTTGACGCCAGGTGACAATGTCACGTGATTTTCAGAAGTATTCATGCCTCTGCCAACCCCTTCGGGGATATACGTCGTGAACATTCGAGTTTGTATCGAGTATGTATGTCAATTACTTAGCACGCTTCTCTCTGACCTTGTTTTATTATTTGAGGTTGATATTTATACTCGTTCCACTTTTACGCGTCAGGTTTTTCATTTATATTATTTTTGAAAACTCACAGAGGCGTGGTTACGTTGTTAACTTGGCCTGACGCAACTTATATAAATAGACACCTCCCTATTCGATACCCCACCGTGCAGACATAATAGGGACTACTGACCCGAAAGATAAATCCGTTTTAGTACTGAAGCTGGCACTTCGATCAGCCCCCAGTCGGCTCTCCAACACTTGCATAAAAATAGCACTCGCTTCGATAGGGGTTACCAAAGCTTTTACTTTGAATTTTACATTTCAGGTATCGGCTTTAAGTAAAAACACCAACGTTTATGTCTGATCAGTTTTGTCGCAGCAAAAACGTAGCCAGATGCATCTAAGATTTTATATTCGATTCGAGATTCAAGTTGACTGTGAAATTAAAGGATTCATGTTTCAACTTAGTATTCATGAGGATTTATTTACATTTCTAGTAACTGCTGCGGTCTTTGACAATATATAAAATACTTCTAAAAATACTACCTGATTTTCACTACGTACGTCGTTTTTTTATCCGACAAACTCATGATTTTGATCGGTATATTTGTATGTTCATCAGTTCAAAACAACTTCAATACTAACAGTCACAATCTAGCTGAGTTTAGGTAAGAATAATTCATGACTACTCCGTGGTTGTAGGTTAAGGAAAATATATTATCTATCGCGGGGAGTATCAATATAATGGTATTATACATTGTAACTTCAAACGTAGGTATTGAATTATTAAGTCCTATCGGAACAGATTTTATAAAACAAATGTTTTTTATGGATAGTATCTATAGACATGATAGTCCAGTGGGTAGAATACCCGCCCGAAAACAGAAGGGCGTGAGTTCCAATCATGGGTCGGGCCTACACCAATTTGTCTTTTCTAAAGTCATATGTGTGGTTAATTTATCATGGTTGCTAACGGTGAGGGAAAACATCGTGAGGAAACCCACATGGCTGAGTTGTACTTAGTCATGTGACAGTGTATTCGTACAAAACGGCGATAGGCCTGCCCCCTATCACGTGAGTTCACTGTCTAAGCAAAACGTGGGTACCTTCTCTGGACACTAGATGGCGCTGCCATGTGAGTTCAGAAGTATTGGTACCTCTGCGAACCCCTTCGGGGATAAACGGCGTGAACGTTTATGTTATGTTATGTTTATCTAAAGGATATAAAGCACACCAAAATAATTTAAACCCAAATATACGTTCAAAATACATACACCCGAGAACACAAACTCGCTACCTGAAAAGTATAAACATGAACTATTGACCTGTGCCTAGAAACTTTTAGAAAACCTGGAGTTGCATGAATTGTAATATCTGCTTTTGCCGTTTACTTACTCATTATATTTTACATAGATGATTTCTCAATGCGAAATTCCGACGGACTTTGAACCTGTGTTTTTGACGGGATTTTATAAAACTCAATGAAAATAAACGTGGCTTTTCCGAGTTTAAAACGCAAAATAGTAACAGGTCAAACAGTATCCATCACAGGCTTCTCGACTTTCAACAAAAATAAAAAACAACATGTCTTGCTGCGCATTTTTTCAAAATTTTCCCGTTAGTATGAAAAGTCATATTGTTTTGATCTCTATGTTATTGTAACTATATACACGGCTATAAATTCCAAGAAGAGGTTGCCAGAGCTTCAGAACGAGACATTTCTTAGCAACATTTGGAAGTTCATAGGGGACAAGATGGTGGAAATAAAATATCGTTGGTGATGGGTCTCCAACCGTATCGCCCAAAAACCACTCAAAAAAGTCCCATACCCTTATTTGCCTCTAACGACAACCGTGGGTAGAAAGTAGTATAGCGACATTCTAAGCCGGCACTACACGGCAAACGAACCTACGAGTATGTCTTATCTATTTTGTCGCAGCAAACTACGCCATATACACGTAAAATTTTATTCAATTCGATTCGAGATTAGAGTAGCATATGGAACTAGGGGGTTCATGTTTATGAAATAAGAGTGATGCAAAATAAATTACAATGTTAGGGCTATGTACAACTTAGCCATATGGATTTTCTCACGATGTTTTCCCTCACCGTTATCAACCGAGATAAATTAACCACAAATACATACATACATACATATTCTCACGCCGTTAGTTCCCATTGGGGTAGGCAGAGACTATCGATCGCCACTTTGTACGATCCTGGCAAACCTCTCTAGCTTCATTCACATCCATCAATCTTTTCATACATGCTCTTTTATTCTTCGTACTTCGGACACCTGCCTTTTTGAGCACATTTTCTATTTGATCTAAATGTGTCCTCCGAGGTCGTCCTCTACTAACCACAAATATCTCTCTGATTTACTCAATATACTTAATATACTCACTTGCGTACCTTTTAGTCTCCATAATAGAATTTTATCAAAATTACGAGTATGCGGGCGCTGCGGGAAACTTATAAATATAATGGTTCCGGATATTAAGTACACTTGAAACTAAGGAGTTGTGACGTCTACAAGGAACCCGTGTCAAATACAACGCTAATCTAGCATTTAGCTCGGGTCTCGGGGGTTTGGTAAGACTATAAAAAAAGTAAATTTATGAATTTCTTTAAGTTTGCGTGGATATTTTTAAAATACTTTCGACCTAATTCAGAATTATTTAGAAGAGTTGATACGTGATAATGTCTAATAAATCGATGTATGCCAATAATACACGAGAAAGTTTCAATTTCCTCTAGAAATGCGGAACAAGCGATGGAACAAAATTTTCAAGTTTATTGGAGGATGAAATTATTCATGTGCATTGGTAAAAATTAATATTAGTTTTTTTTTTATATTATGTGATTTATTTATTTATATTGTTAAACGAACATTATTATGAAAATACATTAAATTTTCCGGGAAAAATTTAATTCTCTGAATATGCCACAAATAAAACGTTAATAAGAAGATCCAACAAAATGTGCTTTAGTATTCTTTAAGCACTTATATAAAAATGAATGTGATTATGTATTATTTTTTTTGTAGTGTGCAACCGTTTACCTACCTTTAACCAACTATTGCCTTTGGTGGTACATATATTTTTGATCTAAATGCCTCCTAAATTGGTCGTCCTTACTTACTTACTTACTTATACTCACGCCCATTGTTCCCATTGGGGTAGGCAGAGACTATCGATCGCCACTTTGTACGATCCAGGCAAATCACTTTTGCTTCTGTTACATTCATCATTCTTCTCATACATGCTCTTTTATTCATCATACTTCGGACTCCGGCCTTTTTGAGCACACACTCTATTTGGTCCAGGTGTGTCCTCCGTGGTCGTCCTCTACTCATATTACCTTCCACGTTGGCTCTATAGATCTCTTTCACCAATTTACTGTCATTCATCCTCTCTATGTGCCCAAACCACCTTAACATTCCTTTCTCTATCTTGCACACTACGTCATCTTTCACACCTAAACGTTCACGAATTACACTATTTCTCACTCTGTCGCACAACCTTACATTACATATACTTCTGAGGGATCTCATTTCCACTGCATTCACTCTACTTTCATACCTCTTTTGCCATGCCCAACATTCACTACCATACATCAGCGTAGGAACCAGTACAGCATTGTGAACTGCCATTCGCGCCTTTTCAGACAGGAACTGGCTCGACATTAGACTGTTTATGGCTCCATTTACCGCATTTCCCTTTTTTACTCTCCTTTCAATATCTTCCTCGCATTTTCCGTCCCTTGTAAACAAACTTCCCAGATATACAAACTCTTTCACTTGTTCCACTTTCTTGCCACTTATTGTAATCTCACATTCTGTCATACTTTCCTCTCTCTGGAAAACCATTGTCTTGGTTTTGTCCACATTCACTCGCATGCCCTTTCTTTCAAAAGACTTACACGCAATATTCACCATCTCTTGCAACTCATTTACCGTTGATGCAAGTAATACTTGATCGTCAGCGTATAAGAGGCATTTAATGATGAATCCTCCCATTCTCAGACCATAATCACTTTCGCGTAGTTCTTTCAAACAGTCATCCATGAACAGATTGAAAAGCCACGGAGAAGCTACACAACCCTGACGTACACCCCTAGAGATTTCAAACCAGTCCGTGCTTTCTCCGTTTATTCTTACACATGCACTGGAACCCTCATAGAGTGACTCCAATGCACGTATAAGTTGGCTCCCCAAACCTAACTTAGACATTACCTCCCACAAATTCTTTCTTACTACTCTATCATACGCCTTCTCCAGATCAATGAAGGTGCAATACACTTTTTGGTTCTTTGCTAAGAACTTTTCTGTGATGCACCTTAAGGAGAAGATTTGATCCATACATCCAATTCCCTTTCTAAACCCTGCTTGCACATCCCAGATTTTCTCATCAGTTTCTTTCATCACTCTTTCAATCAATACTTTGGCATACAATTTACCGACAACACTAAGTAGACTAATACCACGGTAGTTTTTTGCTACCTGGCGTGACCCTTTCCCTTTATATATAGGGGCACTATCACCGCTCTGCACCAATCATTTGGTACTTTGCCAAGTGCCCAACACTTTCGAAAAAGGAAGAACAGCCAAGAAGCCACTAACCCTTTACCAGCCCTTAGCATTTCGATATTAACTCTATCATACCCTGCCGCTTTCCCTAATTTCATACATTTCATCGCTTTTACAATTTCTTCCATACCTATCCCACTTTCACACACATCACCCAACACTTCGTTACAATTAATATTAATATCAATTGCTGAAGTAGTGGGGTCATCCTCTTTTTCAAAGAGACCCTCGAAATAATCCTTCCATACCCTTTTTATTCTAATTCCATCAGTCATTAATTCACCTTTTTCATCCTTCATTACATTTGTACTGGTGTTTTGTTGAACTCCCCTTTCACGTCTGATATATTTCCAAAACAATTTTTGATTGTTTTGGAAATTATTGGAGAGTTTCTTTTCACTCCATTCTTTCAGATCTCGCTTTTTCTGCTCTATTTTATTCTTAACCATTCTCTTTATTCTCTTATATTCATCTTCAAATCTCTCAACTTCATCATCATTTATACACACATTCATCCGTTTACTAGCTTTGATTGCTAGTAAATCGAGCCAAGCTTTCTTCTTTTCATTCACTGCATCTTTCACATTTTTATCCCACCAACTAGATGATGGTCTAATTTTCCTTTTGCTCACTCCACAAACTTCCGTCGCACATTCAACTAACGTAGATTTGAGCACACTCCATACATCTTCAATTTCCATTTCATCCGTCATTTCTACACAACTCAGTCTTTCATCCAATTTCTTAACATATTCATCTCCTATTTTTTCATCTTCTACTAAATTTTCTACTCTTATTCTCGAAGGTTCAGTAGTTGGCACTCTAGTCCTATGACGCCACCGTTTGAACAGACCCCTTACTCGTGACACGACGAGAAAATGGTCCGTTCCCACGTTGACACCTCTATAGACTCTAGTGTCAACCACTTTTGATTTCAGTCTTTCATCCACAATCACAAAATCTATCATACTTCTCTCGCTACCTCGTTGCCTTGTATACATGTGGATATCTTTGTGTTTAAACAATGTGTTAGTAACACAAAGATCCCTCTCCAAACATACTTCAATCAATTTTTCCCCATTTTCATTCACTCTCTGATCCCCATATTTTCCTAATACTCGTTCACATCCGTTGCGTTTCACACCAACCCAACCATTAAAAT
This sequence comes from Bedellia somnulentella, assembly GCA_963576735.1. Classification (NCBI taxonomy): domain Eukaryota; kingdom Metazoa; phylum Arthropoda; class Insecta; order Lepidoptera; family Bedelliidae; genus Bedellia; species Bedellia somnulentella. The sequence continues at coordinate 6,809,495 of OY755186.1, read as the reverse complement.
CCCCTAACATAATTATCCTTTCATTCAAATCACACCCATTCACTACATCACCTAATAAATTCCAAAACTCTTCCCTCTGAGTTAGTGCTTTCGACATATCCGGCGCATAGACGCATATTATGCGTAACCGGATCAAACCCACTTTCAACTTAACCCAGAGGAGCCTTGGACTCACACACTCATGCTCTGACATACATTGAACCATCCTTTCAGACATAAGAAGTCCCACTCCTTGGCAAGCTCTGATATTAGGGTCGACCCCCGACCAGATGGCAGTAATTGATCCAAGTTGCGAGACCTCTTTTCCCTTACACTTCGTCTCATTTACACACAGCAAATCTAAATTCTTTTCTTTCATTACCAGGCATACTTCATCTAACTTTTCTTGCATTCCTCCGCAAACATTCATCGTACTAAAGCGGGTCTCTCCAGCCCACTTTTCGCCCAATGAGAATCTATGACGTGATAAGTGGCGAGCTTTATCGCCGTCTCCGTGTTGATTTTTATTTAAACACATGTGATTCCCACGAGTAGCTAGGGAAGCATTCTGTCCACTTTGTCAGAGCCCCGCTTGACAAAGCAAGGTTATTTAGTGCCCGGAGTTCACCAGGCTCCGGGACGGTGGCACGCTAGAGACCAGGCTCACCCCTGGCCACGCATCTATCAGCACGGCAGACCTTAGATTGGTGTAAGGGCGAAGATGATAGAAGCCCTGAAACGCTGCGGGAAACTTATAAACAAAATGGTTCCGTATATTAAATAAACTTGAAACTATGGAGTTGTGACGTCTACAAGGAACCCGTGTCAAATATCACGCTAATCTACTCGTAGCATTTAGCTCGGTCTCGGGGGTTTGGTAAGACTTTAGAAAAAGTAAATTTATGAATTTCTTTAAGTTTGCGTGGATATTTTTAAAATACTTTCGACCTAATTCAGTATTATTTAGAAGAGTTGATACGTGATAATGTCTAATAAATCGATGTATGCCAGTTAATACACGAGAAAGTTTCAATTTCCTCTAGAAATGCGGAACAAGCGATGGAACAAAATTTTCAAGTTTATTGGAGGATGAAATTATTCATGTGCATTGGTAAAAATTAATATAAGTTTTTTTTATATTATGTGATTTATTTATTTATATTGTTAAACGAACATTATTATGAAAATACATTAAATTTTCCGGGAAAAATTTAATTCTCTGAATATGCCACAAATAAAACGTTAATAAGAAGATCCAACAAAATGTACTTTAGTATTCTTTAAGCACTTATATAAAAATGAATGTGATTATGTATTATTTTTTTTGTAGTGTGCAACCGTTTACCTACCTTTAACCAACTAAACTGCCTTTGGTGGTACATATATTTTTGATCTAAATGCCTCCTAAATTGGTCGTCCTCTAGTAAAATTACCGTCTACATAGACTTTATGAATCTCTTTCACCATTTAAATATCATCCATCATATCTTTTTGTTTGCAACTATGGTGACAACTATTAAAAAGTGTGTCAGCGTATACTAGATTTTTCTGATGTTATTATGTAAAACATGTGTACCTTCTATCTTTATTTATTCATGTGAAACAAAAACAAAACAACAAGTTATAATCTTGTAATTTATATTTGTTCCTTTATTGACTTATCTACAAAGTATTGATCTCTTGATTATAGTAAACACGTAAAGATTAAGAATATAAAATCTTCGGCATGATATTTCTATACTCATAATATATTTTAAGGTTTAATTGCTACCGCGGGATGTAATTTAATCCACAAAATTATAATTTGAGGCTTTATTATTAATAATAGAACCTGGTTTTAATTATTATTTTTGCCCAAGCTCCTGCCTCCCGGAGTTTTAACACCCTGTTCTACAGCACCCTAGACTTGAAAATAAAATCCCTAATTCTAAGAAGCCAACATTTTCATTTCTCATCGTAATTACTTGAGGGTAAAATTAGCACAAAATTTAAAACTCTACTTAATTGAATTCCATTAACAAAGAAAAAAAATAAAATTTTTAAAGTATCTAACGTACTTAACAGATATACATTACAAAACAGTACTTGCAAGTATTTTTTGACACCTTTACCACTAGCTAATTTCAAAAGCTATCGCAATACATTTCTTTCGGCAGTTATTAGTAATTACATCATGCAAAGAACTTCTTATGAATGGAATGTCAGAACCTAATAATTCAAAAAGTTATATTTATAAAGGTTTTGAAGCGATCTTTAATAAAAAATAATTTATTTAGGTCAGGATTAATTCCAAGGTACAAATGAGAAATCCTTTTCAAGCAGTGGTATTTTATTTATTATTTTTTATATAATATATCGCTTATTGTGACAAAACTATAATAGTTAGAGATACGATGTCGCATCATTTTGTTATATCTTTAATAGTTATTGCAGCATTTGCGATTAAAGAAAGTTTTTTGGTATTTTTTTTACATATCATCGGAGTTTCAGTAAGGAACCCTAGTGTTTTTGAAAACTAAATATGGCCTACGTCACTCAACGATAGTGTAGCTTTCCAACGGTGAAAGAATTTTTTAAATCGGTGCAGTAGTTTCAGAGCATATTCGAGACAAACAAACAATTAAACCTTTCATCTTCATAATATTAGTATAGATAGATGTAATTTTATAAGTTCTTTGAATGCGAAATTCCAACGCTCGTTTTGCCTGTAACATTAATTACAGGATATAAAACACTGCAAAATAATTTAAACGATAATATCATTCTACATTGATGCAATCTTATAAGTTCTTTTTATACGAAATTTTAATGAACTCTGAACCATTGATGGTTACGGGATTTTGTACCACTCAACAAGAATAAACACAGCTTTTCCCGAATTTTCTACGCAAAATACTAACAGGTCAACAGTATCCATGACAGGCTTCTCAACTTTCAACACAAAAAAAGCCAAATATCTCGCTGCGCATTTTTTCCAAGTTTCCCTGTTAGTGTGAAACCTAACACCTATACAACTAGCTAATTTCGAAAGCCATCGCGATACATTTCTTTCAGCAGTTATTTGTCATTACCTAATGCAAAGAACTTCTTTAGATTAGATTTCAGCTTTTATAAAAAAGGTAAATTTAGTTTATCTGGAATCTTACGATAGTTAATTATCACTTCTTTCTTTCTATATCCCACAAACATAGAGAACTTAGCTAAATCGAGAAGAAATGCATACATACATACATATACTCACGGCTATTAATCCCTTAACGGGGTAGCCAGAGCTTTGGAATGAGATATTCCTCAGCCACTTTTGGAAGTTTTTAGTGACGGGTCTCCAACCACATCGCCCAAAAATCACTAAAAAGCCCCTATACCCTTAGTCGCCTCTTACGATCACCCACGGGTAGAAATGGGGTAGTGTTATTCTAAGCCGACACTACACGGAGGATGTCAATATCCGTAAGTGGTCAGTGCATTTCCACTGACTTAAATGAAGCAAGTGTATCATCAAAAAAGTCAGAAGATTGAACCAAACCAACCAATCATGGTGTAGGGACAATGAATTTTTACAATTAGTTAATAGCGGATTTTTTTCACCTGTTCTTGTACTGAACTTTGTTTGGTTTCCGCTCAACAAATAAACAAAAATATACAGAGAGTTCATGGATTCTATTATAGTATAATACTGTTTTTTATTAACGGGCTCCATTTCACTGTTCGGCTATTCGTTTGCAAAATGATAAACTGATAAAATCTAAAATCACTAAAGCATTTTTTTCGCATATTTAAAACTTATAAAATTTATCAACTCTATTTTTAACTTAAGAAATTTATCACTATCCGTTCTTTTATTAACTTGCGTAAATCCCTAAGGAATGTCTAGTTTATAGATTCTGGCTACCATTTTTGGGATTGAAAGTCGTGAGTGTAGGTTATTTGTTTTTGTATGCACTATTGCAGTCTTATATTGCGCGCTGCAGTTATCATGACTGGGATCTTGTCGTGTAGACCGATATAAAGCGATTCCTAATTTAGATAGCGCAAACGAGACAGTTTTTCTATTTCATATTAAAAAGATGCAACAGACAATTGCTGATAAATGTTATGAAAAAGTTCATTAAAACCTCGTTAGTCGGTGAAAACGAAGAAAGCAATGTCTATTTATTTACATCGATAACATGTTGAGAAAGTTTATAGGTTAAAAGGTATTCAACAATATATTTTACATAATTGGACGCTATATTTCGAAAAAAATGGCTAATCTGTAAAATCAATTGTTTCTACACGACTTTGCGAGTTTAAGAGGATAGCTTTTAATTAACTGTGATTAAAAGTGAGTATAAGTCATATTTTGTATGATCAATCTGTCAGTTTCTCATTTCTCATGTCATATATGCGCTCTCACAAGCCTTATGATACGGGGGTTGCTTGTATTGTTTTATTGATAAATAGAAGTCGTCTAGTGACCGAACATTAAACAACAAACATCCAATGTGAACGTTAACTTGACCACAGACTTTGACAATAAATGAAAGTGTATACTTATGAATCTTTATTTTTTTTAAAGTCCATCGTATCACATTAGAGTTTTAACACAAAATATTCATGAATAACGTAAGATATACGGTTTTCGTGCTCCATTTGCATAGTGTAAGTGCACGGGCGGAAATCAGCTTGTCAGCGAAGTAAGTTTCTCTGTCAGCGGACGATAGTTAGTAGGTCAACTTTAATGGCGATGAGTAGGAAGCTCCATAATTTTATTTGCAATCTACATGAAATCTATGTGAACATAGTCCTTCATGTCTAGATAATATATTTCATACACTTAAGTACTTTTCTGAAGTTGGGAGAGAAGACGATAAATCTATAAGTGAGAACTTGTTAATTCTCATAGTCTTCATTTACATACTTTATTCGTCGTGGTAGTCCTCCAAATAAAATAAATTAAAAAGTGACTTTTGGTGAAAATATCGTTAGCCACAACGCCCAACAATCACTTAAAAAGCACCGTACTCTTAACCGTCTAGTATGCCACCCTATTCTAGTTCATCAAGATGGCAAGTCCGTTGCTATATCTATATTGTAAACATACATATATGTCGACCATTTTCGGATACTTTTTTGTACGTATGCTGTCATAATAAGGATAACATACATACATTTATACATACATATACTCACGCCATTAGTTCCCATTGGGGTAGGCAGAGACTATTGATCGCCACTTCGCACGATCCTGACAAACCTCTCTAGCTTCGTTTACATCCATCAATAAATAAATAAAAATAAAATAAAAATGCTTTATTTACGAAAACAAGAGTTTTAACAAGTTTTTATTTAAAATTATGTCCTGAGCTTGTTCTGCCATTAAGCGTGTAAATATTCATGTCCTAATAGTCCTATCTAGTCAATCCAAAAAATTCATACTATATTACAATATCAATGTTATTTAAAATGTCAAAAAAAGAAAAAATAATAATTACAATACAATTAAAATAAAAACACACACAATATTTTCATACATGCTCTTTTATTCTTCATACTTCGGACGCCAGCGTTTTTGAGCACACTCTCAATTTGGTCCAAGTGTTTTCTCCGTGGTCGTCCTCTACTAACATTACCATCCACACTAGCTTTATAGATCCGTTTTACCAATTTTCTATCATCCATCCTCTCTATGTGCCCAAACCATCTCAACATTCCTTTTTCTATCTTTCTTACAATATCATCTATCACACCACACTTTTCACGAATAACACTATTTCTCACTCAGTCACATAATCAAAATAAAATATTGTAAACTATTGCGCGAGAATTTTTGGGTGATGCGGTTGGAGTCCCATAGCCTTTATTTTATAATCGTTTCCCGACTTGCTGAATCATATAGATTATTTGATAAAAAACAGTCCAATTATACTATGTAAGCAGATATCTACACATTTTATACCCTCAACTTTAATCAACCTCAACAAGAATCAGGTCAGTCATTATACAGCTTTTAACTAATACATACATACATATACTCCTAGCCTTATAAATGGGAAAGCCATGTAACAGGGTTTCCCTTTACGTTGGGTTTCTTTTTTTAAGGGTTCTGAATTAAGCCGCTCGTCCGATCCCTGGACAGACAACATCGTAAGGAAACCCACATTGCTACATTGGACGTAGTTAAACAATAACGTGGGTACTCTGAACAAGGTGACAATGTAACGTGATATTTATAAGTATTAGTACCTCTGCCACCACTATGGGCAACTTCGGTATAAGGCATTTTTTGAGTCTTAATCCTTTGAGTTCATTGTAACTGGAATATAATTATATGTAGTAGGAAGGCGAAACATATAAAAAGAAATATGATGATTAAGTTTTTGCGGGCTTAATGTCAAGTATTTTTTGGTAGAGTTAAACCTGTAACAAGTAATGGCTATAATTCTTAAAAATAGAGCTGCTCAAGTCTGGAATCATAAGTTTTTCTGTTTGTTCTACTTCGCATTTATCTAACAACTTTTATTTAACAATATTTTCTTCACTCAACCTAAAATAGTAGTTTTTTGTAGCTTGTTTCTTTACACCTTACAAATTTTCGCACGAGTAGTGGTTACTTGAGACTATAGCTCAGTTGGCAGAGCGACGTGGGCGTATACCCAGATGACGTAGGTTCGAGCCCCGCTAGTGTCGAAAAAAATTTTGTTTGCTTAGTTGATTAGTAATTGCAAATGAGGTTTTCATGCAAAATATAGCCTATTTATGTTATACTCCATTGTTCCAGGAAGAACTAGAATCCTCTCTACGGCTGGTCCATGCAGTAGCGACGGGGGCAACTGGCGCCCTCTGTGTGACCCATCGGTTTGGTCGACTGCGCGCCCCGCTGTACGCCGCGCGGTGGGACTTGGCCCGCGCCCGGGCGGATCTGGCCGCCAATGTTCTGCAGCAAGTGGGACTTGATAAAGCTGGTACTGATTTTTTATGACTTTAGGAAAAAGAACATGATTTAAGTGGGGTTAACATCTACGTACATACATACATACATATACTCGCGGCTATAGATCCCTAGAAGGGGTAGCCAGAGCTGAGGAATTAGAAATTCCTCAGCCACTTTTGGAAAGTTGAATGGGGAAAAGATGGTAAAATGAAGGTTGTTGGTGATGGGTCTCCAACCGCATCGCCCAAAAATCCCTTAATAGCCCCAATACCGTTAGTCGCCTCTTACGTACACCCACCGGAAGAAATGGGGTAGTGCTATTCTAAGCCGACACTGCACAGCGTAACATCTACGTATTATGTAGAAACGCGTGGGTTCAAATCCCGAGTCGGGTGTACACAATGTGGTTGATTTATGATATTTGTCAACGGTGAGGGAAAACATTGTAAGGAAATCCTTATGGCTAAGAGGTTATTAGTCATTTAACGGCGGTATGCCTGCTCCCTATCTCGTGAGTACACTGTCAAAGCGAAACGTGGGTACTCTGAAAACCAGGTGACGGTAATCTCACGTGAAGTTCATAAGTATTAGTACTTCTGCGTAACCCATCGGTTCGGTCGACTGTACGCTACGCGGTGGGAAATGGCGCGGGCCCGGGCGGATCTGGCCGCCTATGTTCTGCAGCAAAAGGGACTTGATAAATCTGGTATGGTGTTTTTAGCACTTAAGGAGAAAGTACATACTTGGGTCAGACAAGCCGAATACATATGACACTTCGTTATGTCAAAGAAGTGAGAACAATTCTAGGTATAAAATTACAATATACGTGTGTATGGTGTAATTCTTTTCTGTTAATTTTCTTCCCTTTTCAAATATAGTTTTGTAATATCGTGTTTGTAAAAGCTTTTGGATTCATCTTATTGCAAAGAGAACGTACATAAGACATACTATTTTCTAAGAAAAAGGGTATGAGTTTCATATTTTGCTTTTCAAAGGCTTTTACAGAAATAATTACATACAATTCTTGGAAAACTCTGTTCTTATAATACTGTATTTCATGTTATAAATGTCATTGACTTTGCTATCATACATAGATAACAAGGATGTGAGAATGTCTTTGACTGTTTTTGGCATTTTTATTTCTGTTTTCCTTTTTTTTCCTGATTTTAACTTCCAAATGTGAATTAAATTGTCAATTCCAAATCTTTAGCTACCGTTTGTGACACAAATCATAATGTATATTTTGTGCTCCAACCACCAGAAACATCTGCTCTAATAACCATCTTTTATTCCCTAGATCTCCTAATGGCAGTATCCCATGGGTTGGTAGTAGGCGGCAGTGTATCAGAGAGGGCGGTCGGGGCTCGAGCCCTGGCTTTGAGACCTGACGGAGCGGTCAACGGAGCAGTGGCCTGGGAGAGACATGGGACAGCTGAGCCAGTTGCTGTACCCTCACCACCGGTTGATAAACCACCTGACCCTGAGTTTCCTTGGTAAGAAAGACTTAAAAAAGTTTCTATGTGATTGAATTAAAATTTACCAACGTAATCCAAGAGTTTATGTATTAATATTTTATACATACATACATATACTCACGGTTATAAATCCCAGGAAAGGGGTAGCCAGCGCTAAGGAATTACAAATTCCTCAGCCACTTTTGGAAGTTGCATGGGGAATAGATGGTGAAATAAAGGTTTTGGTGATGGGTCTCCAACAGCATCGCCCAAAAATCGTTTTAAAGCCCCCAATACCGTGAGTCGCCTCTAACGTACACCCATCGGAAAGAAATGGGGTAGTGCTATTCTAAGCCGACACTTCACAGCCAATATTTATAATATTTTGTTTATCAAGTAATATCGGGTTATGTTTTCTATCCGTTTTCAGTCAAAAAATTATAAAGCCCTTGTTTAAGATTGCGTATTTATATGATAAAACCAAGTAAGTTACGCAGAATTCCAAATAAATTCATAACTTTTCCATCGTGTTTAAAATGTCACATTCATTTCATGCGTGAAAACATTTAACCCTCGCTTTTGAGGACGAATGGAGATGATAACTCCAAACACTCTTATAAATTAATCTACTGTCTTAAATGTTACATTCGTTTGATGCTCGAAAACATTCGCCTCGCCTTTGAAGACAAAACGATATGTTATGTTTTAAGATTCTTAAAAAGTGTAAGAGTAAACGGTGAAAACACAGACTGGTTTGGGATCTCTCGGGGTGTACTGCAGAGATGTGTAGCTTTCTTAGTATGGACGGAGAATGGGTGGATTATTCATTAAAAAAATGCCTCTTATACGCCGACGACCATGTGCTACTTGCATCGTCAGTGGAAGATTTACAAGAGATATTGAATATTGCAAATGCATCTTTTTCAAGAAAGGGGTGAATGTCGACAAAAGTAAGACTATATTTTTTTAAGTAGTGGAGAATATTACAGAAGGCGCATTTCAACGCATAATTTTAGTATACAGATAACCCGCCTCTCCTGAACCAAATGTTTAATGTAGTTTTACGTTTGTGACGTTTTATTTTACCTTTAGACTATAATTCCAAATAAATAACAAATTGTTTTGTTCAAAACTGTTTTATTTTGTACAAATTGTAATGTTTTATTGTTCCCTGATGCAATTAATAAATGATTTCTTTTCTACTCTTTTCTATGCATCAAAACTTTTATGGAGCAGTTACGTTATTAAAGTTTGGTGGGACCAAATAAATAATGAAAAAAAAACATGCGAATGAGGTTCTCCGCCGTATCCTAAAACATTCTGAGCGATAGTAAGAAATTACGGTAAATTTTTTATCAATTTAACCAGGTACGTCTCAGCATACGAAACAGAATCACTCCGCTCTCCGAAGTTCATGTCGTCTCCTCCAGGAGCCACGATGGAGGGATGGTGGACCTACCCTTATTACAGCTGTGGAAGCCAAAAATGGCTGCTTTCTTATACCGTTCCAGTGGCTAGTGTTCGAGGGTAATTGTTATTTTATTACTTCTTCGATAATTATAATGGGGTAAAGGGGAAAGGGTAAATTTTAAATTTTGAGTATTTCGTATCCGTATTAAGTATATCGTATATCTCTAAAGAGGTGGTAAAAATATTGTATCTAACTAATTATACCCTTACATATACTTGCGGCTATAAATCGCATAAAGGGTGTCCAGAACTTCAGAATTAAAAAAATATTATCTACTAGTGGATCGTCCCAGCTTCGCACGGGTAGCGTTGTTTTTTTAAATATCTGAGGTTTCTTTCTTCAGTCACTGCTAAAGCATTGTGAAATTCAGAGCAATGTTTTCAATTTATTTAATTTATAGCACTCCATAAAGAGTGTAGTTTGGTGATTTTGAATGCGCTTTAATAAACGGTTCAGTATTTCCGTTTAATAGCAAATTTTGGAATAAAACGCTATGAAGTACTTACACTAAACAATGGCGCCATCTAGTATGTTATATGTAAATTAGTAAAGATTTGGTTTTGATCACGGGCGCGATGGCTTATTTTATGTATAATTTCGGTGTTTCTCTACCGATTTCTATGATTCTTTTTTTATTGAATAGGTAATAATGTTACCTTTTTTAAATTAGGGATGAGTGAGAGGTTTACAAACGTAAGAGTAAACAAATATAATCAGAATGTTCCGAACTGCTAAGCTATCAGGAAAAACACGTGTTATTGTGAGTCAACCGTAAAAGATAGACATAAACTGTTGAAGATTTTTTTTAGATAATTTTATGAAGAATATTTTCGTCATACATGATTTCTATGTAAGTTTAACCATTAAAGCTGCACACGCGACAGAAGCTTAAAAAATGGAGTAACTTCTCCCGTTTTCCCAAAATTTCCCAAAATTCCCCTTTACTACTCGGTTGGAAAGTATACAAAAACCTGCCCAGGAGTATGAAGAATAATTGTACCAATTTTCGTTAAAATCCATCGAGTTGTTTTCGTTTCCATAAGGAACATACAAACCGACAGACAGACAGACAGACAGACAGACAGACAGACAGACAGACAGATAGACAGACAGACAGACAGACAGACAAAAATTTTACTGATTGCATTTTTGGCATCAGTATCGATCCCTAATCACAACCTGATAGTTATTTTGAAAATATATTTCATGTACAGAATTGACCTCTCTACAGATTTATTATAAGTATAGATTTTTTAAGGTTAGTAGTAGGTAGTAGTAATATTGCAAAATGAAGGATGTTTGATGATGGATCTCCAACCACACCACCGATCTCCCAACATACATCTAAAAAGCACTTTATAAAACTCTAATTCGCCTCCTACGAAACCATTGTGTGTGAATAAATGTTTTTGTTTAATATCTTAACATACAATTAAATTTTCCCGTCGAGCTTTGTCTTCAGTATTTTTATTCGTGCTGATTCATACTTCTCGCTATTTTAAAGCCTAGTTTTGGTTTATCTAAAAGCTCCGAAAACTTTTTTCTGTTCTTTTTTTATAGCTAATGCAATTTTTTTAGCAAACATTGGTAAATCCATTTAAGTCATAATTTCAAAATTTCCTTTTCCCTATGTACCCTTGTCATGTCACATGTCAGACTAGACTCTGAGTGCCTTTGGCTATGAAAATAAGCCGCTGCAGTTACATAAAATTGTTTTCTTTGAATTATCCCTGAAAGAAAATAAGAAAAATAAATCCCAATCGTCAAGCTAAGTAAAAAAAAATATTCAGTAAAATATATCAAAAAACTTGCACAGTTAAAACTCTCAAGCTCCAATAGCAGGCAATGAAAATCTCTCTTTTCTTTTCTTTTTTCAATATCATTCCTATCGAAAACCCTGCCCAACTACGATGAAAACCAAGTTTTAGCTCGTTTTATATTTTCATGTATAATTACAAAACTCTATATCTTCACTCGCGCAAGTAAATGTCATCAAGATAGGCTAGGACTAACGATTGCTTATATCTACGATCCTGACAAACTTCACATGCATAATGCAATTAAAAAGATTAACCATTTTGTGCTGTTACAGGTTAAAAGGCGTTATATCTCTAGACATTGACATATCTAATTTAGAAATCAATCAGTGTGACGTGAATTCTACGAACGCCGAGCGAAACCAGATACACTCTTTTTACGGCACCCATAAATGTCCGAACGAAACTACTTACGTAAGTAACTACAGTATAATTATTCCTTAGTTGCCCGTACATGTAATTTCAGCCGAAACATGTTCACTGTTATACTAAAGCCTTTCTTAGAAATCGTCACAACGACTGTCTTAGGATTGAATATCTTTTGCGACTTCTATTATGTCGCAAGTTGCTATATTGTCGCTGTCAAAACTGTCAAATCCAATAAAAATTTACGAATCGAAACGAAGGCAATCTTGGCTGTTAAAGATGTTCGTAACTCGCAACATACCTCAATTGTATTAATATAAAAATAAAATTTTCCCCTCTCACTCTCATCTTCCAAAAGGGTCTTGATTTAGAGGTTTTGACTGCCTCATTTTGGGATACCGTGAGTATAGAGATGAGGTAGAATTAAATTCAACGCTATGTTGCCCAACCAGTTGAATTCTCATAATAGGGAATATGCATAAATGCCCTAAAACTTTTTTTCACGAATACTTATTATCGTAATATTATAATGAAAAGGATTTTTTTAATTTACTTATTATTTAAACCCCTAAAATAATATTCAAAAAGTGCAAAATAAGGGAGCGAAATTCAAACTTCCAAAACACGCCACCATATCGGTTAAACGAAATGTGACGTCATCTGACACGAAATTGTATTCAAAAGCGTCGAAAACACTAAGGTAAACACCCACTGGACGTGTCATGTGACGTCACGTATAGCGCGCGCAAAATGGCGGCGTTTGAACTGCTTAAATTTTTTAAAAGTTTTAAATTTCAATTTTAAAAATATCTAGAGTATTTTGAAGCCCAGTATAATTTTTTTCTACGTTATAAAAAAGTAAACTATTAATTTAAGACAAAAAAGAAAAACATGAATATTTCCTAATCAAGTTAATGTTATTACATCATAGACAGTTCGTAGCTGAAAACTAATAAAATGTACGGTATCGAGTATAACTCGTACGATTCTAGTTGGTCCTCGGAGTATCGTTTAAATGTCAGGAGGGTTCAGAGAGGTAACTCGGGAAAGCAATTAGATCTTTCTCTGGTTACAAAAAGGTTGATAAATGTACAATCAAGGAAACTGATCATGATTAAACATATTTAGTTCTTGTTATTATAAAGAAACTTTTTTGCGAACGCTAGAAGAGTCTTTACTCATCTGGAACAAATCGATACATCATTTCGTAGAAAACACTTCTTCAAGAGTTTTCCAATATTATCTTTCAATATAAAGTTACTTGCTACTCACGTTGTCAATTTTTAGGCCAGAAATTTCAATAAGGTATCTAGTAATGAATAATAAATAATATATATTTATAAATAATATATTAAAAAAATTAACAGAAAATTGTATCACTTATATTTGAGTGAACCCTTGTTCAGATTGTTAATAATTAAAAAGGCTTTAATGATTCTACACATTTTATGTTACAACTTTTCTTACATATCTGTATGTACTACTGTTTTTTGTATCTTCTGTGGATGTCTGTTAATGGCTTTTCTTTGTATTTATCTAATTGTAACTTATATGTTTATGTGCTGTTAATGTCCCTAATAAAATAAAATAAATGAATTGTGTATTTCAGTGTGATTATAGGCCAAATCGAGACTCAAATAGCCGTTTCAGTGGCTGGAGCCGAGGCTCGTACATTTGTCGATGTCGTCCTGGTTTCTATTCTATCCATCATCCCGACGGATTCAACGGATCATTGGTGGAAGGTTAGTTGAATGGATTTTCTCACTTTGCATTTTGTTTTTAATTCAACTCCACTTAGACTGTTTGATCATACATGCATACAAAGATACATATACTCTCGCCATTATTTCCCATTGGGGAAGGCAGAGATTATCGATTGATACTTTGTACGATCCTGGCAAACCTCTCTAGGTTCGTCTACATCCATCAATCCATGCTATTTTATTCTTCATACTTCGGATGTGCCTGCTTGTCAATTTTGATGAATTCTTACATAATGAATAAGGACTACAAAGACATGGTTTTAACGAAGGGGTACTTTAAAAAAAAGTGTCATTGAGGGGTAATAATCCTAAAAAATACTTACTTTTATGTATGGGATTGTCAATGAGCGCGTGTATGTTGCGCAATGGTAAGGCCGAAAAGCCACAAGGGCAGTGTGAGGTAAATGCATTTTTAGGAATGAATAAAATTGCTTGACTAATTTTCATAAGAAACGCGTCACTCGGAATCAAAATGAAGCGATTCTATCTAATATATAAAATTCAAGTGTCACACTGTTTGTCACCAAACTCCTCCGAAAATGCTGACCCGGTTTAAATGAAATTTTGCATACACATTTGGTACGTCTGAGAATAGGTTTATAACTACACTATACTACTATATTATGATTTTTATAAACCAACTTACATACATACATACATATACTCACGGCTATAAATCCCTAAAAGGGGTAGCCAGAGCTGAGAAATTAGAAATTTCTCAGCCACTTTTGGAAGTTGAGTGGGGAAAAGATGGTAGAATAAAGGTTGTTGGTGATGGGTCTCCAACCGCATCGCCCAAAAATCCCTTAAAAAGCCCCAATACCGTCAGTTGCCTCTTACGTACACCCACCGGAAGAAATGGGGTAGTGCTATTCTAAGCCGACACTACACAGCACAAACCAACAAACTATTAACTAACTAGTTAGTTGGTTTATAAAAATCACAGCTCTGGTGGATTCGTGCCCTAAAAGTATATAAACTCTTCGCTCTCTTGATGACAGAGTGTAGTCCAATGCCAACCTTATATTATATACCCGTTTCAATTCAATTGTGTGACGTAAATTCGTTTCACGGACGGATTGCGATACAAAATAGTGTTGTTAGTAATGATATTCGGCTTTTGTGGCGGGCTTACGCATTATTGGATAATGGTTTTGGTAAACAGATGCGACTAGTTTTGTACATTGTGTAAATAGGATTTTGCTTAGTCTATTTTAGGATAGCTTTGATTTTCGGTGATACGTTTACCTAACCATTACGATGTTCTATTTAGTAAGTAAACAAGATTTCTATTACACCCACACTTTACTTTTACAAAAGTACTGGCGATGACTGTAAAATAAGAAAATATAAAGAAAATTAATACCTTTCATCCAGTTTTAGAACTTACGAGAGAAATATACATACATACATACATACATATACTCACAGCTATAAATCCCTAAAGGGGGTAGCCAGAGCTAAGGAATTAAAAATTCTTCAGCCACTTTTGGAAAGTTGAGTGGGGAAAAAATGGTAAAATAAAGGTTGTTGGTGATGGGTCTCCAACCGCATCGCCCAAAAATCCCTTAAAACCCTAATACCGTTAGTCGCCTCTTACGTACACCCACCGGAAGAAATGGGGTAGTGCTATTCTAAGCCGACACTACACAGCAAAAGAAATATATTGTTATTAAATGACATAATTGTACATGGGTTTTGACATACGTAACAAATTCATATACCAAGAGATGTGGTTTTCTGATATTGTAAGCTGTTATAATACGGTAAAGGCACTACCGCCACTAGAAAGAAAGAAAGAAAGAAAATACGTTTATTCGCCGTTGTAGGCACAAGATAAACAATTATTTTACAAATACAACACACAAAAAAAACACATATAAAAATACAACAAAAAAAAATACACATGTACAACACTGAAACGCGACAGTTAAGATACAGAGTATCAATACTTCTTGCGCCACTGCAACAGCGAATCGGTACTGTCTCAGCATTTTCTGTAAGCCTTCGACTCACAGTACTGATTATAATTATAATACTACACGTAGGATTAAACTTTCATTAAGTATATTACGACCAAAGTTGGAGGTGAACGTAAACCTAAGTTTTAGTCGGTTAATCTTAAGTTTATATTAATGTTCTAACCTGTTTAGACTTTAGTCGTCACTTGCTTATACTTACGCCATTAATTCCGTTTAGGTAGGCAGAAACTATTTCTCGCCACATCGTCCAATCGTGGTAAAGTTTTTGTTTAATTTGATACTTTGATATTGATGTAGTTCAAATAAACACTAGTCGATTGTTCCTGCCTGAATATTTTTGATTTTATTAGTATACTTACGGGTCATTCTACCTCAAAATATTTTGTTAAAAAATAACATAGCATAGTTTAACAATTGTTGTATCTAGTAAACTGTACCAACATTTTTAAAAAAAAACCAAATCGCTATTATAATACGGTTAAGGCACTACTGCCACTACACGTAGGATTAAACTTTCATTAAGTATATTACGACCAAAGTTGGAGGTGAACGTAAACCTAAGTTTAGTCGGTTAATCTTAAGTTTATATTAATGTTCTAACCTGTTTAGACTTTAGACGTCACTTGCTTATACTTACGCCATTAATTCCGTTTAGGTAGGCAGAAACTTTTTCTCGCCACATCGCATCGTCCAATCGTGGTAAAGTTTTTGTTTAATTTGATACTTTGATATTGTTGTAGTTCAAATAAACACTTAGTCGATTGTTCCTGCCTGAATATTTTTGATTTTATTAGTATACTTTCGGGTCATTCTACCTCAAATATTTTGTTAAAAAATAACATAGCATAGTTTAACAATTGTTGTATCTAGTAACTGTATCCAAATTTTTTCAAAAAAATATTAAATCACTATCAGCATAGTGATATGGACTCTTATAACAAGTGAATTCGGTATGCAAAGTTTTTTTTTGGTATTTAATTAATATTTTAATTCGATAGCAAACACGAAGATAAAAGACAAATTTGAATATTTTTCATTCATATACCTATAGGTACGTATATCCTTAATAAATATTTTTAATTCATGAATAATTGTAAAGTTATGATTTTTTAACCGACTTCAAAAAAAGAGTGTTCTCAATTCGACCCGCATATATATTTTTTTAAAGATTGTTAAACTTTTCGAAAATATCACGTAGTGACATGCAAATTGCAAAACATTTCTCGAATTTGTGAGCTCAAATGAAATTATTGCGATATTACACTACACAAACCTATGATTTTCGATATTTTATTAATAACCTGAAAAACTAATGTCTTTGAAATAACACTGAAGGTCAAACACTGTTACAGTTTTTTGATAAAATAACGGTCATCTTAGCTTTGTTTGATTTAATTTCAAGCAAATATTGTTTAAAAACAAAATATCTCGAAATGGTTTCGTAATCGGCACCGGTTTTGTAAAACTTTGCATACCGAATTTTTGAAAACTTAAACAGCTTTGTGCCTTTTATGTTATTGTTTTTTTAATACGTAGAACCATACACACACTCACCCCATTAGTTACCATTGGATTAGGCAAACATTTTATTGATCGATCCTCCTTGTAGATCCTGGCAAAGATTTCTGCCTTCATTCAAACTCATAAATATTTCCAAACATGCCCTTTCATTCTTAATCCTTCGAACGCCTGCCCATTTAAGCACATTCCCCATTTTATCAAATTTGTCAACCATGGTCGTCACAGGCCGTCAACAAAAACCACTTATAAAAAGATTTACGTAATTTTTTACATACATACATCTACTTATACAACGTTTGGAATTAGAAATTTCTCAGCCGCTCTTGAAAGTTACGTGGGGATAAGATGGTAGAAATAAATGATTGCAGGGGACGGGTCTCCAACCACATCGCCCAAAAATCAGCCTTATTCTAAGCCGACACTACACAGCTTCTAATTTTTACGTTTATTTAGTTGCATATCAAGAGTTTGAAGACAGCCACACAACTGATTGGAAGGAGCCGTTCGAGTGTCAAAAGTGTGAGCCTGGATGCGACACCTGCAAGGGACCAGAGCCCTGCCTGGCTACTTACAACTGGACATTTCGGTAAATGGCCTGCAAATTTACATACATATATATATATCGGCTACAAATACCTAGAAACGGTAGCCAGAGCTAAGGAATTGGAAATTCCTCAGCTACTTTTGGAAAGATGAGTAGGGAAAAGATGGTCAAATATAGGTTGCATCGCCCAAAAATTCCTTAAAAATCCAAAACCGTTAGACGCCTCTTACGTATACCCACCGGAAAAAATGGGGTAGTGCTATTAGCAGTTTAAGTTAAAAGATTGGGTCCGTATATTTCTTTCATCTATCCTCTTTTTGTACCCAAATAATTCTGAACTTTTAATATCTTTTTAAAGTATCATATTTTACACCGCACCGTCCATGAATGGGAGAGAGTTTTAAACATCATGTGACATTCATCTCACCCGGTGTGCAGAATACGAGTTTTTTCTGGGTCAGATACTATTTCTCACTTGCTTACATAGTGATAATTAAAGAGTGCAGTATGATCAATTATTGTTTTGTTCCCCAGGATATCCCTCCTAATAATCTCAGTAACCTGCGCGCTCCTGACTGTCTGCATGGCCTTGTACACGCGGCACCACCGTCGCGTCAAGGTGTTCAGGGTTGCCAGCCCCGTGTTCCTCACTATCACGCTGCTCGGCTGCGCTATCATGTATTTGGAGGTAGGTGGTTTGGTAGTAACTTATTTTTGTCTGTTGGTGTTGCAATAAGATTTAATTTAATTATTTAGTTATTTTATTTTTTTTATATTTTCAATAAGCTACATCGAAATTGCATATATTTAAATATCAGAATTTCATCACATTGTCTTAGAGCTGTGTAGTGTCGGCTTAGAATAGCACTACCCCATTCCTTCCGGTGGGTGTAAGTAAGAGGCGACTAACGGTATTGGGGCTATTAAGGGATTTTTTTTGGCAATGCGGTTGGAGACCCATCACCCCTTTAAAATTCCAAAAGTGGCGAAGGAATTTCTAATTCCTTAGCTCTGATTACCCCGTCTAGGGATTTAAAGCCATGAGTATATGCACGTATGTATGTCTTAGAGCTGAAAATAGTATATATTATTTTGTTAAAAACGTTATCTAGTAGTAATTTTACTATGGATAATTTAGGAGGGCTTAGAATAGAACAGCAATAGTTTACAACTGGTTAGTTTAAGGTCGAAAACAATTACTTTACATTTCTGGTTGGAATAATTAAAAGGTTGTTAAAAATTACGTTGGAAAAAAAACCTGGCTCACAGGCTTAATAATAATTTAGCTAAATTAATCTTAACTCATCAATTTCTTAGGACATTTAGCAGTATCGTAAAAGTCTTACCAACTTTTTCAACTAGTTTGAAATTAATTATCCTTTGTTTCATAAAAAGTTCAGAAAATAATGACTTGGGTAGCTAAGTAGCAAAAGTATAGCGTATAGTGTAGAGATGAACGTGTTCAAATTCTGAGTCAGGCCTACACTAATGAGCCTTTTGGAAAATCGTAAAGAGCTTATTCCATTTGTCTGAATGAAGACGTCTGAGAGCCACAGAATCTGAATTCAGACTAGTGGAATAACGTTCAGAACGCTAGGCTTCTGAAAAGTAGACAAATTTGTGTAGTGGAATAACAAGCGTCTGCGGCAGTAACTTCGAAGGACGTCTGAATTCAGAAACGACAAAGTGTAATGGAATAAGCTCTTAAGTGTCTTTTATTTGTCAAGGTTGGTAACAGTGATCGCAAATATCCTGAGATCACCTACTTGGCGGGCTCTTTAGCGTTGACAGACCAGCCCTCTATCGTTATCACGTGACAAAAACTTGAATACGTGTAATGTAGAGAAATATTAGTATTTCTTCCAAGCCAAGTCTTTATGGATATAATGTCTAAACGATAATAGAGTGTGAAAATAGAAACCTGACAGCATTTTATGATAATCACCTCTTTGGATATCTATCTAGGCAACTTTTGAAGTTAATTATACTCTCATAATTTTAACATATTAGTATTACTAATAATCATGGTCGTACCGAACTGTCTCCGTCGAACGTTCGGCCCACAGTGCGGAAGGACTTTCATTCGAATTCCGGGGGGCTAACTATCAAATTCGATTTGTGATATTTAACCCAGATTGGAATAATATTCCGAGGATCATCTGACTATCAAAAAATTAAGGCGATTTCGTGCTTGAGAAACGACGTTAACAAAATAAGCTAGAAGCGTTCCATAGAGACATATATGGGTTGTAAGTTGCTTATCGTACCTCTGTATAGTTAAAAACAAATCCGCTTTACATTTGATAGCAAACATCGTTTTACTGTTTGTATGTACATGAGAACGGGACACCTGTGAATATGTACATACATTATCAATCTTGATCCGTTGTGCATACAATGTGAATGTGTACAGATATCCTGTATAGTATCACGTACAACAAATTACTATCCTATTAGTTCAGTAGAAATAGTAAGTGCATTTTTTTTAAAGCATGATGATTTCCGCTAAGATGCGCTCAGAAAGATGGAATTTCAAATAAGATAGAAAAGGGAATGTTAGGATGATTTAGGCACATACATTGGATGGGTGCAAATAAATTTGTGAAATTTATATACAAAGCCTATAAAAATACGTTTTTAAAGCACTCCTAACTAAAAAGTGAAAAATAATTCCAAATATAAGTTGAAAATCTTTATGAACCAAAAATAATTAAAATTGATATCTAATTCAAATGAGTCTGTTAATATATACATACAGGTGAAGCTAGAGTGTGAAAAATAAATTCCATGTATGAAAAGATTCGCAGAACCTTCTAAATCGTCGATGGTCTCTGCTAAACCCAGTAGAAACTAATAGCGTGAGTGTGTGTGTGTGTGTGTGTGTATGTATGTATATGTATATATAATGACATTTATCTATCTGATTCACGGAATTTTTTGAAAAGCTATTACAAAGTTAAAAGTTTTCTAAGTACGTAACAAACTGTTATTCAATTACGTTGTCAGACACCGATATTTAAACTAACCACCGCAACGTCCTTCAAGAACTTATATAACAGACACCTTGAATAAATAATGCCCCTTCGTCTTAAGTGAGAAATTGTGTCACACACACTATATTTAAATTATAATGCATTAATGAGAAACTATTTCGAAGTCAAACAGAAAAAGATAGTTCATAAACTAAAACCAAACTATATAAATACGCGCCAAGTTAAAAGTTAAAAGAAGTACTTTTGACCTAGTGACTAGTTTTTTCTAAGAACTTTATGTTATGAGCTAATTTTACGTGGTATACGATCACGAGTATATAGATATAGATTTATATGTCTTGGATGTCATACATATGTACATATACATACATATAGTCACCGTAATAAATACCAAAAAGGGTTAGCCAGAGCTGCGAAATTAGCAATACTTTAGCCACTTGACAGAAGTTGACTGAGGAAAAGCTTCAAAGATGTTGGTGATGGCTCTCTAGCCGCATCATTCAGCAACCACTTAAACGTCGCAATTCTCTTAGTTGCCTCTTACAGAGCGGAAAGAATTGGGGAAGTGTTATTAAGTACTTACTATTAGTCACACTTGCACTAAACGCCATTTTTAAGTGAACTACGTAATATTAAAAAATATCTTCGGGTTAATATCCTTTACCGCAAGTCTTTATCCTATATCTATAAAAGGAAAAAGAAAGAGAAAGCTTTAATTGGTAAACAATAATAACACATTGTACAAAAATAGTATAAAATAAAATATTCATGGTACCAAAAATGTCCATATGCATAGGCATATAAATACGTAACAAGAAACAAGTATACATATTAATTAAATCTTTTTGTTCATGAAAACCTCATGTGGGGATTATTTATTTATAAGTATACATATAGATGTATTCATTTAATTTATAAATATAGTGATACAGCAAGTCTTGAACTAAAGTGTGATTAATAGTCAAGATTTCATATTCCAACGCGTTGCAAGAAGCTACAAAATCTAAATTGCGTTTCAGATGGCGGCCATTTTCCCGATGCTGGATCGGTACTCATGTATCGCGACGAAATGGACCCGCCACTTGGGATTCTGCATCACGTACACGGCGCTGCTTATGAAGACTTGGAGGTGAGGTTCAAACATTTGTTTGGATAACTTACTAATCTATACTAATATTATAACGCTGAAGAGTTTATTTGTTTGATTAGACGCTAGGATCTCAGGAACTGCCAAATCAAATTGAAATGAACTATCCAACAAAATTCTTTTTGTGTTGGATAGTCCATTTATTGAGGAAGGTTTTAGGCTATATATCATCACGCTGCGACCAGTAGGAGCAAAGAATCAGCGAAAATCGTTGCAAAAACGGGGATAATTATTCATATTTTAAGGCTTCCGTTGTGTGCGCTGCGTAAACGGTTTAAGTTACAAAAAAGTATGTACAAAAGAATTATTCTTCTTTAAATGATCTAAAAAAATGTGCGTGACAGTATATATCTACCTTTTAAGATTAACGATTTGTTTGAGGAAATTAAGGCATTATGGCTAATTATTTGCCATAATGTTTTATCTAATCCTTATCCAAACAAACGTGTTGTTGATTAAGAGTATTTAATTGTAAAGTAATTTGTCCTTGAAACAACTTAATTTAAATTAACTTTTTAGAAGAGAATCAATTTTAAAATGCCTTAGCAACAAAATTGATAAGTGTGCATAACACGCAAGACAAGACGACTGACTTACTCAGAATCAATGCTCAGCCGAAACTACTATACTTATAAACTTACATACATACATGTACTCACGGTTATAAATCCCTAGAAGGGGTAGCCAGAGCTAAGGAATTAGAAATTCCTCAGCCATTTTTGGAAATATGAATGGGGAAAAGATGGTAAAATAAAGGTTGTTGGTGATGTGACACCAACCGTATCGCCCAAAATTCCTTTAATAGCCCCAATACCGTTAGTCGCCTCTTACGAACACCCACCGGAAGAAATGGGGTAGTGCTATACTAAGCCGACACTTCACAGCATAAATACAAACATTTAATTTATAAATGTGAAAAAATTGTGAGGGCACTATGAAAACACCTTTTTTCTCATCGCATGACAGAGACCTCAACGGGTCAGTTAAATATTTCAGTTTAACGACGTGAAAGTCTACACTTTTGACAGTAGGAAGTCTGTCGGGTCAGCTAGTGTTAATATAAATGTATTCGCGGAGTTTGTATTGGGATAGGCATCTTTAAATATACGTCATTTTATTTTTTACACTTAGGGTACTATAGTATTGTCTAAGATTTTCACGATTGCACATTATAATTGAAACAACTTTTGATTTTCGGATATTTTAATCGCGTATTATTACATTATTTTATTTTTTTTTAAAGCCCGACGTTTCGAAAACTTTTCAGTTATCATGGTCACGGGAAGACTGAGGTGTTATTTGTCATTATACAGTACTATAAAATTATTAATACTAACTACCTTCACAAAATTTTAAGTTACATTTGCGTTTAATATTTGCTATGTACAAAAAGAGCTAATGTTATCTGGAGTCTTGCTAGTGTTCTTCCCTCGCTTGGTTGTGCTAATGATCGGGTTCCAAGCAGGTGGTAATTGCCAACCATCATCTCTATTGAAGTTGGGATGTTTCTTTATTTCAATAGACTCGCGTATCATTCTAGGTATCAATCGATTCTCTTTTGCTAGAATTGTAGGTTTGTCAAAACGCATGTGGTGGTTTGGCTTATCGAAGGTGTGTTCACACAAAGCAGATCTTCCAGGACGCCTATTCTTCATATCAGCAATATGTTCTCTAACGCGAGTTGCTACACTACGCTTTGTTTGGCCGATGTATGAAAGACCACACTCACAGTCTAGTTTATAAACGCCTGCATCTTGTAAAGGGATCTGACATTTGATAGGTCTTAGAAACTGACTTATCTTTTGGTGCGGCTTGAAGTAGGTCTTAATGGAAGCACGCTGTAACACAGTACTAATTTTGTCTGTTACACCCTTTACAAAAGGTAGAGTTGCAGGGAGTCTTTCAACAGTAGGTGGTTTATCGGAGGAGCGGTGACGTTGGCGGGGCAATTTCAGCTTGTTGTTGTGAAGAACTTGTTTCACATGACTGAGCTCTCCAGCAAGATGGTGTTCGTCACAAAGATGTTTGGCTCTCTGAAACAAAGTTTTACCAACAGTAGCTAACTGAGATGGATGGTGGTGTGAGTCACCATTGAGGTACCTATCAGTGTGGGTGGGTTTCCTATAAACTGTGTGACTAATTGAGTTATCAGAATTCCTTATCAAGAGGACATCTAGAAAGGCTAAACTATTATTAGTCTCTAATTCCATTGTAAATTGGATCTTAGGGTTAATGGAATTAAGATGGTCTAAGAATGCAGAGACTATGTTTTTGGGTAGGATTGCAAAAGTATCATCTACATACCTCTTATAAACCTTTGGAGTGACAGGGAAGGATTTTAGTGCAATCTCCTCCAATCGTTCCATGAATATATCGGCTACAATAGGAGAGACTGGGGATCCCATTGCCACACCATCAGTCTGGATGTAGAATTCCTTATCCCAAAGTAAGTAGCCAGTTGTAAGGCAGTGCTTAAGTAATTCTGCATATTCTAAAGGTATGTCAGCATTTGTTAACCTTTCTGTGACAACTTCAACACAGTCTTGTATTGGTAGACTGGTGTAAAGAGACTGAACATCAAAGCTGACCATAATGTCCTCATCACTAAGACTTAAGTTCTTAGGGTACTGTCTCTTTCAGTTAAAAAGAACTCTTCAGCGATTTTTTTAAAATGAGAAGGGATAGATAATCAAATAATAGATTGTTTTAGCTAATAATGGCTTTTACCCTTTGAAAATCCTGCCCTACCTACTACTACCAAAATTTATGTCATCAGCTTTCTTCATCACTAATTGATCATTTTTTTTTTTTGCGAACCGGGGGTAGATCGATAACATCACATTTGTGTTCTCTCAGTTGTATTTTCGGTTTTTATTTGTAATACGCATAAAAACGAATAGAAAAAGCCTTTCACGTGTTAGTTGTAGCGTGATTCATATACACAAGTGTTATCCTAGGAATATATCGAGTGATAGTGATAATATTAGTGATTGAAAATTGTGACGGTTTAACGGACAAAAACATACATCATATGTTAGAAAAAACGCATCCAGTAACCAGTTCATTGGCGAAGTAAACCAGCTAAGTATCTTATGTACTTAATTCACATTTGATTACCTGACAATTCAATAAAATTACATAGTTGTCAATCAAAAACATCACAACTCTATCGAGGTCATTGATCGCAACTACTAAGTTCTTAGTTCGAGAGACTTTCTATCTGCAAACTTAATAATAAAACACGGGTTCCATTACCGTATTAATTTTCTTTTTTTCTTTTTTTTGGTGTTTTTGTTGCGTTTA
Organism: Bedellia somnulentella; assembly: GCA_963576735.1. NCBI lineage: Eukaryota > Metazoa > Arthropoda > Insecta > Lepidoptera > Bedelliidae > Bedellia > Bedellia somnulentella. The sequence continues at coordinate 6,784,242 of OY755186.1, read as the reverse complement.
TTTGTTATGTTGTAACTTTGTAATATTAAGATACAGAAAAAGTTTATCGCGTTTATCACTTAGCACATTCGTTTAGCAGTAATCTAGTTATAGTCGTCATAGTCGTTATATATAGTCTAGTTATAGTAATTATATCATTTATTGTGTCGCTTAGGTACTTGCCTGTATAAGTAAGTGTATTATTGAATAGCTATTTCGGAGCTTGTGTGAATAATTGAAACATTTATTATTTAGCTATCTAAGTTATTAGTTCGCTATAGATTTTTTTTACGGTATTTATAGTTTAGTTTCATAAACAAAGACTTATATCGTAGAATGGAATCAATAACAACTCGTAGGATGGCTGCTGAACAAAAGTTTGAAAAACTCAAAAGAGAATTTAGTGATGCGGAGGATTTAAAAAATAGGCTTTTAGAAGAACGTGACGAAAACTGTATCACTATTCGTAATTTAAAATCAAAAAATAGTACTCTCGTTGAGAAAGTGGAGTTACTCCGGCAATCTTATGATATGTGTCAATCAGAGCTGGAAAAACAACAGCTAATAATTAAATCTCATGAAGATCAGTGCGCTAAACATGAAATAGCCGTAGAGCGAATTTATATCCTTAATGAGCAGTTGGCAGAGGCACACGCTCAATTATCAGAGTTTCATAGACTTAAAGATATAAATGAAGACTCTCACGCACTTTCTTTATGCGCAGAACTTGAAGTGGAGTCAATATCTTCTTTGAATTCTATCGCGAATCAAAAATCATTAAGTCATAGGCAAATAAAGAAATATAAATTAGTTAATAAACGCATATATAGCTCAACGAAAAATCTGATAAATATTAAAAATAGTATTAGAAACATTAATAAAACCTACAAAAAAATAAATTTAATTCAAAAAATCGATAATTTAAATAGCCAACTAAAAAATATGATTGCTAGTCAGGAAGAGGTAAAAAAAAGGTATATGAATATAAGTAACCTAATAGAAAAAGAGACGGATTGTCATAAATTGTCTGGAAAATCTTGTAACTTTATGTCTCCGCCGTTACAATCAGACAAAGAACAATCCATCCCTACCACTACCACCCCGGTTCGCAAAACTATAATATTTTCCGATTGTGCAGATCATAATATTTTATTCATAAAATTGGGACATTATGGCATCGAAGGTGACGCACTTAAATTAATAAAGTCCTACTTCTCAGATCGAATACAAAAAGTGCAAATCGATAAAATAAAATCATCTGGAACTCATGTAAAAATGGGTGTTCCACAGGGATCTATATTAGGCCCATTTTTGTTTCTAGTATATATTAATGATTTGCCGTTCATGGTCGAGAAAAGGTCTGAAATAGTATTATTTGCTGATGATACTTCTTTAATTTTTGACGTTAAAAGGAATTCGGAAAATATTGACGATGTAAATAATGCAGTTTCCCAAATTCAAACATGGTTTGCTTCAAATAATCTTGTACTAAATGCCAAAAAAACCAAATGTATTAAATTTGCATTACCAAATGTTAAAAGTGTTGATAATGAAATTACATTAAATAATGAAAAATTACCATTTACGGATAGCGCAGTTTTCTTAGGGATACATCTGGACTCAAAGCTCCAATGGGGACCCCACATTAGCGCGCTAGCTGGCAGGCTAAGCAGTGCTGCCTATGCCGTTAGAAAGATAAGACATTTAACTGATGTGCAGACCGCTCGTTTAGTTTACTATAGTTATTTTCATAGCATCATGTCTTATGGCATTTTACTCTGGGGCAGAGCTGCTGATGTTGGGTCAATATTCATTTTACAGAAAAGAGCAATAAGAGCTATTTATAATTTAGGTTCACGAGATTCCCTTAGAGAATTGTTTAAAACCATAAATATAATGACACTGCCATGTCAATATATTTATGAAAACATCATGTATGTGAGAAAAAATTTGAAAGCATTTTCCAAAAACTGTGACAGACATACTAGAAGTCTTAGAGATAATAATAAAATTTCAATTCAAAAGTACAGATTGTCAAAAATAAATACATCTTTTATGGGGTTATGTGTAAAATTTTATAATAAAATACCTGATGACATTTTGAATCTAACAGAAAAGAAATTCAAAGTAATTATAAAACGCAGTCTTCATTTAAAAGCTTATTACAGTTTAAATGATTATATGATAGATGAAACTGCTTGGTGTCACCAGGGCTCTATTCAGGATATTTCCAGACATACACCAATATTGTAATTTGACTAAGAAAAGATGTGTGTTGCTGAGTTTCTTACGGGTTCTTCTCGCAACAATACACCTTCCGAATCCGAAGTAGAGTCAGTAGAGTAAGATTTAACTTATACGTAAGTTTGTGACGTTCAAAAAATAGAGAACAATTCTTTTTATTTTGAAATAAATATTTTTTATCTTTATCTTTTTATCAAAGCATTCAATTTACTGACAACGCTGAGTAATCAGGTTTCACGGTGGTTTGTAGCTATAAAATAAAAAAAAATAAAAAATTGTTTATTGGCATAAATTATGACACTACATAATGACATATAATTCTCACAAGGGTTGCCCGTAGTGTGAGAAGTATTCCCAGGTAACAATCAGCAATAACGACGTGTCCCATTATAAAAGACAATATAAGAAAAATATAGTTAAAATTACATACTAAAAGAAGCTAAAATGATATAAAAAAAGAAAGAATACTAATATACTATACTTCCCCTAATATTACTTTATTACAGTTTTAGTTAAAGGCTCCAAACTAAAGTAGGAACATTTCGTATAAATAGAAAGAGCATGTATGAAAAGAATAATGAATGTAAGAGAAGCAAGAGAGATTTGTCAAGATCGAGCAAAGTAGCGATCGATAGCCTCTGCATACCCCAATGGGAATAATGGGTGTGAGTATAAGTAAGTAAACATATTGTTACTACTATTCTCAATATTGTCCGTTGCAGGAAGCAAACACTTTGTTTTTTATACCATATATTAAGGTAAAGTTTCTTGTTTCCAGGGTGTCCCTGACATATCGCGTGAAATCAGCTCACAAGTTGAAGCTGACAGACAAGCAGCTGTTGCAATGGATGGCGCCGATTCTATTAATTATGCTAGTTTACTTGGGAACTTGGACTTTTTCCGCAACTCCCGATGCTGAAGATGTAAGTAAAAACAAAATAATAAAAACTCTTCTTCTATAGAGTAACCACGTTTTACTCTGAACACCAGGTGACAATGTCACGTGATGTTCAGAAGTATTAGTACCTGCCCTTCGGGGATACTCGGCGTGAACGTTTCAGTCTTTGAGTTTTGTTCTATATTCAGCATGGCAAGCACGAGCACTATTTTATCGACACGATAACGGTCAGAATGAGATGGAAGTATACGATACTAAGTAAGTGCGTAAGAGATGGCTGCTTTATCCCACGCGATAACTAGTTTAAACACGGCTCGTGCTTGCCCTTCTGGACCACTGACTATATCCCTGCTCCAAAGTTATTTTATTATGATTAAGAACGGAAGACTAGTCTTAAGTTCTATTCTCGGGTCACAAACTATAAATCTTAAATCTCAGTGAGGTAAGTAAGTGCACTTAGTCATCGTGCGACCTGATTTTCTTAATCCATAAACAATGCAGTTTAGAGTATCTTTTCATAAAGACGATACCATTACGATAGTGAGACAACTAGAGAAATACTTTTATACGAATAAATATTTATTTAGAATGATGAGATGATAATGTAGAGGACGACCTCAGAGGACACATTTGAGTCAAAATGAGTGTACTTAATAAGCCAGGCAGATGAATGAAGCTACAAAGGTTTGTCAGGATCGTACAAAGTGGCAATCGATAGCCTCTGCCTACCCCAATGGGAATATAAGCAAAAAACAGAGCTATTTCTTCTCAGCATATAGCATTTTCATAAGTAGAGATGAGAGCGCACGTTGTTAGTGGCACGATGGAAGCTGATAACATGTGTTGAGCAATAATAAATAATCTTATTTTTTTCAGATAACTGACAATAAAGGTTTGAAGTTTAAGCAATGTATTTACAACTGGTGGGATCACAGTTTAGCGATAGGTACGTACCAATATAATATTTGAACTATGCTTTGTATTTAGTGCTTTACTAATTAATTAAATAACTAACTATTAAGGGCTTTAGTCACTATCGCTCGAGTCACAATCTGGAGGTCTCAGGTGCGATTCCCGGGTTGCATTCGAACAAAGGTTACCTAAGTGGAAAGAGAAGGGCGTCATATAGGGATCCAAAAGAGAAGCTTCCCAAACCATATAGACACTTTTAACCCAACCAGTCTGTTGTAAGCTTCCCTGTTTTTAATATTCATAATTGTATATTTCAGGTGAAATTTTATTTCTTCTGTGGGGAGTCAGGGTGTGCTATCGAGTGCGCCACGCAGAAAGCCTCTATAATGAAGCGAAACTCATATCAATTGCTATTTATAATATATTTACGGTCAACTCACTTATGATCGCATTTCAGTAAGTATTTTGAACTTAATACGTTCGAATTCAATAGGATTTTGAATGACAAATTAATTATTAAAACATTGCAAATTTTTTGTCCGTCACTAGAGTTGCAATAAAGTGATAAGAGCCATAAATATATCTCCATAGCGGTGGCGGCGGAGGTAACTGAAGTAAAACACACGAGTCACGAACAAAGACTGACTTTGTTTTATATCCACCCTCATATAACATTTCTATTTAGCAATCATTACATCATCTCTCCTCATATTTTTCTTTAAAACAAACAAAAAAACTAATTGGTCTAACAATATGACTTAATTGCAGAAGCATTGTAACTGTACTGTAACCGTTTAACATTTAACATTTGATTTTGATTTTTTACACTTTCCTCGGTAGTATAGTGGTGAGTATCCCACCGCTGTCACCATGATGTAAAACACACGAGTTACGAACAAAGACTGACTTTATTTTATATCCACCCTCATATAACATTTCTATTTAGCAATCATCACAGCTGTAACTTCTTTTTGATTCAATCTTCAAGTTATCACCGCTTTGTATAGAAATCCGCTGCCAAGGATATTAAAACATATCTAAATATAGAAAGAAAAAAACAAAAGAACAAATTATTTCTGTTGAGTAGGCTAACAAATAAAATACCTATTTTTATTATTTTATACGTTTTAGTTACATCTTCAAAATTTAAGATGGTAATATTGTTAAAAGTAAAATAGAGAAAATATTATGACAATAATATAATTGCCAATACATGAAAGGAGCGTATCCTAAATCAGGCCATATATTATATTATCTGTAGTCAGACAATCAAGATGTCTGCTCAAACATTTATAAATTTAAATTTCAGTCTTCTCATTTTACCGCGAGCCGGACCAGACATAAAGTACCTTCTGGGTTTCATTAGAACACAACTATCTACAACTACAACAGTTCTCATCGTGTTTTTACCAAAGGTTTGTATTATAATTTGTATTGACGGCTTAGAATAGCACTACCCCATATCTTCCGATGGATGCACGTAAGTGGCTTCTTACGGTATTGGGGCTTTTGAGGGATTTTTGGGCGATGCAATTGGAGACCCATCACCAGCAACCTTTATCTCACCATCTTTTCCCCAGTATACTTTCCAAAAGTGGCTAAGGAATTTCTAATTATCTGTGATCCTATGATCACGTTGTTATATGTGCCTTACTGTGCTGTAATAAACTAGTGTTATAAAAACCAGCCATCAAAATGCTTACCCGTAAATAGTTGACGCGGATCGATAGCAATCATGGCTATTAATAATCATCACTGCTTCGTATGCTTCTGTATCGTAGCTAAGAATAGCACTAACCCATTTCCTCTCGTGAATGTCGTACGAGTAGAGCTGACTTAGCATATTGGGGTATTATAAGTGATTGTTGCCCAATGTGGTGGGAGAACCAACTATTTTTCCCCATTAAACTTCTATCCGAGCTTAGGTGTACCTTTGCCCCTTCCCAGGGCGGCCCTCAGCTGCCCGGCAAAAGTTATCGTGAAGCCGCACAGGCCACATGGCCTTAACAACCAATCCTTTGTAAAAAAAAATAATATATCAATATTAAAAAGTATCCAATATCTAACTCCAAATCTCTGGCTACACCTTTTCTAAGTCTTCTAACAGTGAGTATCTGAATGTTCTTCGAATGTTCCAGGTGCTGCGAGTGCTCCGCGGAACTGGCGACACCTGGGACAGTCGCGCCCGAGCTCGGGGAGTGGCGACGTCGTCCTCGCTCAATGGAATTGGGTTGGTGGACGAGCCGCCAGATCTGTATCAGGAGAACGAGGAATTGAAGGTGAATGGGTATATATAGATGGGTATGATAGTGCGTGAACTGAACACCGTATAAGAATATACATAAAATAGTCAAGTTGCGAAGAGATTGCTTACTCCAATGTGAACTAATAGCTTAGTACATGGTATGTTGTGAAGGGATTTATAGAGCTGATGTATGTTCGCACGGCTACGGAGGACATATTTAGATTAAATAGAGATTGCCTAAAAAGGGCAAGCTTCCAATATATGTAAAATATCCACATATTCCAATATGTGTAGTACGTAAGGAAAGGTAAATGTAAATGATAGCAGATTAATATTTTGGAATTGTATCCGACTAACTCTGTCACATGACTAGGTTTTACTATGTCACTGTCACGTGAAATTCAGAAATATTAGTACCACTGCAATCCCTTCGGGGATATACGGCGTGAACGTTTGAGTTTGAGTTATCCAACTTCCGATACAGTACGCTCAAACAGGTTACAATAAACCAAAATCATTCAATTTCCCTGTACACTTCGCACCTAAATTCACAGGAAGAAATCCAGAAGCTAGCAGCGCAGATCGAGTACCTGAAGATAGTGCACATGGAGATGAACAACCGTCACCTGCGGCCGCGGCCCGGCGGGTACTTCAGTGGGAACAGCACCGTCCCACAGAGCCCTATGCATCCTAAGAATATGATTGCTACTCAGGTATAGTTATTTTTCTTTGAATAGATTAATCACAATATTTTTTTTGCAGTATAGTGTTGGGTTAGCCTATCTCTTCCAGCGGGTGTTGTACGCTTTGTCTTAAGGTTTTAATGTGATGTAAAGCGATGTGGAAGAAAACCCATCACCAACGATTCTTTATTATAATTATCTGTTCTCTCTTCATAAACACACATGGCTGAGAAATTATTGTTTCCGTAGTTTTGGTTACGCTTGTTTGTGTAAACCATACTGCGATAAACTTACTCCGTATCATGTGAACGAACAAATTAAATTCCAAAATTGGACAAGGAATTTCTAATTTTGAAACTATGGCTATCCCTCTTTGGGATTCATAGCCGTGACCATATGAATGTTTGTGCAAATGTATTAATTAGTAACGATATGTTCCATCCCGCTAACAACCCCGATTGACAAAACACATATGAGTTAAGAAAAGATAAGATTGGAGACCCGATTTGGTTCTTGAACTCATTCCTCTTGCATTTTGGGTCTAGCTCTTCGCCTTACAGTGATACTTACACTTTCAGTCCCAATGAAACTACATCTCCTGATGATCAACACTTGTTACGATCCTATCAAACTTCTCTCATTACTTTCACATTAATGAAGGTTCCTACCTCACACATGGTTTCTATTCTTGTCATATTTTTTATAGTTACAGGAAAGTGCCGAATGGAACGGGCCAGTGTGACTGGTAGCCCTGACAGTCTCCGGCTGGGTGTGGCCAGGCCCGATATCCGAGTGCTACGTCACCACCGTCGACCGCCGTCCACCCGCCTATGTATAAGTATTGTTATATATAACCCTTGTTGGTTCCGTGGGGTACAGTAATATATGAGCATGACTTAATACACCTATGATCATATACATTCAGATATATAAATACCTTATATCGTATATAAGATGTATTAATACTTCAAAAATAAGAGTAGACAGTAACCCAATATATAAGTAATGCTTATATACTATTGCACTTCACTGTACCAGAACTAACATTACCTAATTAAATTAGGGTACGCAATTTTTCACATGACTTTATCGAATCCTATTGTTGAAAATCCAAAGATGTTTCTCATATCATTACAAATTGGTGGTATTAACAATTGAAGCTTATAACTGAATAATGAAACCACTCTCTATGTCGTCGGTATAATCGCTTTGAGTATATGCGTTTCGTACGAACGAATTCGCAACAAAGAGATGCGTAGAAGAACCGAGAACGTACCACGTACCGGATGACGCAGTGAAGGTCCAACGAGATAGTAAAGGTCGCGAGGAGCCGATGGATGAGGTCCTAGGACTGGTCCTTGTGGAAATCATTGGGGGAGACTTATGTCCAACAGTCAATGTCTAATTGCTGATTATGATAAATCTCTGTAACTTCATTGAAGCAATATTGTAAAAATAATCTCCATTCAAATTATTTTCTTTAAAACTTTCGTTTATCGGTCGATGAATGTACAAAAACAAAGTCATATTTTTACTTAAGTGACCGTGATTTCTTAGCCCCGTGCCATACACATTTTCAAATATATGAGAATATTTTACAATCCTAAAATAACAATAACATTTCACTACACTACATAGAAATACACCTTTTGTCCTTTCATGTACATAACTACAGACATAAGTAAAAAAATACATGAAGCAGTTTTAGCGAAAGCCGAACGACGTCGTCTTTTGGTTTTATATTTATACGTTAAGAACGTATGTTTTGAAAACTCCTTTTAGATCAAGTGCTTTCAATAAAAACTCTAGGTTTTAGAAACCACTTTATCTTATTTCCTCAATGTGCTTTTAGTGATTCGATGTTAGAGAATATTTGTAATAATATACTTTTTGATCCCTAGTTTAAAAATATCAATGTTGAAAATATTATTTGATACTAGATTTTATCCAATGGTTTAGATAGAAGAATTAATATAATAAATTCTAGTCATTTATGTAATTAAAGGGTAACGTATTTAAAATAAGTAATAATAATGGCATCATATTGTGTACGTAATAAATGTAAGTACTTTAATGTGTTTAGGAGTCTATGTACGATTGTTTTTACTATTTATCAGTTATCTATCACACGGTTAGATGTCGTTGTTGGAATATTGTACTTATAAAATATTGTTGATGTAACATAAATTAATTATTAGTGGTACAGACAATAAAGTACCTACTACAAGTTTGATATGAAAAGATATTCTTATTATTATTACCAAAGAATTAAATTTTTTAAATGCTAGTCTTTGTGTAACAAAGTATTTTAAAATTAATAAATATAGTCGATGTTACCTTCTAGTGTTACAAATATGTAATTTAAAATTAAGTGTTTGAATTAAACTTTTTATTATAGCTCATAAGTCGGTGTTTATAATGAAACAAGTTTATTGTTGTTATGGTAAGACTAGATAAGTTTTAATTTTCGGTATAAATATGGAATTAGCATTATTATCTAAAGTCTTACTTTACTGAAAGAATAATACAGTAATACTTGTATTTTTATCGTACAATATTATTTTAAGCATATATAGGCAAAAACAATGCATAAATTATTACGTTACGTAGATTAAATACATTACAAATATTAGAAATAACTGTACATAGAAAACGAGAAAAGCATACATTCTAAATTTGTGTAAATAGACAAGTAATTAATATATGTTGTGTCATTTTAATTTCTGTGATATATTACCTAGCAATAGTCTGTCTTGTTCTAAAGACTTCAATCTCGTCAACTGCTTCCCCTACGTGAGTTTTACATCTCGTCGCAAACGTCATGCTTCCCCTACGTGAGTTTTATCTAATTTAATCTAAACCTTTGAACCGAATTAATGTGTATGTCCAAACACGGATAAGCTTCTCCATATTGTAGAAATCAAAGCGGTAGATATCAAATGATCGTTCCTATTCAAACTATGATTACAAACTTTTTAAATCTGATTTACTTTGTACCTTACTCCTACTCTCCTATTATTAGGTCTCTATGTATTAAGTCTCTTAAAACCCTACAATTGCATGTATTAGGTACGATTTAATGAAATATTCATCCAGGACATGTAAAACTTATTAATTGATTGTGATGTTTTTGCTTAATTTTGAAACAAAGTTTTAAAAGCTATTAATTAATTCCACAATGTTATATTTTTGTGATTGTTGTTAGTTAATCTCCTCAAATATAAGAAGTAAAACCTAGATTACAATTAAAATATACCACCGAATAGATAAATTACTTTCTTCTTTGTTATCTTACAGTTTAACAGATGAAATATTAGTTACCTTGATTTGTTACCTGCCCGGGTAGCATGAGTTGTCATCTGAGAGCGAGAGCCATGTCACTAAACATCTCAGTTAGCCAACCTATGTCATTTTTGCGAGCATGAGCGTCAATATGACAGACGGATGAGATCTGAGAGCCCTGTCACCGAATCGATAGAGCATTGTTGCCATTATTGGTCTGTGAATATTTTTTCTCTATTTTATTCGATCTTTTTGAACCAAAATAGTAGCTAAATCTGTCATATTTCATTCATTTTACGTCAAATATTGACATTTTGTAACCAAACAACGTAAACAAACATAAATAATTATATATTTAATTTCTCACTCAATACAAGTTTCCAAATTTTCAATTTAAATCAAAAGTTTTAATATTACAAGTTTAGTTTGTAGGGAACGTCCGACTAAACTTCCTTACAATGATAGGGGAATCATAAAATATTAAGTAAGTAATTAGGTTTTATTATTCTATATAACTATTATTTAACTAGAAAGTGAGCAGCATACTTTTAATGATTTGTATTGTCTTTTGTTTGCAGATATAGCACAGTTATATAAGTGTTTGATGAGAAAATTGAAGAAATGCTGTGCAGCCTATGGCACATATTGCCTATAACATCTTAGTTCCATCCCGCCAGTCCATTCCCAGATTCCCATTCGCCAGTTTCATCGCGCAGATGGGCATTATTTCAACAATATCCTATATTCCCAAAAGCTAGGAAGCTCTGATGTATGGAAATAGTCTTGTTTAATGCTCCTGTTTATTCAGAATTTGAGTATGCATCCATACTTAAAGAGCATTCTTATGACTGCAATGTGTATAAACAAGCTGTAGTGTTTCTATAAGGAAAAAGTGATGTTAATAGAGTAAAAATGTGAAGTACAGATGAGTTTGAGAACAGAAACTATGATGTTGAGCGGTTGTTTAAAAGTATTTATTCAATAAATAAAGTTAACTCCACAAAATGTGTTTTACTAGAAAATAAAGCCCATTCATAGGCAGCTTTTACTTTTACACTTGAGATGAGATTTCTGTTGTAAAATGTGCATGCATATATTCTACTATACATTATTTCCCATTGCAGTAGGCAGAGAATATTAATTGCCTCATCAATAAACTTACTCATACTTACAACAATTATTCCCACCTATATATCTCTTTTGTTACTTAATTTGTATCCATCTGCTCTATTTGCCCAAAATAAAATAGGTAACATTGCTTTTTCTATGTATTCAAGGTTTGCAGTTTTAACCATGTGTAGTATTGTCTTTGAATTACAATAATCCAATTTATCCCCAGACGCAAACATGCCATGATTATCATTTTATTCTAAATGGTCTGAAGAGTTCTGCTATGAGTTGGGTATTGGAAAATGTTGGATTTACTTGCAATGAAGGGGATTAAAACAAGTGGTTTTCATTAATATTAAGGCAATTTTATTGATGATTAATTAAAAAACTGTTACATTTTGCTGTTTTTTTTTTATTTCATTAGACTCCTTCCAAGTCACTAAATTGTTCCAGAATCTTTGTATTAAATCAATATGTTTTACTAAAAATAAGAAAACAACATGAGCATTATATTCATGTGTAGTCATTTCAATATGCTTGTAAGGTGACTACTAAATTTGTTTTATAATGTTGCACAAAGTACCTGCACCTGCATTTAAACAACTTTTGTAGCATTAAGTGTGTCGGTAGAAAGAGAGGTAACAAAATTATGCCATCACCATTCTTTACATTCCTAGCCACACTAAGACAGCAAGCAGACTATTGTCTACTCACACTATCCAGACTTTGCCTGTGCCTGTTGATGCAAGCATATGCTATGAGCTCGGGTGTCATTTATGATGATAATGATAATTTAAGACTACAAACCCTACATAACAAACAATAATGAATAGAAATCTATTTTACATGCATTATATTTGACCTCTGAAACATACCATAAGTTTAGAAACTGTTCTTAATAGTTATTTTAAAGAAGATCAATGAAATTCATTGATTTTCTCAACTGCATCAGAAAATTGGACGTATACATGGATTTAGGCTGCAGAATTTGTATCCTCATGCCTAGTGAATTGCTCGTTATAAAAGCCAAACGTATTTTAACGAATTTAAAACTTAATACACAAGCACTAGTTGTAGATTAATTTAATTTAGTTAAAATTTACAATTCAATTGATATCATGTGGAATCATTAAATCCTGTATGTATCCTTATGTGAAACTATACTCTGAGGCTTTTCATAGGTCACAAGCTATCATAGAGGTCCTCGGAAATCGTCATGACATACAAATATGTTTCATAGGACTTGTTTGCGGCAAACTTGCACCCGGATGAGTATCATATTCATTTTTCGTTTTTTTTCCATTCAAAACAAATCTAAGTGATGTAGTCGCTTTGCTATCACACTTTTACACTAAGAACTACACAAAACAGTTAAAAAAGCTGCAAAACAGCACTCATATTTTGATAAGTAATCTTTCTCACTGGCTCTCGCGCTCAATTTTAACATCGACATAAATTTGATATAAAATGACAAACATCTCAGTTTATGTCGCTGTCACGCCGCTCATGCTCGCACATGTGACTCGGCGTTGCGATGTCAAAGGCGAGTCACTAGCGCTCTCACGTCTCAGATGCCTCATGCTCGGGCGTGCGAGAAACGGTCAAATATGGCGGCCAATTCGCCCTTGAACGGTGACATAGCCCTATCTCAGAGGCTCTCACACGCCTCATGCTACCCCGGATGCTTTTGCTATATTACGAGATGTTAGTAATAAACATGTATAACTGTGTTAGAGCCAAGCTCAAAATCCAAATTGTAATAGATAAGTGTATCTTTAAATTGAAGCTGATCAATGTGATACGTCTGTAGATCTACATATAGAGCCTTAGGTATATATTAATAAACCGCTCTTGAGTGTTCTAAAGTATGCGTTTAAAATACGGCATGAAAGGTTTCAATACAAAATTATCTTTACCAAAAATTTGTTTATCTAGCTATAAGTACATTCGGATTTTAACTTTTACACTGCCTTGGGGGAATTCTAAGAGTATAGTTTTATTAACGATAACTTTTATGGTTGTTATCAAAGTAGACGAGGGGACACTTCTTTCGAATTATAAAATATTGAAACGAATTTTCTCCGAAGCAGCTAAGTCAATAGAAAATTGAGACTTGTCTATCGCAACTAACTAGCTGGCTTAGCTCCAAGAAGCCAGCCATAGAAAGCAAAAGTTAAAAAAAGGTATTGGGATTCAAAGGTGGCTCAAGTTATTTTGAGAATTGCATTATTGCTGGTAGCTTTAAGTTAAGATGAAGCGCAAAAGAGTCCTATATGAAGAAAGTTAACAGGGTTATCATCCACACCCTACCATTTAATAATACAGTTAGAAGATGAAAAAAACATGTTGTGTTTTTTTTACTTAACTTAGAATGTGGAAATTGAAAGATTATATTTAAATTTGTATTTAAATAGCCAGCGCTATCACAAAAAAGTAGCTTCGTTGATATACTCAAGAGAGGTTTATTAATATGAACCTATTTCCCCCTGTGAGGCGGGCATAGGTGCTTTTCTATATATCACGTGACTCACGTGCTGTTTCAAGTTAAACTATGCAAAAGTTGTAAAATAGAACATAATAATTATAAGAGTTAGTACATGTTGTGTGTGTGCCAATTACCTTATCGGTAATATTTTTAGAACTTTACAAACATATGATGTGATTTTGTGATATCATTTCACAGTTGCGATGTTTAATACTCGTATTGCTACCAACACGCCATTTTTCTAAGAATTCTAAGTGAAAAGTAGCTATAGACTAAGCGGCAGTTCTTGCAGATAAAATACTCAATATCAATAGGCAGGATGACGAAGGCTATTCTAAAAGTCGTATGAACTCTTAAACCACAGACAGAATATCATACATAAAGGGGTAGCCAGGGCTTAAAAGAAACTCTTCAGCCACATTTGGATCAACTTCCATTTAAACAGGGAACATACATACATATACTCACGGCTATATTTCCCTAGAAGGGGTAGCCAGAGCTAAGGAATTATAAATTCCTCAGCCACTTTTGGAAGTTGAGGGGGGAAAAGATGGTAAGAATAAAGGTTTTTGGTGATGGGTCTCCAACCGCATCGCCCAAAAATCCAATAAAAAGCCCCAAAACCCTTAGTCGCCTCTTACGACACCCGTGGGTAGAAAGGGGTAGCGACATTCTAAACCGGCACTACACGGCACAGAGAACAATTAAAGGGCAATAAATGATTCGCGGATTCGTTGTACCTTACATGCTTTATATTAAATACTTACTTATTAACTACCCTGAATAGGCTAATGTAAATAAAACTTTAAGGATGCTTTTAAATAAGACATACATACATACATATACTCACGGCTATAAATCCCTTAACGGGGTAGCCAGAGCTTTGGAATGAAAAATTCCTCAGCCACTTTTGGAAGTTGATTGGGAAAAGATGGTTATAATAAATGTTTTTGGTGACGGGTCTCCAACCACATCGCCCAAAAATCACTTAAAAAGCCCCCTATACCCTTACGCCTCTTACGGTCACCCACGAGTAGAAATGGGGTAGTGTTATTCTAAGCCGACACTACACGGCAAGATAATAAGGCAATAAGACTTTTTTTTAAATTCCATCCAGGCCAAATACTTACTGCCCCGAACACCCGGTGATAAGATAAACTATCATGTGGTGAACTGCTGGTCGCTACTTTGGGGATATATGGCAGGTAGTGATTTTACTTCACAACTAAAATGGTACCACTTTATTACATTAGAAATTAGTATTGTTAGATATTTTCAGGTAATTTATGATCCATTGTTTTTATTTTTTTGTTGTTCACAGATGTATAATGAAGAATAAATTATTGTTTACAAAGTTTCATTGTTTGTTTGTTTTAAAAATAACATACTAATTGCGTATTTCTAAGACTAATAAAACCAAGGTGTGGTCTCACAGCTTCACCAGCGATCTTCCAGGCTTATGAACGTGTCTACAATCTACATACGTTTTCCATAGAGAATAGAAAATAGTATTGAATAAATAACTTGATGCTTTCCTTTTTATAAGTGCATTTTCATTATTTGAATAGTTTCTTGCTTGGTTTAAACACACAACATAAGGCGATAGGTGGCGCTGTGATCGGATTTTCGTTTATTTTATACTTTCTTTGCAACTTTTACAGCTGATTAGGAATACAACTACTTCTAATGCACGGACGTGGATTAAATCTTGAGCCTGACCTTCACTAACATGTCTTGTATTAAATCATTTGTGAGGGTAATTTTGCAAGGTTATTAACGGTAAGGGGAAACGTCGGCGTCGTAAGGAAACCTATGTTGGTACAGGCCATCTTGCTGAGATGTTCTTAATCATGCAACAGTGTATTTGTACAAAACGGCGATAGGCCTGCCCCTTATCTATGCACTGTCCAAGCAAAACTGTGTTTGGGTACTTTAAATGCGTCTTAATTCACCACACTGGCCATGTGTTTAAACGTTACATACGGCTTAAAACTTATTTAATCTCACAATAAATATTCTTCCCTAAAAAATCTTTAACATCATAGGACATTAAGAAATCATCCGGGATTGCTGATAGGTACAAAACTTTCCTTTCCATTTAGATACCTACCTAAAGAAATTTGACATTCTCGGAAAAAAATCTTGGGATGAACCAAAGAATTAAGGGCAGAAACTGCGTTACGCGTGTGCACGCGCGAGTCGGTTCAGATTACACTGGCCGCTTCATAGCAGATTAGGCACCGACCAATGTAAATTGACTGCTCTTTAAACATGCGTAGACGCGGCGTGTGAGGTCTACTGATAGTGGTCGGTGCCCATTCAACTATGAAGCGACCAGCGTAATCTGACCCGACCCGCGACGCGCACACGCGTAACGCAGTTTCTGCCCTTACATGTAGAACACATGAATAAACTACTCATTTATTTAAACATCCACAAAACGTTCATATCTTATATTTTCAGTGGATAGACTAGTGCAGATAGCACCAAAAATCTCGAGAATGACTGGGTTGCACTGCAAATATCCAGCCAATACTCATTTTGTACATTATATGAAATGAGTGCTTAGATTTGCACCAAAATATGTTGTTCTACGGATGCGTCAAAAGCACCCTATTTGATCACTAATTAATTACTTATTTCCTTTCTTCTCTCTAATTACTTAACTTAGCCGTACTCACACTCACACCTTCCCCTTATCGGGCGGCCTATAAGCCTTTAGCCACCGACTCACAATTAGCTACGTCGGCCAGCGCCATAATTGGTTAATCAGTCTGATGAAAAACACGTGAATATTTTAATGATTAGGTCTTTGAGATGAAAGCGAAGCACCATTTACCCCCGTGATTGTATTTCAAACTCCGCAAACCATAGAACCAAATAGGACCAAATTTTGCACGATGGTCACCCTCACTTATGTATGACATGGTTTTGAGACAATGAAAAGAACGTACTTGAGAATGATCACACTTCAAAATTTACCATGTTAGTCCATTGGAGGCCTAGCGAGTACTCAACAATCACTTGCCACATGTCGCTCCGATTTGGCATCACGACGCTTCATACCAAACAAGTTACTTTAGGATGCGGTTGATTGGCCCTGGAGATCCATCACTTACGATATTTTTTTATTATATTCTTCCCAGATCAACTTTCAATTTCGTCGAGAATCAACGTTCTTGTTAACCCTTTTAGAAAATTATAACTTTAGTGTGGATGGATCCCACCCCACCAGATACCCTGCTTTATTTTTCACCATTCAACTTCCAAAACAGGCTGAGGAATTTATAGATGTGAGTAAATGTATGTATGTATGTGGCTGAAAATATATCTAGCTAGGTCAGGTTATGTTATTTACATGTTCAATATTCAATATAATATAAATTAATTATAGAGAATTTTAAGATTTAGGTAGGTTTAACTGACGCGTGTGGAATAAAAAAATTGCTAAGGTATTAATCACAGTACTCATATTCAATTTAAAAACTTATTTCGTACTTTTTAGTACTAGATTGTTTATTTTCGGTTGTTTTTCCAACTATGAAGTCGGTTTTGGATGTGACATACATACATAGACTCACGGCTATTAAACCCTAAAAGAGATAGTCGGAGCTTCAGAATAAGAAATTCTTCAGCCACTGTTGGAACTTGAGTGGGGAAAAGTTTATAAAATAAGGGTTTTTGGTGACGGGTCTCGATCCGCATCGCCCAAAAATCACTTAAAAAGCCCAAAAACCCTTAGCCGCCTCTTACAAACACCCAAGGGAAGAAATGGGGTTGTGCTATTCTAAGCCGACACTGCACAGCTTTTGGATGTGAGTTTAGATAATCGTACAAATAAACAGATACAATCAGAATATTAATATGGATTGCCACAATTCAGGTGTTGTGTTGTAGTACAATCTCGGATGTATGGTTTGGAGTTATCAGAATCATCTTCTCAAACTGCCAACTTTGAAATCTATGACATACATACAGCTCACTGAATAAACTCAATAAATGAAGGATTAAAAAATACATACATACATATACTTACATCAATGCTTTCACCATTTTATATATCAGACATTTATTTCCCCTAGTGTTCAGATTATGCACTTTGCGCATGGGCTAGACTATGCATTTTGTCAGTCTGCGCATGTGAGAGGGGTACATTTGAAAAATTATGTTCATGTTCATCATCATCAGCCAATAGACATTCACTGTTGCACTTAGGCCTCACAATTGGTCCGGTGATGCTATCAACCATGTTTAATTTATTCCTCTTCACTGTGCTTGACGCCTCAACCGAAGGCAGATTGCTATTGAGTTAAAGTTAAGTCCCTTAACGGGGTAGCCAGAGCTTTGGAATGATAAATTCCTCAGCCACTTTTGGAAGTTGATTCCAACCACATCGCCCAAAAAGCACTTAAAAAGCCCCTATACGCTTAGTCACCACTTACGATCTCCCACGGGTAGAAAAAGGGTAGTGTTATTCTAAGCCGACACTACATGGCAACCTCTTCTTCAAGATAACTATACAAATCCCACCAAACAGATCTTGAGAAGTTTAAGTCATAATATTTGTTACCCATTATTACTTCATACAATAAATCTGGAGACCTTACAATATGAGGTATGATATTGCCCTTCTGATTGTGTCTTTAGGGCTCAAAAGGTAAAACTAAAATGTTGCAGCTCACCAACTTATATTAATTATTAAATTGTCACTTACTTACATTACATATTTTACATAAGACACTCATATATTTACAATGTAAAATCATAGATAAAATTAAAAGTAGGACATTATCTTTCAGGCTGATTAAAATGGCACTTAAGAGAAGTCTAACTTTACAAACCCATAAAATTAATTTGGCACCTCAGGCTGACGATGTAATATTAATGGTAACAATAACAAAAATGCTAACGCTAATGAGAGTTGTAGGAGGGTTGCATCCCAACCAAGAGCTTAATTCACACGAGTTGTAACTATCTAAAATATTACATTTAACTGTGATTTTTTGAAATAAAATACAAAATATAATTGTTTAATTAAGAAAGAAAGAGAGAGAAAATATTTTCATAATAATTAACAAATTTTTTTGTTTTGATGTCGATAATATAAGTAGGTGTCATCTATATAATTATTCTTATTAGTTTAGGTTTTTGTTTACTAAAGCATATGGTTAGTTTACCTTATTATCCTATTAATATTATAAATGTGAAAGTTTAGATGTTTGTGTGTTTGAGGCAAAAAGGCTCCTCAAGTACATAATGTACATGAATGAAATTTTGCAGAATGTTAGACAATAACCCAAATTATAACATAGGACACTTTTTATCCTGGAAAAATTAGACTAATAAAATATAAAGGCTTGATTGAACTAAGAGTGCCGGAAAACACGCCCTAAGCTTTGTCAAATGTAAATTTGATAGTAGGAAGTCTTTTGGGTCAGCTAGTATTTAACATACATACATATACTCACGGCTATAAATCCCTAGAAGGGGTAACCAGAGCTAAGGAATTAAAAATTCCTCAGCCTCTTTTGGAAAGTTGAGTGGGGAAAAGATGGTGAAATAAAGCTGTGTAGTGTCGACTAAGAATAGCACTACCCCATTTCTTCCGGTGGGTGTATGTAAGAGGCAACTAACGGTATTGGGGCTTTTAAGGGATTTATTTTATAGCATACTGCATAGCAGCATACTTTATTTCACCATCTTATATTTAAACAATTAAATAACTTTTATAATATTAAATTTTTTTGGATTACACATTGTTCAACTATCTGAATAGATTTTTTTGCACTTTCTGAAGTCATTTTATGGTATTTCCTTTGACATATATTTTATCAGATATATTTATTCAGCTTATGTATATGGTTTGTTTAAGCTTCGATTTCCCATATTCTTTCTTTTAACAATTTATAAATGACAGGGGCAAACATTTAAACTCTCAAGTACACTCTTCTGCCACAAGAAAATAAAACTAAAAATATCATTATAAATAATAAATGGAATTAACCAATAAAATACATATAAATCACTTACGTGATATGTTTGCCCCACTTTTCAGCATACCTACTGGTGCCGTGGTCATGGGCTGACTCTAAGTTTGAGAGTTTAAGTGTATAAAAAATATAATTTACGCTGAAGTACTTTAAAATATATTATTTATAAAATTTCTTAATCGCAATCATTATAACAGAAATTGATCAAATGAAGTGATGCGCAACAGCTAGTAATATAATCTTGGTTGAATAATTTACTAAATATTTTTGATTTTCAGTAACAAAACTCATACATTTTTAACACAATAATTGCATGTACAGATTTACACCTGCAATTTATTGTTTTGTTACTTCATTCATGTCGTTTAAAACTACAAAAGTATAAAAATAAATACACAAATCTTGCATATACTCATGAGTATAAATCCCAAGAAGGGGTAGCCTGAACTTAAGGAATTGAAATTAGTCATTTTGTATACCACAGATAAGAAATGGGTTGGTGCTAATAATCTGATTTCACAGCATGAACACTTGGATACCACAACACTCTGACACCGCAGGGGTGGCAGAGCAATTACTACTTCTGAACATTAATGTCACCAGGTGAATGGACTACCCATATTCTGCTCATACTGTTTGTATAAATGCACTGTTACATGACTAAGTATAACTTAGCCACATGCATTTCTTCACGTTCTCTCTCACTGTTAACAACCATGATAATGGTGACGATAATGATATCATTCAATATAATAATTATGAGCCACATATATGACTTTAGTAGACATCAGTCTGGCCTGTGCCCAACTCTGACGTTTTTGCATGTTAGGTTTCTATTCTCTCCACCAAGCTAACATGGTTGTCACTACTAATACTTTGTTTTATTTCCAAATTATACAAACACTTTACACTTTATATGTATGGTTTTTTTTTAATACTAAGTTATACAAATAGTCTTACAGTTTAATATAGTTATTTACAAACTAACAGCTAATAAAAACAGTACTTGATCAGTCAGAGAAAATATTACCATCAGTCATTCCTTTCATAAAAGGTGTGATAGCACATAAGTTTTTTGTTTCACTTAAAACTTCTTTAATTGCACTGTTTTCTGTACTCTTATAGGCAGCATCAATTATATCCATATCATTCTTTGCCATTACACACACTTTATCCAGTGTAGATAGTTCATTTTCCTCTGCAGTCAACAAAGCTTCCATTAATGCATTCTTTTGTACTTTTTGTCGTAGTCCAGCTACTTCTTCTTTAAGTTTTTCATAGTCATCATTAGTTATTGGCTGTACTTGCACCTCATCTTTAGGCAGTAGCACATTTGGTGGTATTTGGAGTATCCGATCAATTTCGTCATCAATAGCTAATAATGAACTACCAACTCTACTGCAATACTGCCGGACAAGTTGGTCGCAGGACCTATTAATGGTGATTTTATCAGAATCATTTAGCTCTAAAGCTTGCTCTAAGTAGCTTTGCATGTCTTTTACACAAGTTGTAAGTTTTTGCTCAACCATTTGACGTATGGCTGTTTTAAAACTTTGCGTGCCGAATCCGAAATGTTGCGTCTCATATTCTTCTTCTGTGCCACCACTCCAAGGTTTTGTATTTATCATTTTCAAAGGTGTTTACAAAATAATAGTATCTCAAAAACTCGATAGTTCTGAAAATTTAATTATATTTTGACCACAAAAGACTGTAATATAGTCAATTGTTTCACATTTCACAAACAACGCATTGTAAATTATATTTTAATAACAAGTACTTTCTATTACAGGATAATCCGCAATTATTAACAAATATTCTGTCTGGTGAACCAAACCAAACGGTTTTCATTTCAATTTGCTAAAATCACAGAGTAAGTAAGAGAAAAAAAAAGCACAGCTATCGACCGTTCGTTGATAGCTTCTACTGTCATAAACAGACCAAAAGAGCATCTCTTAAGTTAAGCCGCGTTGACACCATCAAACTACTCATAATCAAAGTGTGGTTTTTTATTTCATTTAACGAGAACTTTCCAAGTAGGTTAGACCATTAGTATGTAAATAAGACCATAACTAGACCTACGAGTATTTTGTTTTGAGTCAATCCTATTTTGTCCTAATCTTCGAGTAGTGAATTATATGGAGATCTCATAATGTTCTATATAAACTTTTCTGTCAAAATTGTGTTTGACGAAATGATTAGCTATTGTTGTCTCTGTCTGATGATAGTATTTTTGTGGGTGTTATTAATATCAACACCATTTTTAATGATGCTGGCCACAAGAATCTTATACCATGGAAGTATTATTTAAACAGGAACGCGCGCTGGCGACCTAAAGTGTCCTGAAAAAGGATGGCTAACTAGCTAACTGTGTCTCGTTTTAAGTAGGGTGACCATCTGTTGTTGTTTTAATAAGAGTTCCTCTAAAGGATACAAAAACACTTATATTTACATATTTTGAATGTTTTTGTTCATGAAAACCTCATGTGGGGACCTGATGCAGCCTTTGACACGGTAGCTCAATTGGCAGAGCGACGGGGGCGTATACCCGAGGTCGCGGGTTCGATCCCCACCTGTGTCGAAATTTTTCTTTCCTTTATTTATTAGTTATATTTACATACATACATTATAAAAAAATATATTATAAAAACACTTATATTTACATATATACATTGTTTTTGGTAAATCAACGTGTTTTTTATACATATTTATTCTTAACACGTTGGCTGCCATGAGCATCACCGGTGGGATAAATTTTTATTCTCTGTGTGGCCATGAGCATCACCGGTGGGATCAAAAGCAAAATTTTCAGGCTATTATTATGGGGATTTTTTTGGGGGTTAAAGTCAAACTGTGAACGCTATTTTGAAGAAGATTCAAAATTATTCATATTTTTATTGCAAGCTTCTGAGGGACTTCAAAAATTGGTATAATAATTAATTAATTACCTGTTTTATTAATAATTTATTTTATACCATCCAGATAGAAAAAGTTAAAGAAGAGTTATTTGCCTTAGGTCTGCCACGAGTAATTACGGTGGATCTATTTTTCC
Source organism: Bedellia somnulentella (assembly GCA_963576735.1). NCBI lineage: Eukaryota > Metazoa > Arthropoda > Insecta > Lepidoptera > Bedelliidae > Bedellia > Bedellia somnulentella. Next base: position 6,761,365 of record OY755186.1, on the reverse strand, counting down.
AATGGCTTCCAAGTGATTACATATCTTTAGGAGATGAAGAAATGACACACACAGGATATTGTGAGGACTGTACACGCCAGTTTCGCGTCAGTAGCGGTGTTGCCGAAATTTGCTTAAGTTACTGTTATTGCCCCTTGTGTGCAAATTATATGTATCATAAGTTTTAAATAAAGAAAATGTTTTAGTTTTTTCTAATAGTCTTTGAAACGTAATGTTACGTTAAGTTGTTAATGGTGATGCTCATGGCATCTCAGTAATAAGGCTATGCTGTGAGCATCACCGGTGGGATCATAAAATATGTATGGGACGTAGGAGCAGTACTTAAGGTGAAGTATGGTGGGCAGCCAACGTGTTAATTAATAAATTATTAAAGAATGGGTAGCCAGTGCTTGAGAATAAAAATTTCCTCAGCCACTTTTTGAGCAAAACCAAATTTAATGCATTCATGTGGTAAAGTTCGAGATTATTTTATTCATTGTTCCATAACATGAACCCATATTTATCACTATTAAATGATAAAAGCTCCAAAACACTCAAACAGATGATAAATTGTGGACACCACATTTATCTTGTTTCGATGGGGATACCCGTGACAAATATTAATATCCCTTTTGCCAAACTTAACCAATTATTTATCTCCAAATCGATAGGCGACAATAATAATTAAAATAAAATACAAAAAAGGAACATATTTATAACCTGCTTTTTATAAAATACTCCCTATAAATAAGTTTAATTTGTTTTTCTTTGAACTTAAACTCGACTGGCAACCGTGCGAGCGGGACTCACTTCTCTCTCACACGGCTCTCGTTCTAGGACGTTTCTCTGCTTGACAGTCTTTAAAAGATAATTAACTTTATTGCATGGTAATAAATTGCATTTTTGTTTACCATATTTTTATGAGTACTCTCTCCTGTTTAGTTAGTAGCTTCATGTCTTATACATAACTATATATAGAATTCGTGGATGAATCCGCCATTTTAGTTTCAAAGTTTTTTGTTGTCTATGGTTTGATTTGTTTGTAAACATTGAAATTTTGTAGAAAAATAACAATTAATTGTGAAATAAACAGTGGTATAGTGCTGAAATTCTGTTAAAAATGGTGAAGTGTTCTATTCTGGCCTGTGGAGCATACTTAAGCAGGAATCGACCTAATTTAACAATTCACCGGTAAGACATGGGAAAACTAATAAATCGACTATTATTATTGTGATTTTATTCTTTATAGCATCATATAGCAGACTCATATAGCATTGATAGCTAATCCTACTTTAATTTTATACTGAATTTTACACAGTGAAGTGTATTTACAGAGTTTTTAATACAATTTGATATAGATTTATTGAATTTGAGTTTAAGGTTATGTTCAAGATAGGGATGTTTTTTTACTATCGTCGATGTATTATATCGATATTATATGAAAAAAACCTTCTTATTTCAGACTCCCCAAAAATGAATCCAAACGGCGAAAATGGCTAGAAGCAATCGGAAAGGAAAATATTAGACCAAACATAAACATAATAAATATATGTTCACTACATTTTGCTTAGCAATTCAGTAGCAGATGCTTTAGAATTTATTTTTCTTTTATTTTGCCAGTTATGCTAGATATTTTTGTTAAATGGAACATGATTTTAGACAATGAGTTTTATTTAATAAAGTTAAATAATATTTTCTAACTGAAAGGTTTTAGAATCATTTTTTTTTTAAATTATTTTTGTTACCTGTTACATAAGTAGTTTTAGGTTTGCTTTTAAATATTTTTTAAGTATTATTATATGTCCAGAAGTGAGAATAAAGTGTTAATTTTTAATTATTAAGAGTTAATTATTAATATTTCTATAATAATAATTATTAATATTTCTATAATAATAATGAAAAATACAAATATTTTATTTCTTGAAATGGCTATTTCTGTTACCGCTGCTGTTCATTCTGGTTTTTGGCAAGCCAACAAATGGCGCAATAAATGAAGGTAAATAGAGTAAAAAACAGTAAACCCACTATTTACAAAGCAAGCGCTCGTTTTTAACTAGTTACTGGCCTCAACGTCTCATATACGGATTGCATGATTTAGGCTGTATCAGATTTAACATGAGAAAGACACTTTTTCTTTATAAAAAATACGTGATAGCCCACTGGGTAGAACACTCGGTTTTCGTGCAATCGACTAGTGTTCAAATCCTGGGTCGGGCCTACACCAATTTGTCTTTTCTAAAGACATATGTGTGGTTTATGTATCATGATTGTTAACGGTGAGGGAAACATCGTGAGGAAACCCACATGGCTGAGTTGTACTTAGTCATGTGACAGTGTATTCGTACAAAACGGCGATAGGCCTGCCCCCTATCACGTGAGTACACTGTCCATGCAAAACGTGGGTACTCTGAACACCAGGTGACAAAGTCACGTGATGTTCAGAATTATTAGTACCTCTGCCAACCCCTTCGGGGATATTCGGCGTGAACGTTTATGTTTATGTTATTAAAAAATACGTGTACTAGCCATAGCTACTATGTTTCAGCAATTACTTTAAGTTTTTTTGAAGCACGAATCGTAATCACCATTTTTATGTTAATGGACCACCCTATGCAGAAATCTAAATATCTATTATTATTTTCTAGATCCTAGGGTTAGCACGACCAAATTCTTCAGCTATAATACCAACTATAATATTATCGATAAAAAGTATCGATTACTGGCCAACACTAGTCGGCCATTTTGGTTTCAAAAATAGGCAGGATTTTATGTACTTTATGTTAACTCCATATACTTCACTACTCAAAGGTCCTAATGAAATGAAGACTGTCAATGTATTATATAAATCAACTTCCAGATGGCGCGCATCTGGGAAACAAACGAAACTGTTAAAAGTGGCCGCCATTTATATCATTGGTGTCCGCCTTTTCCAATGTACTATAAGGTAAACACAGACTTAGTATTCGCAGCAGTGTTCTACCCACTGAGCTATCACGTTGTCCAAATCTAGTCGTAATTTTTCTATATTTGAGAAAAAACGTTAATTATTTATTGCTGCTTAATAATAAGGTGGATAATAAAAAAACATATATATAAAAAAAATAGGTGCATTCTCAACATTGGAATGATATAGCTAAATTCAATGAATCTAAACCGTGATAGCCCAGTGGGTAGAACACTCGGTTATCGTGCAAACGACTACTGTTCAAATCCTGGGTCGGGCCTACACCAATTTGTCTTTTCTAAAGACATATGTGTGGTTAATTTATCATGGTTGTTAACGGTGAGGGAAAACATCGTGAGGAAACCCACATGGCTGAGTTGTACTTAGTCATGTGACAGTGTATTCGTACAAAACGGCGATAGGCCTGCCCCCTATCACGTGAGTACACTGTCCATGCAAAACGTGGGTACTCTGAACACCAGGTGACAAAGTCACGTGATGTTCAGAAGTATATGTACCTCTGCCAACCCCTTCGGGGATATTCGGCGTGAACGTTTATGCTTATGGTTATTCAATGAATCTAAGGGTCAAGTGTTATACCTTTTTAAAAACTGTATTAAATGCGCCATGTTTTGAAAATACTTACCAGCTTCATTTCATACATTTTTTTACACAGAGGTCAGAAAAGTAGGTCTAACAAATGTCTAAAAAATTTTTTTTTCTAAGTTGACTTGTTTTGCTCGTATTGTAATGTTTTTGCAAAATTAAATAATGTGTATAAAAAGTACTGTTAATAATCAGTAAATAACCGACAAAAATAATTAAAATCGATAAATATTTGCAGAATTGGCATATGAAACACTACTGTAAGGTGGCAATTTTCACTAATTTTAGAAATCGGCACACAAATTCCATATAACCGCGCGGCGAATTTTTTTTTTTTTACCTCTTAGACCATGGTGCCTGCCCCCTTTACGTTTGGACGTTTTGATCCCCTGGACACCCTGTATATATATATATATATATATATACAGGGTGTCCAGGGTGTACAGCAATAATATATATATATGTCGGCAAAAAAAGGAAGTCAATTGACTTTAGTTCATCGGAAGTACCGGAACGCCAGCGCCACCACGCGGCGCTGACAGAGTCTAAGTTTCATGCTACCGGTTGACGACGCGTTGGCACATTCTCACGGTGAACCGCTGTCGAGGTGCAAGCAAAACTAGAAACTGTCTCGCGGTCCGTTTAAAAACCTACCTAGCGCTACATGTGATTTATTTACTAAGTGATTCAATTATTGTTAAGAAGAATTACATTATCATTATTTTGAACTATTTCTATGTTTGATTGATCCGACATTCCCGTAGACCGCCCACACACGATATCTAACTATGGCAGATAACAGTGAAATTACACCTACCCATATATATATTATTGCTGTATAGTGTCGCCTTGGAATTGCACTACCCCATTTCTTCCGGTGGGTTTACGTAAGAGGCTACTGACGGTATTGGGGCTTTTAAGAGATTTTTGGGCGATGCGGTTGGAGCCCCATCACCAACAACCTTTATTTTACCATCTTTTCCCCACTCACATTTCCAAAAGTGGCTGAGGAATTTCTTAATCCTTAGCTCTGGCTACCCCTTCTAGGGATTTATAGCCGTGAGTATATGTGTGTATGTAAAAGAAAAGAAAAAAAATCCGCAAACACTTTTGGATGTTGAAGGGAAAAGATTGTAAAATAAAAGTTCTAGATGTGATGGATCTCCAAATTACTTAAGAAGCCCCAATACCCTTACTAATTTCATTAGTCGCCTACTACGAAAGGAAGAAATAGGGTAGTGCTATTCTAAGCCGACTCTTTTATTATTTATTCAGCCGCAATATTATTTTGTTGAAAATGGTAAGAAAAAAGTTTTGCGCTTGCAACATTGAAATAGCTTTCAATCATCAAAAATAAGTAAAAATAAGCAATAGTAACCGGTACCGGTAAAACATGATTCCCATACCAGTCATAGATGTACTAAAAAACCGCGGCCAGGTCACGTAAAATTTATCGCAGTAAGGAACCTTAGCCTTGGCTCTACTTATTTTAGAGATTTCATTACTTTTTAGAGATAAACAAGCAGCTTTATCGAGAATTGGGTAGTTTTTTACAGAATGTTTTTGGTGGGATTTCACTTCTGTTTGACAGGACGTAGACTGATTGAATGGTTACATTTTCTATTTATTATATTATCTTGTGAAATCAAATAAAAATAAACTCCACGACTTCTCAAATCTTTAAAATACACGAAAAATACTTTTAAATGTGTAAATCCATACGCTACCGGGATTTAAAATACAGCCAGCGCAATCTAGTGACGTGTACTGGTACTAATGCTAAAAAACGTGAGCGAAGCCGCGGCTGTGTGCTAGTACATATATGATAATAATTATTGAACTGAATATTTTTATTTACTGAGTAGAATACAGTTAATCGACTACTATTTCTCGTAAAAACGTTTATTATAGTTTGGCAGTACTGTTATTATGTTTTCTCATCAGCTTCACCAGGTAGTTCAGATCTTCCATACACCTTGTTCTGATAGTTTTTTCTTTATGTGGGCGTTAAAATCTGCCTCTGTACCAAATTTCAGCTCTCTAGGTCTATGGGAAGTACTAGTTCTATTTTGATGATCAGTGAGTCAGTCAGTCAGTGTCGACAATGCGAAACTTTGCAGTAGCTTAACTTCGGAAATAATTGATCTACCGACTTGAAATTTTGGATTTCAAGTGTGATATTACGAATTTCGAGGTGACAACATTTCAGCGTTTTAATCCTATCCAGAGGTTCTCGAATGGGGCCCTGAAAATGCGGCGAAACGGTTCCAGAAAAGGATGGTACGGCAGTGTTTGCTTCGCGCTCGACTTGGCGGGGGCACTGCCGCGCCCCCAGATATTGTCTATCATTGGTATGATACAGATAAAAAAAGAAATTAAATCCACATTAGAATTTTGCTGATATGTGAAAGAACAATTGGGACAAAAAACCGAATTTTAACCGGAAAAGTAGAAAACAGAAATTAATTTAGAACTGTATTAGCAGTTAGTAAATGTTTATAGTTTCCTGTTTCAAAGGTGAGAAACATGTAAAGCAAAAAAAAACTAAATTAAACCGGTGAAATCCAAAACTGGTGTATATCACATGTAAATCCCAAAAAGGGGTAGCCAGAGTTTCAGGGCTGGACACTCCTCAGCCACCGGCGCTACACGGTTAAAATAGAATAATGAGCTAATACATACCTAAAATATATAACACGTCGTTAGTTCCAATTGGGGTAGGCACAGACTATCGATCGCCGCTTTGTACGATCCTGGCAAACCTATCTAGCTTCATTCATATCCATCAATATTTTCATACATGCTCTTTTATTCTTCATACTTCGGACACCTACAAATTAAATATCACAATGCTGCGCTAGCAAAATAGGTCAAAGAGCAGGAAAAAATCATTTTTTTGTCTATATGGTGGACCACAAACACTACTTTGCTCTACACGCGATTTGAATCAGTAAATTATTTTTTTATGTTACTTACTTATACTCACGCCCGTGGTAATTGCCAACCATCATCGCTATTGAAGTTTGGATGTTTCTTATTTCAATAGATTCGTGTATCATTCTAGGTATCAATTGATTATCTTTTGCCTAAATTGTAGGTTTGTCAAAACGCATGTGGTGGTTAGGTTTATCGAAGGTGTGTTCACATAAAGCAGATCTTTCAGGACGCCTATTCTTCATATCTGCAATATGTTCTTTACGCGAGTAGCTACACTACGCTTTGTTTGACCGATGTCAAACATGTTTGTATGAAAGACCACACTCACAGTCTAGTTTATAAACACCTGCATCTTGTAAAAGGACCAGACATTTGAAAGGTCTTAAAAGCTGACTTTTCTTTTAGTGCGGCTTAAAGTAGGTCCTAATGGAAGCACGCTGCAACACGTTACGCAAAGTAGAGCTGCAGGGAGTCTATCGTCAGTAGGTGGTTTTTCGGTGGAGCAGTGATGTTGGCGGGACAATTTCAGCTTGTTGAGAACTTGTTTCACATGGCTGAGCTCTCCAGCAAGATGGTATTCGTCACAAACATGTTTTTTGGCTCTCTGAAACAAAGTTTTACCAACAGTAGCTTACTGAGATGGATGGTGGTGTGAGTCACCATTGAGGTGCCTATCAGTGTGGGTGCGTTTCCTATAAACTGGGTGACTAATAGAATTATCAGAATTCCTTATCATGAGAGCACCTAGAAAGGCTAAACTATTATTAGTCTCTAATTAATCTCTAAAAACGCAGAGACTATTTTTTTGGGTAGGATTGCAAAAATGTCATCTCCTACAATCGTTCCATAAATATATCGGCTACAATAGGTGAGACCGGGGATCCCACTGCCACAACATCAGTCTGGATGTAGAATTCCTTATCCCAAAGTAAGTAGCCAGTTGTAAGGCAGTGCTTAAGTAATTCTGCATATTCTAAAGGTAAAAACATCAACACAGTCTTGTATGGGTAAACTGGTGTAAAGAGACTGAACATCAAAGCTGACCATAATGTCATCATCTTAAGCTCTTAATGTAATTAATTGAAAGGAATTCTTCACAAAGGCTTCAGTATTTCCACAAAGTGGTTATAGTATCATTGCCACATGTTTTGCCAATTTGTATGTTGGTGTATCAATTTGGCTTACGATTGGATGAAGCGGGTGGTCAACTTAGTGAATTTTGGGCAACCAATACAGTCTTGAGGCTTCCCTCACACATGATGGTAATAAGGCTTCGAATTTAAAGTTAAGGTATCACTAATTTTTTTTATTACTTACTGGGGTTTCGGCACCGTTATCTCGCGGGGTAAACCGGGTACATTCCGGGCACTTCCAGTTTTTTTTAATAGATGTTCCGCTCGCAATATTCACACAGTTGCGGTGGTGACAGCAACCGTGATAGCCCAGTGGGTAGAACACTCGGTTATCGTGCAAACGACTAGTGTTCAAATCCTGGGTCGGGCCTACACCAATTTGTCTTTTTAAAAGACATATGTGTGGTTAATTTATCATGGTTTTTAACGGTGAGGGAAAACATCGTGAGGAAACCCGCATGGCTGAGTTGTACTTAGTCATGTGACAGTGTATTCGTACAAAACGGCGATAGGCCTGCCCCCTATCACGTGAGTACACTGCCCATGCAAAACGTGGGTACTCTGAACACCAGGTGACAAAGTCACGTGATGTTCAGAAGTATTAGTACCTCTTCCAACCCCTTCGGGGATATTCGGCGTGAACGTTTATGTTATGTTTATGTTGCGGTGGTAAGTATTATCACACTTAGGACACTTAACGCCATCAGATTCTGTGCGTATAACATTTGAGTTGCAGGCACCGCACGTAATCATTTTTTCAGTAAACAACAACTTCGGAACCGTTTGACACAAAAAATACCCAAGGGTAGTTACGTTTTATTTTCGAAAATCTTATTCGGTGTTTAGAACAACTTATCTTGTTATTTATGTTAAGATAACACACACAGTGATAATATACAGTATTCGGGACAATTTGCACTTAGAAACTGTAAGTTATAAACAGTTTTAATATATTTTTTTGGAATTAACTATCGGGTATACATTTCTATCAAAATCAGTAACGTCACCCATTTCCCTATCCAATTCTACCCACGGGCGTCGTAAGAGGCGACTAAGGGTATGAGGCTTCTTTTGAGTGACCCATCACCAATGATACTTTATTTCTACCACCTTCTCCCCTATCAACCTCCAAATATGGCTGAGGAGTTTCTAGCCCTGAAGCTCTGGCTACCCCTTTTTGGGATGTACCTATGGCCGTGGCAATATGTATGTATCGTAAAAAATAATTCAATAACTTCAATCTATATATATATAATAAAGTAGTTAGTTACACTATTTATAACTCGAGAATGGAAGAACCGATCTAGCTGAAAATTGATAGAGATGTAGATATATATCATCACGCTAAATATCGTGAGAGGTAAGCAGGAAAAATATTTAACACAATCCGTGCGAAGCCGGGGCGGACCACTACATACATACATACATATACTTACGGCTTTAAATCGCTTAACGGGGTAGCCAGAGCTTTGGAATGATAAATTCCTCAGCCACTTTTGGAAGTAGATAGGGGAAAAGATGATAATAATAAACGTTTTTGGTGATGGGTCTCCAACCATATCGCCCAAAAATCGCTTAAAAAGCCCCTATACCCTTAGTCGCCTCTTACGCTCACCCACGGGTAGAAATGGGGTAGTGTTATTCTAAGCCGACACTACACGGCACTAGTAATATTCTAAATAATTTAGAAATACTAAGCCGATCATGACAACTATTTCACAATAGAAAGCTACACTATTCAGGAATGCTTTATAAGGGGTGAGCAGTGGTTGAAGACACCTTAAATTTTTTGAAGATAACTGCTCGTGCAAAACTAAGCGGTCTTCTAGTTAGGCACAGATCGATCATATTAAGTTAATGTACCTATGTGTAAAATTTTAAATACATACATACATATACTCACGGCTATGAATCCTAAGAAAGGGTAGCCAGAGCTTTAGAAAAAGAATATTCTCAGCACTTTTGAAAGTAAATTGGGAAAAGATTGTAAAATAAAGGTTGTTGTTGATGGGTCTCTAATCGCATCGCCTATCTTTAAAGCCCAAAAACCCTTAGTCCCCTGTTACGAACAGCCATGGGTAGGAATGGGGTAGTGCTATTCTAAGCCGACACTACACAGCGAACATAATTAATTTTATATTTACTCATCTTCATCTGCAACATCTTATCGCATGCACCATACAAAATCTCAATAAGCATACTTAATTTTTTTAATGGTAGCTGTTGGCGTATACATATGTATTGTATGTTTAATTGACCGATAATAACGTTGATAAAACCACACCTTTTACTTCTGAGAAAACATATTAATGTAGACCAGACTAAGGACTTAGGGACACACATACACAGATGCATTGAAGAAAGAAGAGCATTCAGTCAGTGCTAGAGATGGGTCGAGGGCATAAAAACTTATTGGGCAGATTGGACGTATTGGGTTAAAATGGGCAAAAATGAATTTACGCCCGATAAATGCCCAATCGCTGGGCGGAAAAACAAAACTCTACTTTAAAATTAAACTACAAGTGGATCATTATTTTAATTGTGTTTAACTTATACATATACATCAGCGTCATCAGAATAAAGGAATAAGAAGAAAAAAAATGTTACAATATGTAAAATATAGGCATATAAGTACTTTAAATTCTTACTTAGACGACATTATAGTCCAATGGGTAGAACACCCGCCCGTAAACAGACAGTCGTGAGTTCAAATCCCGGGTCGGGGCTACACCAATTGGTTTTTTCTAATGTCATATGTGTGGTTAATTTATCATGGTTGTCAACGGTGAGGGAAAACATTGTGAGGAAACCACATGGCCGAGTTGTACTTAGCCATATGACAGTGTATTCGTACAAAACGGCAATAGGCCTGCCCCCTATCACGTGAGTTCACTGTCTTAGCAAAACATTGGTACCTACTTTGGACACTAAGTGGCGCTGTCACGTGATAGCTCTGCATCATCATTGGTAGCTCTGCCAACCGGCTCTGATAAACGGCGTGAACGTTTATGTTATGTTAAATTCTTAATCTCAACCCACTTTTACTTTGAACGATTATAATAATTATTATTTATACCCTTACAATAAAAAAACTCATTCAATTATATCAAGCGATAGAGTAGCTATAAGATATTAACTTTAGTATAACGAATAATGTTATAAAGTAACTAAACGAAAAAAAACATATATTTTATTTTTATTTTTCAAGATTATTAACATAATGCAGTTACGGTATATTCCGCTAACAGAATTTTAAAATGTGAAAATACTCACGTTCACGCTACTTCTTATACTCAAAGGGGATGAAATAATACTTAGGTATTAGGGTTTTAAACTGAAAAACAGTTCGTGTTTAAATAGTAAAGGTCAATGAGCATCAATGTATGGAAAAAAAACCACAGCGGACACGAATGATTTTGATGTCAAATATTGACAGAGGACATGAACTATTCGTGGCAAAAGGCGCATATTTCCGGGTTGTAATAATTTGGCGGTAGATGGCGTTGACACAAGTAAAGATGTAAAGAAACAGGCAAAAACCAATTTTCGCGCCAGTGATCATGATCACTTGATACTATAGCTCAGTTGGCAGAGCGACGGGAGCGTATATCCGCTGCTAGATTGTTGTTAAGTTGTGTCTTACCTTTTTAAAGGCAAATGCAAATATAACCTAAGTTAAGTAAAATTATACAATAGTAAAAAATATTTATATATTATATAATATTTCAATATTACGAAATTACGAACATGATAGCAATTCAATTTTAATTACCTTATTTTTTTTTTATCTGGCACCTTCTTTGTTAGTCCAGGTTTAGTAAACCTTTTTGCTGTGTCGGCTAAGTGCCGGTTTAAAATAGCGCTACCCCATTTCTTCCCATGGGTTATCGTAAGAGGCGACTAAGGGTATCGGGGCTTTTTAAGCGACTTTTGGGCGATGCGGTTGGAGACCCATCACCAAAAATATTTATATAACAATCTTTCTCTACTTAACTTCCAAGTGGCTAAAGAATTTTAAGATTCAGAAGAGCAGGCTACCTCTTTTAGGGATTTGTAGCCGTAAGTAGATGGATGTAAAACGTAAAGCAAATCGCTCGCTCTGTATTATTTATTCAATGTCGCTTTTAGCTGTCGTTATGCGTGTGTCTTGTCATGCCATGTCATTGTCATATGTCATTCGACTTCTTTGAATACTCAAATGCGCTCATTTCTTTTCGGTATTTGCTATTATTTTTTAATTATTAACTGTTATATTTTAAAATTTTCTGTTCACCGTGAATGCGCTTTTTGCATTTGCAGCGTAGAACATAATAAAATTTATATAAATTATATTCTAACAAATAAAATGAGTTGACGTGGATGTTCATACTTTAATAGAAATTAAAAAAATGAGCCTGGTCAAAAAGATTTATAACCTCTGACATGTCAAAAAATGGCAGCTGTCAGAATTCTACGCAATTTAAAATCTAGGTACAAAATAGCGAGATTGAATCCGGCGGAATGTCAATGTCAATTTGGTCTCAATTCTATATCATTATACTCAACTTTATATTATATAAAGTGTCCAATAGGAGCACGCGATTTGTACTTGATACGAGCCCAACGTAAATAGGGTTAGATTCTCATACGTTTATAGTGGAAAATCGTCATAATCTGGACTATGACCATCCAGAATGTTTGTTTAAATTAAAAGTTTAAAACAGTATCACAATTTTTCCCTATTGTATTGTAACAAATTAATGAATTATCATAATAAGTATGATAAGATTCTTGCATTTAAAAATGTTTGCGTTTCTGTCTGCAAAACTTCGTAAAACGGGTTGGATTGCACCCATTGACTTTTATGCTAATGGTCCCTATCATGAACCCTATAAGTATTATTCATTCTTTAAATAAAATAGGTAATTTTATGATGATTTTAACTAATAACATCAACCACACTCTTACAATAATGATATTTTAAAAATTAAAATTAAATAAGATTTCTGCCCAAGTAATGGACATTTATTCGGCATTTATGGACATTTATTGGGCATAAATCCAATCCGCCCAAAATGCCCGGGCAAAATCCCATCTCTAGTCAGTGCTCGTAACACTGAGACTAATAAGAGGCAACAACACAAGGTTATTGTTAGATATACGAACAAATGTATAAACGCAATAAAAAATAGTTCAAAAGCCAATATCAATAAAACAATAAAATCCACTCATTGTAAATTGTAAGTAACGGTTTTGTTTAATCAGCTACAGCTTCACCCGTGCCCCGTGCCGTGAATGATAAAACTACACTACATTATTGTACCTCAGAATTGTACCAGCAAACGATTTCAGAAAGATTTCCATTAAAATGTATTTAAAATGCTGCTTTATTGTGTCGGTTCACAATAATAATTCTGCATTTAATTCTGTATTTTACTAAAGGTTATGGGTTCCTCCAACTATGACATGTTTCAAAAGAGCATCTCTAAGACCTGCCAAATACAATGGGTCACATTCACATCACGACTTCACGAGCAAAATGGATTGATGTCCATTTATTTACGTTACATTTTCAGTTCTGCTAGCTTTGTCTGACAACTCAAACAAAATCCAAACAAATGGAATGAATGAGCACGAGTGGATCGAGTTTGTTTACCCCGGTTTAGTCATTTCGCGACCGCCAATTCGGAACGACGCGTGCCCCATCGTTGTGAACAAGTATATTTTGCCGCGTAAATTCGGGTTTCATTTTGTTGTTTTATTTGGTCGGTCAACTTTTGTTGGCTGACTGATGCATAAGTGATTTTGTGGATTACTTTTCGTGTGTTGTGCATGTGCCGGTGATTACAAAGTTATTTTAAACTGTGCTCGGTAGTGTAAGTTTTAGTTGCCTGACCGTGAACTTGATTGAAATACACAATTTCCAGGTTTGTACAGATCGCTTGTTCAATTTTATTTTAGTTAAACCAGTTTTAAGTTTTTGCTATAGGTCTTCGGAGCACGTTTTAGTGAATTAGTGCGCTGATATCGAGCTATTATAAACACAGTGTAATCATAACACTGTGTTATCTCTATGATATGATCCATAACATGGCGTGGCGTATGTGCGCTTTTTACTTAATGTTTGTTTTAAAGGCAATAATCGATTTTGAACAATTCTTTACTTTAGTCTGTAGGATTTGACAAACTTTATTAAAAACGAGTTATTTCTTGCTGCTGCATTATGTAATGAGTTACTTCAAGATTTGTCGTATATAAATCTAACCCTAAAGGTATGAAAACAGGGGATGATTGGGGGATTGCTCATATATTATTAAGTTTAGATCACGCATTTCGTTTGTCAGAGTAGGTCGATTATGATATTTTAGTTTTTTTGGAAAGGGTATTTTTTCAATATCCATATTTAAATTTGAAGTTAAAATACCACCTTTCGTTGAAAAACAGGAGGTTGGTGACTGAGAGGAATTATATTTTGATCATACTAAGAACTTCAAATAACGTAATACAAAAAGATTGATTACATACATACACACATACACTCACGCCATTAGTTCCCATTGGGGTAGGCAGAGACTATTGACTATTATTAATTGATTAATTCCTTCGTTTTCCTTTTCTGTTTTTTGCGGTGCTCGTTTTTTTAATGCATATACCTACCGACACCCCATGGCGTTCCTTCCCTCGCGACGACGGCCAAGGGAAAAGATGAGACGGTGATTACAATTCAAAGTCGACACTAATCTGAAAACAAATGTAAAACTGATTTTCGCGTTGAATTTTACTAAATCGAGGAGTAATTTCAGAGATTCATCGCCATAACCACCTTATAACGTAAATAGTCTTAGTTTAATTCGCTTTACCAAAAAGCCTTCAGGACCATCAAGTGATCGATTCTTTTGATGTTAGTTGGTCAGTGGTAGGGGCGTAACCAACTCTAAGAAAAGGTTGTGGGCAAAGGCACCTATAAATCTCTTGGCCATAGTATTAGTATCATTAGCTATCAGCCGACGATAAAAGTGTTAGGTCGTAGGTCGATTAGGGTTGTGCGCATGTCAATCTTGCCCATATGGCTGGATCCGTTGGTCAGTTGTCAGAAGCGTGGGCCCGGAGATCTCCGTTTACAGCAAATATTTATTGCTAATAAATATTATTTAATGACCAAATAATGTAAATAAGTATCCTACAGTCTACCTGGGTGATGTCATAGGAGTTTAGATGTAATAACGTCTAATAAATCGATGAACGCCGCTGGATGCATGCCCAAAAACATTTCACGATCGTTGAGCAAGAGGGTACGATAAGCCGATGCGATCATATGGAGGTTTTTGCTTTAAAATATCAAAATGTTTAACTGAATTAAATTATTTAATTACATTGCGCGATGGAAAACTTAGTTTTTTTTCATTTTAATTTTCTTATGACATTATCACGTAATAATTCACTTTATGCTTTGTTTTGTTTAAAGTTAATAGTTTCATTATTTTTAACGACTATCCAAAGGAACAAGAGCCGTAAACGGTTTTAAAGATTTGACGTAGAAATAGCGTAATAATACCTATAATATGTTATGCCATTCATATTACGCCAGCTAGTCAAACAATAACTAAACATCTGCGCAGATGTCAACCTTGGAGCTATTCTACGAGTATGTACTCTACACACATAATATATGGTATGAAAAATTGACTAATTTCCAATTTGAGTTCAATACCATGAAAATAGACACTATTACTTTGAAACTATGATCTGCCTTTTGAAGACAAAAGTCGCGCGGTACTAGACACTGGATTGACATCATACAGATACATTGGTAATTTCTGAGAAACTTTGAAAGTGATCATCAAAATGGCCGTAAACACTATAACATAAACGATTATAACATAACATAAACTAGTTTTTCCTGTGTAGTGTCCATGTGTTCCGGTGGGTGTACGTACAAGGCGACCAACGGTATTGGGGCTTTTAAGGGATTTTTGGGCGATGCGATTCGAGACCCATCACCAACAACCTTTATTTCACCATCTTTTCCCCACTTAACTTCCAAAAGTGGCTGAGGAATTTCTCATTCCTTAGCTCTGGCTACCCCTTCTAGGGATTTATAGCTGTATATATGTATATATAAACTAGGTTGAAATATCGTTTAGTGCAAATACTGTAAGTTTTTAGAATTGTTTATTGATTTTCTAAGATGTGGAGTTGGTTAACTCTTTCCGTGCGACCTACCCATGTGTAAAATTAGGAGTCATATTGTATAGGGCTGCGAATGTAGAGTAGACGTTAACTTGGCTCTGCATGAAATCTCATTACTTTTTGACTGTGCAAGCTATCTCAACTCGTCTTGGAAACATATTGCGGGAAAATGTTATTTGTGGAATTTTATTTCTTTTTGCAAGTTGCAAGACAATTTCAGATTTTAAACATGATATGAAACAAATGATTCATTAAATGAAAGGGTTGGGGTTGATTTTTCTAATAATCTTGCAAACCAGGAAGTAACTAAAAAAATTTGATGATTATCATCATCAGTCAAGTCAGTGACGACATCTAACTTGAATATATGAGCTGAGCAATTTAATCCATATAAGTTTAATAAATCAATCACTGACATCAATTCCGGATTTTTTGTACTATACCTACTACTGATCGCATTTACAATACGAATTTAATGGTCATAATTACGCATCAAAAAACCAACATAAATACATATATTCACGGCCATAAATCCTAAAAATTGGTAGCCAGAGCTTTAGAGCTATAAACTCCTCAGCCACATTTGGAAGTTGATACGGGCAAGATGGTAGAAAAAAAGTATCGTTGGTGATGGGTCTCCAACCTCATCGCCTAAAAACCACTTATAAAAGACCCAAACCTTTAGGCGCCTCTTACGACTCCGATGGGAAGATAGGGGTAGTGACATTTTAAGCCAGCACTACACGGCGAGAAAAAACCTGAGTTGATTTATCATGTGATATCGTAGAAGTTGTATTTTATAATCATTATTATTCATATTAATTTCGAGTTCTTTGTGTATTATCTGAAGAGAACTTCGAAACCGAAACTTCGAAAATAATTTATCTTACTAAATAGTTTCAAAACTAAAACCCGACTAAAAAGTACACGCATTAATATTTTTTAAACAAAGAGTTTTGTCCCGGTACTAAAGTTACAAAATTTTCAGTAATATCAGGAATTTAAAAGTAAAAGTATAATGGTTCATTATCATGAACTATTTTTAATGATAATATCATTCGTAATAATATTTGTTTATCTAACCAGGGAGTGTCGGTCTATCAAGATTAGATAAGACAATGAGACAGGGCCGAGTAGTAATTGGTTTTTATATCCGATATGATTTGCACTTGTGAGGACAATCAACTTCATTCGATATTAAAACTGTAGATCTTTCTGATTGGAAAATTAATTTGCAAGTAATAGTCGCTATAATACATACATAAATATACTTACGGGTATAAATTCCAAAAAGGGGTAGCCAGAGCTTTAGAGCTAGAAACTCCTCAGCCACATTTGCTAGTTGATGGGGGACCAGATGGTAGAAATAAAGTATCGTTTGTGATGGTTCTCCAACCGTATCACACAAATACCATTAAAAAAAGGCCCCATACCCTTAGTCGCTTCTTACGACACCCGTGGGTAGAAAGGGGTATTTACATTCCAAGCCGGTGCATACACAGTCGGGGACTAAATCAAATGTAAGCTAATTGTTACTAAATTTAACTTTCTTTCACATGGTTGGTGTGTCAGGTAGGCCTTTTAAAGTATTATTTCTTTTTTAATTGGTAGCGGTGTATTAGAAAGCACAACCACAGCTCTTGCCGAAATCCATCCCCAAAGGCGTGATATTTGTCGAGACCTCTTTTGTCCCCAAAGTAAGATTAACTGAGATTTGACTCGACCATCATCCCCCTTGGACGCATCGCGTTATTCATATGTCTCTGTAAAGTAACTAGATAATGCAATCTTTTAATAAAAGATACAAAAATAAGCAATGTATCGTCGAATGCGTATTGTAATAACATATTTCTTCATAATGGTTTTAAAATGCGACTTAGGGTTTGGGGCTTATTAAGTAATTTTCGGGCGGTGCGGCTAGACACCCATTACCATAAACCTTTATTTTACATTCTTTTCCCCTCTTAACTTCCAAAGTAACTAATGAATTCTAAATTCTGAAGTTCCGGCTACCCCTCCTAAGGATTTATAGCCGTGATTAATATATGTTGTATGAATGAATGAGTGTAAACTACTTAGGTTACCCCGCCATTGTATGCACCTCGAATTAAGCCAAAGGAATTGAGAGCCATTTAAAAACATGAGAATTATTTTATTCCGAGTGCCATTTTCAAACTCGGCTGTGCTATTTGATACGGTTATGTGAACGAAAATGACGTCATTCGACTAAATTAGCAGGCACTTGCAAATTCTCGAATAAAAGAGCCGTTCCGCTGTTTCGTTACTTTGCTACTAATGGGTTGCTTGCTGTAACAATCTATTTGATTTAGAAACTACTGTATATAGTTTGGGACAATATTTTTCGGCTTAGAAAATCATTGTAACTGTATTATTTGTAATCAAATTATGAGTACACGGTCCAGGTAAAACGTGGGTACTCTGAACACCAGGTGACAATGCCACGTGATGTTCAGAAGTATTAGTATCTCTGCCAACGTCTTCAGTGATCTACGGCGTGAACGTTTGAGTTTAAGTTGATTATATTGTGCATGTACATATATCGTTCGAATGTACGTATGTTATTGGTTCCCATTATGTATGAAACTTTCTTGTATTTACAGACTTTTGGTAGGTTTTTCCATTACTAAACTTCCCGAAGGGGGTGAGCATTTATATGGAATGTTGAATCGAAATTTTGGCTTTTTTATGTGGTGATATTCAATAAAATATTACGATGTTTCATTGTAAAGGCTGAATTTATTCAAACTAGTACGGCATTCGCAGAACTGCATTCTGATTCTGAAGTAATTTATGTTTTTGTTTTTAAATCAAGTTATAATTTTTGAAATGAAGGTTCTAATTGTACAAAATGACTATTTCTTATCGAATAGCTCTTTATACACTTTTAATCTCTACTAATGTCGATAGTAATATTAAAATATACCATAAAAAAACCATATTTGTATTGTGTGTTAATCTACGTCGTAACGTAATATATGGCAAAACCTCGACCTTGCCTTACGTAATAGGTTGTTTAATAAATTAGATGTTCTACGATTATGCTTAATGAAATTGGATTTCCAGATCACAAATCAAATAACAATTTAAATGAAAATCCCATATCACGGTAAACCGTATTGGGTAGACGAAATCACGTTTTTGTGTGTGCTTAACATAGGTAAATTCACATAAATATTTTTATTAAATTTATTTGTAATATATTTTATTTGCGCGTTTGATTCTTTGAATAAGATATTTCGGTCATTTTGTCTCGATTGAAAATTAAAAGTTAACTTATCTAAATGCACTTTAAAATTAAAGCATCCTAGTCGTGTTTCGCAAAGTTGGAAAAGTTGTTTTATATGTGATATGTGTATAAATAATGATGATAACAGTGTTTATTCTAATCCGACGTAGCAGAAAAATTAGCAAAATAAACAAATACAACATGCATTGTTAATTTTACACTACATAATGAATGAATTCTTGAACATTTTTGTCTCTTGATTTACCTATAAACTTTCTGCTGAAACAAACTAGAATTTTTCAGAATATCCTGCCTTTATTCTGCGCATGGATCCCAACGTTCGCTACTAATCCCCGAAGTTATTTCCTCGTCACAATGACGTAGAGGCTCCAAATAGCTACATAGTTACCCGGAATACGTGTCTGGATAGAATGACTCGTTAATGCCTTTTATAGGGGTAATAAAGTTCCCTACAAAATGTTCACCGTATTACTCAAATTCATTCTTTTACTCAGAGTGACATTGATGTCTTTGGGTTTATCTGGAATGTGACCTATCGTAAAAAAATTTAAAATTTACTACTCTTACAGAATATTCTGTGTTACTCTTTAGGTAGTTGATGTTGTGACTTTTTACAATAATCATGTTCTATTACTTTTCAATCTTCATACAGTATTGCCGTTAAACTTTAGATTACTTAGCCGCCTCGTGCTATGGCCATGGATAAAAACATGTTAGTGTTATGTTAAGTCAATATAGTGCAGATAGGCTAACGATGAAAATAACACCAATTTAACAAAAGAGCTATGATTATTAAATAGTATTTAATTCGTTTTATAATAAATCGAATACTGAAGCGGTTCAGAAGTTGTGGTTATTACTGCGGTATTTACTCGTAGTTATACTGGGTGTAAGGATTATCTAAGACTATATAGAGTGACAACAAAAAGCAATTTGTTAAAAACTACATTTTGGCCTTTATGTTTTCCGCATACATTCTATAACATTGATTATTGTCGTCACACAACCCCTAAGGTTATTCAAATAAAGCGTGTATGGTCCAGCCATATTTCGTTCATAATAATAGACTTTGTTCTGCGCTGTCCGTTTATAATTTCTCACATAGTCTGGGAACTCAATAAGGAAATCCATGATAAAAGAACCACATTTACGAATAAAATACATGACATTGATATGTCCAATATGTGATGAGATGTATGTTTTGGACTGAAGTTGAAGTTTCGAAATAAATGACAGTAATCTTTATCACATTTCATCACGTATTTGCATAGCTGCATCACAGTATAATAATGAGTCACAGATACAGAAAAAAAGCGGTTTTTTAGTAACCAAGAAAATAATCTGGAAAAACAAAGTTTTTTTTCCTTACCAGAAATCTAATGTTCTTAAACACCAGCAAAATAATTTGCTATTCTCCCATTGCCTTAAATTATTATACTTTAACATCATTGCATATACAGGGTGATTACGGGGTCGTGGAGCAAGAAAGAAGCATTTAACTTACTTTCTTCTAAGCATCACGATAGGTTAGGACTAACAGTACACCAGCGACTTATTTAAGTTTACAAAAAAAAAACTACGACTATTCGAGATCATGGTCATCCTACTATTTCCCAAGAATTTTTTTGTCAAGTGCATGGACTTAACAATCGTTGCAGTAGTTGCAATTGATATGACGATGCCTACTGCGAATACGTCGATTACTTTGTCGTATTTAGAAGGAAAAGACGGATAAAAATTTAATTTATTTATTTTATTTTTAATATTTGTTTCGTTATTATTTATTGTTATCGTTTATTGACTTTGAAGTGTTGTCACATTATTACTCATAAATTATTAAGTATTCTAACAAAGAGTTTGTTATCTAAAAAGGTGTAATATAAAAAGAAGGGTGACCACGCATTTAGAGTCAGTAAATAAAAATAAGTAAATAACGAATCATCTTTGTTTCAATTAAAATAAATACAGGTAGCATCGCAATCATTTACTGAGTCAGAAAAAAATGGTTGGGATCACGACCCCGAAATCACCCTGTATAATCATAAGCATAATTGTTTTTTGTACTTATTAGTATACAACATAGTTTCTTCGCCGAACAAATGCTATTTTCTAGCCTCGTGTTCTGTGACTGACAATATTCGAAACACACAATAGCAACGTCTTACATAAATCTACATACTTACATTCGTAAAGAGTTCAGCCATTCAGTCTGTTTAGATAAAATAGATCATACGTCGCTTTTACGTGAATAATGACGGTAAAGACGCAAACGTGAATATTTTCTGAATACATACGTTAAGCATCTTTTCTTATGCTAGTTCTAACCGTTACCAATTTGGCTTACCCTTTCTTTAGGTGGAATAATAAGTTTAAGTGATAATACCGCCTATTGTACTTCTATTCATGAAAAAAGTACTGTTATATATTGTTTTGATTTCAATAAAGACTTTTCTAATCTTAAAATGCACAGTGTGCGCGATGCCGATGTTTTGATTTGGACTTATGAGATGAGTTGTAAATATGAAGTAAAACATTCATATTGCTTTGATTTATTGCTTATCTCGATGTGCTGTGGATTACATTTGGACTAAATATTGAAACCAAAATTGTTATTACATTAATGATCCAATCAAACCAATACTCACGGCTATAAATCCCAAAAAAGAGCAGCCAGAAGTATAGAACAAGCAATTTCTAGAAGATGAGTGGGTAGAACAATATAAAATAAAGATTGTTTGTATTAGGTTTCCAGCCACCTCTTCCTTTAAAATCACTAATAACCTAAGACATCTCGTAGAACATCAACGGGAATATATATGGTAATGCTATTCTAAGACCTAGCAACGAATGAATTGACAGTTATAATTTGTGTTAAGTTGAATGGAAGGTCATTTCGTGAAAGTATTATAATTATAATATAATACATACAATATATAATAATAAACAGTTTGTTTGTAACGTAGTAAATGGCTTGAATATTCTAAAATACCGACCAAATTAATTGAGGTTCGTATTCACGTTTAATTGTGCCGAATAATTAATTATACATTCAACTCATACTAGTGAAATGTGTTCCATAAACTTAAGTCATTGTTTCAAACGATGTGAGAGGAATAGGGTTTAAGACTACACACTAAATGTGAAATCACCATTGCGTTAGTCCCTGTTAAAAGTTTCATAGTATTATGGGGAAGGTTATACATAAACATGATATTTTATAATTTGCCGTGTTTTGCCGGCTTAAAATGAAACCCCTTTCTACCTGTGGTTTTTGGGCGATGCGGTTGGAAACCCATCACCAACGATACTTTATTTCTACCATCTTCTCCCCTATCATCTTCCAAATGTGGCTGAGTTTCTAGCTCTGAAGCTCTGGCAACCCTTTTTTTTTGGGATTTATAGCCGTAAGTATACGTATGCAGGTATTTTATAATCACGCACAATTGAGAATGGAAGTCAGCCACTTTGTGATACAACTGAGCTAAAAGCTAAAAGCTGGGTCTCTCGAATAACACTCCCTGGATGAAATGAGTTTGGACCATTCTAAACCGACAAAGATGTTGCCAATTACACAAGTCAACAAAAACAATATTTTTCTTTGAGTCTGTTTTTTAGTGAATATTTTCTGATTGTATGTACATCGAAAAAGAAGCAGAAACTCTATTTATAATAAATAAAGTTTGCTTTTGTATCTTTACACAAAAGTTTTAAAATATGAAGAATACGCCTGGCCAGTGATAGGAGATTTCAAAATGGTTGGATTTCTGATGGGAATGCAAGGCGGGTACACTAAATATCCGTGTTACATTTGTTTATGGGACAGTAGAGCCGATGCACTTCACTACCAGCAGCACTCATGGCCACAACGGAGCGAGTTTCAAATAGAACAACATAATGTCAAAAATTAACCGATTGTGAAGCCCGATCATATTTTAATGTCTCCATTGCACATTAAATAAGGTCTGATGAAGCAGTTCGTAAAGGCTCTACGTCAAGACTCTGAGGCCTTTCAATATTTAAAATCATTTTTCCCGAAATTGTCAGAGGCTAAAATTAAAGCTGGTATTTTCATTGGTCCACAAATAAAGAAAATAATGGCCAGTGAACAATTCCTACAGCTCCTCAGTACCCACGAAAAACAAGCGTGGCTCAGCCTTAAAGCAGTGATAAATGGCTTTCTTGGCAACAGAAGGGCAGAGAATTACACGGAGCTTATTACTGATATGCTTCACAACTTCAAAGTTATGGGTTGCAGAATGTCATTGAAAGTCCACATGATACATGCTCATTTGGATAACTTTAAAGACAACTTAGGTGCATATTCGGAAGAGCAAGGGGAACGTTTCCACCAAGATGTAATGAACTTTGAAAAGCGTTATCAAGGACAATATAATGAAAACATGATGGGTGACTACATTTGGGGACTCATACGAAAAATTTCCAACTTACACAGAAGAAATACCAAGTCTGTTCAATTTTAAAACACTATTTGTTTTATTTTTTGTATTTGTGGGTTTATATATGCCGTCTTGTACAATAAAAGTCAATAAAAAAATGTGAATTGAAAACTATTTTCCTTTTACATGTAATAATTATAATTAAAAAATAGACCTCTTTCATAAAAAATAAATTTCATTGTAGTAACTACAAAAGCAAACTTTAATAGATAAAAATATTTTTTCTTTAATTAGTTAGGCATAAGTAATCAAAATCAGAGGTACAGAAGGCAGACTCAAAATTCGTGTTGACCCGTGTTATATAACTCAATGAACGTTACATATTGTAATAGATTTACTTGATTTAAATTCATGACTTACAATCAAAGATGTATGTGCCCATGTTTAAATGAGTTACTGAGAAAGAAAAGGGTTTGCATGGCAATAACTTAAAAAAATCGGTCACCTAATTTCAATCTGCCATCTATTTACACACACACAGAGAATGGAATGAATTCTGAACTGAAACAACCCTCACTGGAAAATTGAAAACAGAACAAGTAAAATATTAATTAAGCTAAATGAAACAGTACGCAGTGATGCTCCCTGGAAAACAATATCGACTCTTCCCACTACATTCCTTTGTTTTAGATTGAATTCACTTCGGCTCCCCTTTCTATGATTGTCGTAAACAAATTAACGGCTCCTCTTTAATTGAAAACAACATTGACTAAATGCTCTTGCCTCTAATCCGGAGGGGGGGAATGTTTACAATATGTTTTGCCGTATGACAAAAACGTTGAATATAATTTCTCTTCAATCGTGCCGGTCTTCTAAAAAGGAGTACGTAATTCAAGTATTATTTGGTGAAATTATATTCTTTAAAAATATAGAACTGATGGTCTCGTCAATGAAACGATATTTTCTATATGTAGAAAATCGTGCTACTTATTTGTTTTTAGGAATAGGAATATAATACAAAATAAACCTGCCCCCCAAGCGAGAGTCGTGTGATAACGAGAATGTCAAGTGAAATATGATACTGATAGGCTTTTTTTATTAAATTTTGTAGCCTCGAGCTACGGGAGGAGGGATACAATACAATTTAAAGCCCTCTCGTTCTCTTATCCATCTTATATCGGATCCCAGTGGAAGAAATGAGTTAGAAAATCTAGGAACTGTAATTGAAATGGACGGAAATAAATCTGTTACGTCGTTCATTCCCAATGGAATGTTCCTATCGCAGAAGTAAAACTTCCTTAATTAGCGTGTCGCTTTTCTTACGCAGTATCATACATACATGTATACTCACGGCCATGAAGTGCTAAAAAGTCTAGGGTTCGTGCATTTGACTTGCCGCTCGAAGGTCTCGGTTCTAATCTCGGGTAAATTTAACTAACATTTTTTTTACTACAAACTCTTTCAATTTGCGAGATTCAATCTAGTTTGAAAGGATGATGCAGGCTTAATTGCCAGATTTTCCGAAAATTAAAACAACTTCTCGATTTAGAGGGCACTATAAGCCGTAGGTTCCGGCTGCTTACGTTACCAATCCTTAGTCTGGCAATCCACACTAGGCCAATGTGGATTGTTATGGCCAATGGGCTTACAGTACGGAGTACCCACTCAAGTGGCAAGGAACTCTTAATATTATTTTCTCACTTGTTCTCATTGTTTATAAGCTATTGCTATTTTGTGGCTCTTCCCTGTTGAGAATAAAGCATGTTATATAATGCAGCTTGTAAAAGTAAACGTGATTGAAATGAATATAACAGCACGTATTAAAGCAATCAGCGTAATCAGCGTTAATCAGAACCAGTTTCCATATATTTCAACTATAATATCAGATCGATAACAATTAATAAAGGCGAGCATATTTGCGGATTCCATTTCAACTAATTTTGTTAAAGGCTTTTGGCGGGAATTTCGATTGTTTCAGTGGAATTACCACTTTAAAGGATTGACAACGTTTGTCAATGACGTAGCAACGTCGGTACAAGGTCACATTGGTGAAGTAAAGACTGTTTGTTACAGAACGGTGTAATCAGTAAATGCTACCGCCCACCACCTTTCTACACAACCTTACTTACATACCTTGTAAATATTTGTTTATATTCAGCTGTTTAAAGTCAAGTGAAATATTTAGTAAATATTAAGTTATGTGAACACATATAGACATACACGTTGATTGCGAATGTATATAGTATTTAAAACTCAAGGCTCAAACTTTCACCCAGAATTTGCCCGAAGGGGTTGGCAGAGGTACTAATACTTCTGGACATCACGTGACGTTGACACCTGGTGTTCAGAGTACCCACGTTATGCTTGTATATTGTACTCAAGTGAAAGGGGCAGGCCTATCGCCGTTTTGTACGAATACACTGTCGAATGACTATGTGCATCTCAGCCATTTGCGTTTCCTCGCGATGTTTTTCCTCACCGTTAATAACCATGATAAATTAACCACACATATGCCTTTGGAAAAGACTCATTGGTGTAGGCCGGACCTGGGATTTGAATCCACGCCTGTCTGCATGACGGACGTAAGTTCTTATCCATTGCGCTATCACTTTACGTTACAGTAGAGAAGAATCACTGATAACAAGTCTAGATCAAATAGAGGATGTCCGAAATGTAAAGTATGGAAGAGCATTGTGGCGATAATAGATGATAAAGTTGCTTGAGAGTTTAAGCCAGGATCGAACAAAGTTGCAATCCATATTATCAGCTGACTTTAGTGGAATATACCTGAGTAGACTATGACGATGGTGTATCGAGATTCGTATATTTTCCAGAAACGGAAGTCACGGGTATGAATAAGCAGCGTGCGTTTTTGGTTTTTCGTGTTTGAAGTATCATTCTATTATAATAATTTTGGGTAATACATTGAATGCAGTAGTGTCGGGTTATTTTATATAATTGTCTGCTTATACAGACTTTAGGGTTAACATTATTTGCGTGCATTGTCTGTAAGGTTAAATTTATATTTTGTCAAACTTTTTCTATTAAAATCCTTTTAGTAACTGACAAGGACTGTCAAGTATTGATACTGCAATGGCAGAAATAACAGATGATATCAATGCTCGTATTTTAGAATATCAAACACATAATAGGTCTTTACCTATGAAATTGCCGTTCTGCAGTACTGGCCATTTCAAATCAAAATAATTTTTGTTTGACTAAGAATTCTAATTTCAAATTAATTTTATTTTAAAAACATGGAATTCTTTTTCCAAAAGTAGTCATTTGTTTATTGATTAGTGTTACGTTTTCATCGCATTTCAATCTTTTTCGTCATCATGGATACGTTAAAAATTCGAGTAATTATGGAATATGAGTATCGTCGTGGCAGCAACGCGGCACAAGCGGCACGCAACATCAATGACGATTACGGAGCTAACACTACAAACCAACGCACCGCCTGTTATTGGTTTGCTCGCTTTCGTTCTGGAAATTTCGACCCGAAAAATGAACCTCGTGGTCGTCCGAAGACTTTGGTCGACAATGACGAATTAAAGGCGATTGTGGAAGCTGATGATACACAATCTACGGCGGAATTAGCAGCAGCTTTCGACGTTAGCGTCAAAACAATATTGGTCCATTTGCGTCAAATTGGCAAGGTAAAAAAGCTTGACAAATGGGTGCCCCATGAACTCAATGATCGCCAGCGCAAAGTACGCGTCGAGACGTGCCTTGCACTGCTCAACAGACACACAAATGACGGAATTTTGAACCGCATTGTTACCTGCGACGAAAAATGGTTTCTGTTTGACAACCGCAAGCGCTCAGCAAGTTGGTTGGATCCTGGTTCAGCACCTAAACAGTGCCCTTAACGAAAACTTACCCCTAGAAAAGTGATGGTCACTGTTTGGTGGTCTAGCGCCGGTGTGATTCATCACAGCTTCTTACCAAACGGGGTGAGCATTACTGCAGATGTGTACTGTGAAGAACTGAACACAATAAAGGAGAAGCTGGCACATCTCCAACCAGCATTGGTCAATCGCTCGTCTCCGCTGCTCCTGCACGAAAACGCGCGACCTCATACTGCACAGCAGACGGTCTCCAAGTTGCAAGAACTGGGGTTGGAAGCTTTCCATCATCCACCGTACTCACCAGACCTTGCGCCTACAGACTTCTACTTTTTCCAGAATTTGGATAACTTCTTGGCGGGAAAAAAATTTAATACCCGAGAGGCAGTACAAAATGCCTTTGAAGAATTTGTTGCCTCCCGTCCAGCTGATTTCTTCAAGAAGGGCATCAATAAACTGCCACTGCGTTGGCAAAGATGCATTGATTGCATGGGTGATTACTTCGATTAATACAATTAAAAAATACAAGAAAAAAATTCGTTTAAATTTTTTCATACAAAACGGCAATTTCGTAGGTAAAGACCTAATATTTTAGAAACATATACAATGCTATTATGTATACCGAAAAAGTGGTAAAGTCATTTAGGCAATCCAGCTGTTGCTTCACTTTCGTACCGAAGTAAATCACGACTACCTTTGCGGATAGAACATACTGTACCAAAATCAAAGACTCCATATAATAGTTTACAACCTTGATCATGAAAACCTACGTAACGTATACAGCCAAAATAAAAGGTAAACATGACCACATTTAAACACAGAAAACTTTCTTATAAAGGCAGGGGGGGGGTTCCGAAGTGAGAATAACAAAAGAGCATGTATGAGAAGAATAATGAATTTAAGGGAAGCAAGAGAGATTTGTCATGATCGTGTTAAGTGGCAATCGATAGTCTCTGCCTACCCCAATGGTAATAATGGGCGTGAGTATAAATAAGTATTCAAACAGAGATGGGCTACTATTACCAAGCTCAGCTCTAAACTTGCAAGAGCTTGCTCATAAAAATCTAATCAAGAGATATGACCTATAAAAATAATTAATTCATGTGTAAGTGAAAAATTACGTAATGCTTGCAACCAGGTTTTGATTGAGAAATTCCACGATAAAGAAATATCACAAGACATGTAAATCGATAGAAAAGTGACATATAACATGTGAGCCTTTGATTAAAATATCTAATTTATAATTATTTTATGTTATCTTTTGCCGTGTAGTGTAGGCTTAGAATAGCACTACCCCATTTCTACCCGTGGGTGATCGTAAGAGGCGACTAAGGGTATAGGGGCCTTTTAAGTGATTTTTGGGCGATGTGGTTGGAGACCCATCACCAAAAACGTTTATTATTATCATCTTTTCCCCAATTAACTTCCAAAAGTGGCTGAGGAATTTATCATTCCAAAGCTCTGGCTACCCCGTTAAGGGATTTATAGCCGTGAGTATATGTATGTATGTATCTTTTGTAATTTATTTTAATTTGATGTAATTGTTAATTTAATTTTAATTTTTCATACTAATATAGCTCTTAAGTGTTACTAATACAAAGGGATCCATTGTTGTCTAAATAAATAAATAAATAATTATTATTATCTTTCTATCTATAACATCGAGCTGTATCTCCAAGGTGTAGGCAGGTATAAGCGTATTTCTGTAACTAACATGTTTCCTGAAATATCCTCCTATCGGCCCGCCAGTATCCTTTCCTAAAACCCTTTTTATATTCCAATCTTAGCCAAATGAAGACACAATATTATTCAAATTCAATATTGATAGCAAGTTAAGTGTTGATCTTTCGCCAGCCAACCTTGTATTCGAAAAACATTTCGCAACGATGGTGACCGTCACTGACCACGAATTAAAAACGACAGAAGTTTCAATATTGCGACACCGAAGCAACTTACGTAGCCAATATTATGTTAACAACAAAATTAAAGTTAAATTGCAGATTTAAGACAATTGAAAATGTGCTAAATGTCAGTCATTTTTCAATGACAAGAGATATTCGAGAACAAACTATTAACGTGTTAAAAACTGCTTTGTTCTAGTAATATAAATACTAAGCAGTAAGTCATATGTTTGAAAATGTATTCAAATATTATGAACTAATATCAAAAGACTTCTCAATGGCTATAACTACATGAAATAGAACAAAACGCGGTTTTAAGCTGAAAGTTATAAAATATTTACTACTCCGACTGCTAGAAAGAAAGAATTCCAGTGGAACAATATCAATTTATAAAGTAAAAATTTCAGAATTGCTTAAATTGAGTTTAATTAGTCAGTTTATTTATTCATAAAATAAATAGGTAAGAGGCGACTTAGGGTTTTGGGGCCTTTGAAATGATTGTTGGGTGATGTGGCCTTTCACCATCGATACCATACCATCCTTTATTTAACCATCTTTTCCTCACGAGTTCCTGAACACAGATTTCTCACAAAAGTTCCTGAGGAATTTCTATATCTGAAGCTCTGGTTACTCCTTTTTGGGATTTATTGCCGTGAGTATACGTACGTACGAATGTTTGTAGTTATATATACAATTCATAAATAGGCGTGCCGTCCGTCTGTATCAAAAAGTCTTTAATTCTCTCGTAAATTCACGGTTAAACTAAAATTACCTACATTTGAGAGGCATGACTTATCAGTTCTCCTGTCGATGGTTATATCGTTAGAGGTCGGTCACTGAAGACACATAATCAAACAGAGAATTTGTTCAAAAGGCAAGTTTCCGTGGTATGAAGGATTAAAGGGCATGTATGAAAAGCTTGATTTTCTAGACATTATCTTCATAATTTGTATTGTTTGGTATTATGGAGGAAAAGGGAAGATCTTCCGCCAGGCGGTGGTATGCCTGGGGACGGCGCGACGGTCCAACTGTATTAAGTTGAAACTTGTATTGTATATATAGTAAATATTTTAGAAACTTCGATTGCGCGATGTACGATTTGTATGGCGAGTCTTTATGACGCGTGTAACGTATATTACTAGGGTTCGTGTTGCTGTGGAATGAGATTCTTCTTGCACTGTCAGCGTTTCTATGTAGTGCGCGTCATTGTGTATTGATAGCGCGTCGCTACAGTATCATTTATCGCATCTACAACCTAATATTTTATCTGAGTAAATCGGTCAATCCCAGCCACGTGAGTAATAAATATGTGAAATTAGATTAATTATGATAAAATAATCAGTATTATTGTGGAACTCCTTTTAAAGCACATTATTTTAATTAAATGCAACAAATAAAATAAAGAATAAAATACGGTGTTTGTACAATAAAATATTTAAATACAGCCAATATTTAATGTCGATAATATCTTGTCTTTATGTGATTTATGATAAGTAGAATTGCATTTTGCATAATAACCTTACATTAATTTTAAGTGATTTCAAATACGCTTCAAAGACATTTTGTTAATCAAACACACATTTATTTGCCGTGTAGTGCCGGCTTAGAATGTCGCTACCCCTTTCTACCCACAGGTGTCGTAAGAGGCGACTAAGGGTATTGGGGCTTTTTATTGGATTTTTGGGCGATACAGCTGGAGACCCATCACCAAAAACCTTTATTTTACCGCCTTTCCCAACTCAACTTCCAAAAGTGGCTGAGGAATTTATAATTCCTTGGCTCTGGCTACCCCTTCTAGGGAATTATAGTCATGAGGAATTATATACATATGTATGTCATGTTAATTTATAAGGATTTTCAGAAAAAATAACTCTATTATCCAATACAAGTGAATTCAAAGTGAATTTCACTTCTTACTTGAAAGCTACTTGGATAGTGTAAACGATTTGCAGATTTCACTTATATATCATATTCTCATGGACTAATATGAACTAAGTCTATTTAATATTTACTTGTAAAAAACTTACTTGTAAAAAACTTACACCTTATATTTCTACCTCACCAGCAAACATTAAAATGTAAAGCAAATTAGTATCTTGCACAACTTAGACTACCAAGGATATATTGAAAGTATATCACAGCTTATCATAAGCTATTTTTTGCACGATGGTGGTAGTGCATTTATTTAATGTCACTAAAGGACGACTACGAAGGTCACTACAAGACTAAACAGAAACTGTGCTAAAATGTATATAAAACTAACGTAAGCTCGAGAGGTTTCCCAGGATCTAACTAAATGACGATCAATAGTCTCTGCATAACCACAATAAGAACTAATGGCGTCAGCACAAAACTAGCTTTTTATGCAGCGATGAAGTTCAATGTAATGGTTTTTCAGAACTTAATAATAACTGCATAAATATGTTTTGCGCACAAACTTTACCACTTTCCCTAAACTATTGGCTTTACACAAAAATTTAATACATTTTTTTCATCGATACCAAACGTTTTCTAGAAGAGATCGCGTTTAATGATATGATCGCTAATTGCAATTCTTTGTAAAGATGTATACTTCGTTGTTTATCGTTAGCGATATGCATAAAATATATTTTTATTCTATTCTGTTCTCATTGTGGGTTCGGCTTGCGTTGAGAATCATAGTTTCATTCCTCTCTTACTAGTGTTAATACAGCCACTTTAAACAAAGATACCATTTTGTGTTTATCGCGTTCCTTAATAAATGTTTAATAAAGGAATAATTTATTTAAAAATGTAAATAAAAACTCAAAATCACAAATATTAGTATACATGAACACAATTATCAATCCAGTACTAAACGCGAAAGACGGCTGTTTTGTGAGACTCACAAACTAATAACAAACTATGTAGTTACTCAGTTATGAAACAATAACTACGCGTGCCGACTCGCATATGACCAGTTTTTGTTAATGATAAATGTACTCGTGTCCATATAGAAAGAACATTGCTATAAACTGAACGTGCTTTGTGTGTGGTCGAGAACCATGGTCGTTCGGATAATAATACCAATCGGTTTCACGTGTCATCTTACATGAGTATGCTTATATACCAATGTTTAGAATATACCCCCCTCCACACGTGACAATGTCACGTGGTGTTTAGAAGTATTAGTACCTATGCCAAACCCTTCGCGGATTTACGGCGTAAACGTTTGAGTTAATAACATACAATATACTCACGGCTATCCCAAAAACGGGGTAAGAAACAGCTTGGAAAATCGGACAGTCTTCAGACATTTCTGGAAGTGAAATAAGTAAAAAAAATGTTTCTCCATTAACATCGCCCAAAAATCACTTAAAAAGTCCCAACCCTCGCCTCTAAAGATACCTGTAGGAAGAATAGCTATGTTAAAAACTAGAATAATAACAAAAATAGGAATCAGCAATTTGAAACATAATGCAGATTAATACTGAATTAATTTTCGAGCAAATAAAGAAAAAATAA
Organism: Bedellia somnulentella; assembly: GCA_963576735.1. Classification (NCBI taxonomy): domain Eukaryota; kingdom Metazoa; phylum Arthropoda; class Insecta; order Lepidoptera; family Bedelliidae; genus Bedellia; species Bedellia somnulentella. The sequence goes on along the minus strand of OY755186.1, from coordinate 6,728,700 downwards.
TAGAAGAACTTCTTTTAGTTCTTCATTTATTTTTCTCTAACATTTCGCTCTTCATTTTGACACAGTTCGTCCAATCGGTCGGACGGAACTGACATTGTTAGTTTGATACTTCTACCGTATGAATTGATTTAATTAATTGTGTCAAAGTGGATTAACATAATTAATTGAACGATGAGAGTCTACAATAAAAAAAAAACTTGTAAAGTAATCCAATCGCTACTTAATTTTTCTACCGTAAAATTAGTGAGGTCGATACATACATACATACATATACTCACGGCTGTAATTCCCTAGAAGGGGTAGCCAGAGCTAAGAAATCAGAAATTCCTCACCCACTTTTGGAAGTTGCGTGGGGAAAAGATGGTAAAATAAAGGTTGTTGGTGATGGGTCTCCAACCGCATCGCCCAAAAATCCCTTAAAAGCCCCAATACCGTTAGTCGCCTCTTACGTACACCCACCGGAAGAAATGGGGTAGTGCTATTCTATGCCGACACTACACAGCTAAGGTCGATAATTTGTGTAATATCAAGTCGGTTAAATTATTCAATCCCTGCTTAAGGGTACTTCTGCCTATATCAGAAGCGAAGCATAGAACAGTAAATATAGCAAAATAATTTCTAATTATGTAGCTCCGGCTACCCCTTTTTGGCATTTATAGCCGTGAGTATTTATAGCTATGTATTTATGTATGCCGAATTAATATTTTACGTATAAGGCTGATTCAAATCAAAAAGTAACGAAGATTTATTTTCCGTTAGTTCGAAGAAACATTGCGATATATACTTAAAAGATATTTCAAATGATAAATTTCCTTTCTTATGATGTCTTCAGACTAAGAAAAGATTTTAAGAGTTTACAAGACATTAAAATGTATATACGATTTGGCATCTTTCCCAATGCCAGTGTCGACATTTATAAATAACTAACATGATATGTTCTATATATTTTTAATATGATTGATTACCGGTATTCATCCATCTTCCTTATATGTTTGCTTAATTACTCGATAACCAACTTCACGTCTGATGCTCATAATGGGTAAAGTCAGGGCTTCCGAACAGCAAAGTTGATTGCCATTTTAGTTTAACATACATACATACTCACGGCTATAAATCCTTAGTAGGGGTAGCCAGAGCTAAGGAACTAGAAAATCCTCAGCCACTTTTGGAAAATCGAGTGGGGAAAAGATGGTTAAACAAAGGTTGCTGGTGATGGGTCTACTACCGCATCGCCCAAAAATCCCTAAAAAGCCCCAATACCGTTAGTTGCCTCTTACGTACACCCACCGGAAGAAATGGGGTAGTGCTATTCTAAGCCGACAGTACACAGCAGTTTTAGTTTATGTAGTATAATAATGGTCATAGAAAAAGATACAAAGACAGTCAGATATGAAAAATATGCATTGGCAATCCTGCACATGGACAGTATGCACTCACACTGCACCTCACAATGTTCCATTTTCGAATTATTGTCATGTACTATTCCCCGATACTATTTATAATCAGTGGCGGAAATAACTAAATGGAGACAAACCGTGAATCGCTAATTGACGTTTAGTAATGATGATTAATGTTTTTTTTTAAATCTCGGAGTTATCCAGGTATCTGGATCACTAAATTAAGGTGTTACTCGTTTTGTAGTAATTGAGCAGTGCATGTAAGTGCAGTGCAGTGCCTATTTGATTAAATTGACCAGTTTTATACATAAACTGCAAACTTCAGCTTAAGTTATTTGTTTCGGTTAGCTAATTTCTTCGCCTTTTAATAAATCTGATTTCCCGCAATTTTAATCGACAGCCAAATTATTGAAAAATGTACCAACTACGTAGGTATTTTGGTAGGTATTTGATTAATTGGAATTAACAGTTTCTCAGCCTGTAGGAAGTTGGTAGTAAAAATATGAAATATTGGGGGTCCAGCCACATCGCCCAACAACCCCAGTACGCTTAGTCGCCTCATACGCATTGTGTGGAAAGGAAGGGGATATTATTATATTATTAATTTTCTTCACAAGTGTTTTGAAAATAGAGCTACTAGTCATTACAGCGCTTGATTTCTTTAAGCCCTAGAATTAGCCTGAGAATACACCTTCAGTTTATAATATTTTTAAATTTACATAAAGCAAGTAGCAAAAGGAAACGTTGTATAACGATAGTACAATAAGTAATAAACGTTATGTAATAAATAATGGTAGACCTTCTCCATAGTCCGCAATCTAAAGAATAGATGAGCATCTTTTTAAGATTGATGTATGTCTAAGACGAAGCTCGACACTTCTCTGTCTACCCCAAAAGAAACTAATGGCAAGAGTAGGTATTTGTTACACCTTTTATTATTTAAATTTTGAGTTGGTGGTTAACTGATGGGTCTACACCGTAAAGTATCAAATGTACAGATGCTTTATTCCGTTATATGAACGAGTTTTACGAGTGAAAAATAACAACTTTTGTGCTTGGCTTTCGCACTGTAACGGTCAGCCCAATATATCCATGATTAAAACCACAAATCCCAATTACCGCGTGACAGGCATACTTTCACATATTATCGTATACAAAATTTATATGCACATTAAAATTTGCTTGTAAATACGGCTTAGTAAAGGCATTGGGGCTTTTTGAGTGATTGTTAGCGATGTGTTTGAAGACCCATCATTTCTTTATTTTAAAATCTTTACCCAAAATTCCAAAAGTGTCCTAGGAATTTATATATCTGAATAGCTTACTATCTACTACTTTTTGGGGATAGCCTTGGATATAGATGTAGATAGTTATAATAAATAGGGTTCGTCTATGGAACACGTTATATTTTTACAGCCTTCTGGTAGAGTAGAATTTTGAATATTATTACAATAGATCCATTAATTACCTCCGTAAAACTTTTTGAGCTTACCTATTTATGATATAAAAGTAAAAAGTACAATTTAAAGGTTTCTTTAATATTATATTTGTATATATTGTTATATGATTGGCCCTTGAATATTCTTTACGTTAGTGGGTACAATGACACGGCCAGTCATATAATATTAACAACTAGCTGTGCCCGCGACTTCGTTCGCGTGATTGTCGAGAACAAAAAAACGTCGTTTAGTTAAGAGTATATCACCTTTTTGAAATAAAATAAAGAACCAATGAAATCTAATGCGGACACTTATTGTGATGTAGGAACTATTGAGTATTTCATAATGATATTTAATTAATTACAGTAGCCATTATCCAGTTGAAATAATAAAAGGTCGTAACTGTGTGTATCTCATTTGAATTAGTGTATATTTAGATACAGTTACAGGGTTATCCAAAGATTATGGACCGCTACCTTGTACGATCCTAGCAGGGCTGCATAATGCATCAATATATTTATAAAGCCCTTTTGTTTTTAACACTTCGGAATTTTGCATATAGATCATATATCAATCCCACCCGATTTCGGCCACAGCAACTTCTGGTATCCGGCTAATAAGAGTGTGTTCATGTGCTCTCATGTGACTGACATAGCCAATCTTTCCGGCAAATGTTCTATGACGTATGTTGAAAAATCAGTAACCCTCCAATATATAGGTAGTTATTATTGATGGCCGCAGGTGGTCGGGCCTTGAGCTCATCACTCTTTGCTTCGAGCTCATCACGTCTTTTCCTTCCGAAAAGAAATATTAACCGGTTGACAGGAAGGGGGTGAAAACTAAATTACTAAATTTCACTCAAGAAAGAATAAAACAAACGGGGTAAGCTAAATAAAACTGCTCAAAAAAGGTACTTTACTATTATTAGGGTTTACGGTTGTTGGTTGTACTATGATAATGATAATACATTGAATTAAATCGATTTATCAGTGGCATAATATGCACTGTAATAGCTGTGTAGTGTCGGCTTAGAATAGCACTACCCCATTTCTTCCGGTGGATGTACGTAAGAGGCGACTAACGGTATTGGAGGTTTTTAAGGGATTTTTGGGCCATCTTTTCCCCACTCAATTTTCCAAAAGTGGCTGAGGAATTTCTAATTCCTTAGCTCTGGCTACCCCTTCTAGGGATTTATAGTCGTGAGTATATGTATGTATAATATGCAAATATAACTAAATTAAGGTTAGTCACTAAGGTCACTACATCATTTTAGTGTTTAAAAAAGTAGAACTTAAAAGATGTCTTATGTTTCTGGTGTTTAATACATACATACATATTCTCACGCCGTTAGTTCCCATTGGGGTAGGCAGAGACTATCGATCGCCACTTTGTACTTTACACTTTTTTTATCGCCAATGTGGAAGGTAATGTTAGTAGAGGACGACCTCGGAGGACACATTTGGATCAAATAGACAACGTGCTCAAAAAGGCAGGTGTCCGCAGTATGAAGAATAAAAGAGCATGTATGAAAAGATTGATGGATGTAAACGAAGCCAGAGAGGTTTGGTGTTTAATGTAGACCAAAATTCAGTTTTTTATTATAAACGTTCACGAAAACTGGTTGTGAAGTGACGTGCATTTGAAGAATGGCTAAGAATTTCAAAATTCTGCTCACCAAATTGGATTTATTAATAGGCAGACTATTTACATAATATATTAATATTAATAAGCCTAATTTAAGAAACTAAGTAAAGATATAATTTAAAAGCATTTTAGTTATTTTCATAGTCGGCGAATTCACTTGACATTGGCAGCTTGTATTAATTTCGTCTTGCTTGTTTCCTGTAGCTTCTATTACTTTAACCGACTTTAAAATAAGGGGTTAAAGGGGCTAAAAAAATGCAAATTTTATTTTTGCTTTATTTTATTTTGGTTCTTTATTTTATTTTTGCACAACGCCATCTATCTGACTTTGGATTCCAACTATCAACATTAGTTCTATATTTGGACTTAAGATGTCGTTGCATGTACTATACTGAATTGCGTAACGTAATATTTTTCTTCTTGAACTCACAAAATTAATCATATCTTTTGATAGAGTGAACCGATTTCGATGAAACAAAAACTAAGTTATACCTCAAGTTACGTTTAATTTTTGTATATAAACATTTTCAGCATTGAATTCGTAGATTTTAGGTGATGTGCGCACAAACAAACATATAAACAGACAAACAGACAAAAATTGAAAAAAATATGGAAATGAGTTCTGTTACTTATCTGTTCACACGCTGGCTATTTTTTTTTCAATTTCTTCAATGTACAAAAATGACTTTTCTATAGATTCATTATATGTATAGATAATATCAAGGAAACCGCAGTAAGGAACCTTAGGTTTGGCGCGACTTAGTCTAGCTTTCACAACTTTTTAGAGATGAACCAGCAGCTCCACCGAGACTTGGCTAGTATTTTACAAAATGTTTTTGGTGGGATGTAAATTAGGTACATAAACGTGCAATTAATTTAATTTGGATTCTCTTCAAAGCCCTCAACATGAGGCAATATTTTGCCTTATGTAGAACCCATATACATCCGAATTAAAATAAATTTTCCTTCTTACCAAAAGGTGATGGTGGCTTATTCAATGAGTAATGGCAGATCATTAATCATGATTAGGACCTACATTTTTGCCTTGATTATCACCCGATTATGGACTTGTTGCTTAGATAGTTTCGAAAAAGAGAATGTATCGTGATTATTTTAGCAAACATTGCGAATGCAATACCAATATCAACTCATTCAGTAGTTGTGTATAAAGTTAGTAAGGTATCGAGACTTATAATGTGATGTGATGACGATGTGGTTCCACATCACACCACCACAGAAAAAAAAGATTCTACTACTACATTGCAACACAATACGCAAATTGTATGAAATAAAATATATCATTCATCATTTCTACTTTGTTATTACTACTAATCGCGCAATTTGTCTGGTAGCAAGGGAAGTGAATATGAGCCAGTAATTAGCGATATCGATGATAAACTGCTGAAGAAGTTCGCAGTAAAATGCTATCAGTTTCAATACGTCAAGGTTATCAGTACGTGTACGTTACGTTTTGCTGTCGTATTTATGTTTACTGATAACATTCTCATTATGGGCCAATTTGTTTGGAGACGCGCCCCAAATAACACGAATGAAAAAAATACAACTTGTATTTAAACAGTTTTGGTCCGGTAAAAATTTGGTTACTTAGCTCTGTAGTAAAAAAAACATGGATAATGAACGTTTTATCAACACTTTTGGAAGTTGCGTGGGGAAAAGATGATAAAAAAAGGTTGATGGTGATGGGTCTCCAACCGCATCGCCCAAAAATCCCTCAAAAGCCCCAATAATGTTAGTTGCCTCTTACGTACACCCGCCACCGGAAGAAATGGGGTAGTGCTATTCTAAGCTGGCACTACACAGCTAAAATAAAATGACTGATTACGAAAACAAGAAATTAAAAAGTAATCTTTAATTTTTTATTTAAATTTATCTTTGCTTGAATATCTTATCAGGATTACAGCAGTAATATCGATGAAGTTGTTTGAAATCATAGTGATGATTTTTTTGAATCACGATTTGAGTATGTACAGTACAAGTGTGAAAAACATCGTATTTTCCAGTCAAGATACTGCGGGTCGTTCTAAATTTTATCAGTTATTATTTGAACAAAATTGTAACACTATGATTATTCGTACTAAAGTGTTTTGGACATCTGTTATATACTTTAATAAAATATATATTGTCTTATATACATTTAATTTAAAAATAAGAAAATAACAATCTTGTTCATACAGTTTAACTTTAAAAAATCAATTGTCAATTAGACAGGTATAGATATAAACGTTGTTTATTTTTTTCCTCTAAATGTAATGCGATATTTTGTCCATCTTTAAGTATCTTTGTAAATATATATTATTATTACAAAAAAGGTATAATTAGTTCGCTTTATCAAGTCGCTTGGGTCTTGAGCTCGTCTTCTCATATCCAGGTCGTTTAATTAATAGGATTGTACGACGACAACAAACAATTTGATTAAAGTAATGGAGATCAGTTACATCTTAATCTCAAACTGTCTATGAAGGTCGATGAGTCATCAACTGACTGTATCTCACTGTATTCGCAAAACGCTTAAAATAGATCAGTAGTTGATAACATTTTAAGTTAACGTACTTACATATAGTCACGGCTATAAATATAAATATACGGAAAAAATATACTCTGATCAAAAATATACCCAAGTTAACTTGGGGTTAACCCCAAACTAAGTAGAACTATGAAAGTCGCCCCACAATCACTTAAAAACCCCATAACCGTAGATGTAATGCCCATAGCCCTAATTCACCTTTTATAAAACCTGCGGGAGCGGCTATTCAAAGCCATTTCTACACAACACATAAACATACTAATTAAAGATGTTCTCTTTCACCCAATGGAAATACCAGTACTACGTTAATCTGACGTGACAAAATCATTAAACAACCTACAATACTAATACTCTAAGACGAGGGTCTAATCTCATTGCTCATGAGATTACCAAATGTGACAGGGGTGTGACCTTGACGATAATAATATCATTTGTTTTGTGTTCTCGGGTCAAATCCAGTCAGTGTAAGATACTTATTTCGCCTGAATAAGACATACGTAAAATACAAAAATGGCTCATCGCGAGTCGAACTTGTCCGAAAAGGGTTTTTAGCATTAAGTTTAGGTAAAGGAAGAGATATAGCATGAGTACATTCTTAAATTAATGAGAAGAATTCTAAATGCAAAATTAAGACATAGACTTTTTATGGAAAGCCAAGTTTCGTTTACAGTTTTATAAATGGGCTATATCTCAAAAAATGTAACAGTATTTGGTTAAAATATTGTAATAAGTAAGAAGACAATTTTTCACAGTATTGTTACTTGTTACAGAGTACTTCTTTGATATACAAACCACATTTACTACATGGGATTTTTTTCCATTTCACTTCTCGTATGGAGAGCTTCTCTAAATATTAAAGCGGTCTACAGTTTTTTATCGACTGAAACATTTAAAACAACGTAGTCTTTATTGTTTTAGAAATTAATTGCTTGAAATATAAATACTGCACTATACGTATAATATGTTGAATATTTACATACCTTTAGTTGTCTCCACCCATCTCAATGAATTTTCTAATACACAGTAGTAGGTATTACCCGTATATTTTTGTATTAAGCTGTGTCTTGTAGTAGCTTAGAATAACTTTAACCCATTTTTTCCCATGGGTGTCATAAGAAGCAACTCAGGCTTATGGTGCTAATTTAAATTAGTGTTGGGCTAAGTGGCTGGGGACCCATCACAAACCCTTCCATGCAATCGTTTATTTCACCATATTTTCCCTTCATAACTTCCGAATGTGAAAGAAAATTTCTAATAAAATCACACAATAACACACCAAACCGCAACCCGTCGCGGAGCGCGGAGGAGCGGATTTCAATATTATATGCAAGTACATCGATAAGTATAGAAAAAACGCTCGGTACAACACACCAAAACTATAACTTTATTGAACGCCAGAATTATACACGAACAAATACAGAAAGAAATGAAATAAACAGGTAAATAACAGTAATGTTTTAAAAAACTTGTCTTTATGTTTTCTTATCTCTATGTAATTCAGTACAAATGAACCATTCCTAGATCTCTTTCGTAAAAAAAGGATGTATCCAATCTTCTAGGCCTGCTTATTTGCTTATACAAAAAACATAATGCTAAAACCATCGCAGAGTCTTGAATGAGTTCAGTATTGTCCATTGTTACGTGGACATATAAATATGTCTACATGGTCCACTACGGCTACATGGAAAATACCCTTAAGCTTGGTGAAGGCCGCTCGAAGGAGCGGACCTGCTTCTCCGTCGCCGCGCGCAAAATCCGCTCGGTGGCGCCTCCGCGCCGAGGCGCGTTTTCAGTGGGATAACCGCCTAAACTCTAGCTACTTCTTTTTGGGATTAAAATGCGTTCATAATAGTCTTGTGAATTGTTTTTCATTTATTTTGCTTAAATACGATTAACTATAATAATTAATGATCAAAGCTTCCTTATTAATCTGTCACCTCTACAATGTCCTTTGTCTAGATTACAAAGGAGCTCTCAGGTGAATTCCATAGCAAATAGTTTATTGAAAGAAACTTATTGTGATGAAAGACTTCAATAAACAACGGGGAACAAAGAAACTATGTGTTCTGCTTTAATAATCGACTTATGTATAATAGATTCTTGTGTTCGCATTAGTTAACGGAAATTTCTGCTATCTTAATAATTGAGATCAAGTCACGCTTAAGCAATTAATACCCATAAGGGTAGATACTTGTGTATTCTTGTATTCTTCACTGTCACTACTTACTTACTACGTACTTCATCCCTGTTTGTTTTTTTGTTTGTTTTAGCCCTAAATGCATGAGATTTTAAACCTTTTAAAATTGATACCTCTTGTACATAGTGTAATGTAAAACTGTATAGATACTTCAGATGGTGTTAATCACCTATTTATGGTTTAATATTTATATGTCCACAAATGCGGGCGAAGTTGCGGAAAGCTTATCTGTGGTTATTTTATTTCATACAATTATGAAGTGTGTTATGTGTGCTTCAGAAAGATGTAATTGTAATCATATTTATATCAAAATTAAAACAATCATATTTTGATGTAGGTAATCTTGTTTAATCATATACAATACATCGTGGGAACTATGTATAAAGAAAATTATCTAGTGCTATCAACATTACTTAAAAAATCAACTTCTTTATATAAAGAGGGAAGAATATGTGTAATGTTATGTCTTTTTTATTTTATTTAAATGGTTTTTTGACGTATGAAACATAACTGTCGCTATCGCAGTCAACTCGAAATGATCAAAACTCTAGTCCCCAAATAAAGTAGCTAAGAAACATCTGCTCTGGTTCAATTCGCATACTCGAAGTAACTAAAGAATGCACATCACGTGTCTGATATATGCAGAAAAACAAGTTCCAAGCTCCAAGAATATTCTACGGTGTATGCACTGAAACCCATTGCCCGTACTTCCGTAAACACACACACGTGCGTCAGACGCCAAGCCCACTTGAACATGCACGTCTGTAGTATTTAATGTATGGATATGGGTTATAATAACATATGGTCATGACTGCCTTTGCGATATTAGTATGTGTTTGTTATCGTGTTTAATGTAAAACTTCAGTTTAAGAATGAACAATTTTTACTAAAAAGATGGGTGAAAATTGTTGGCTGTAAAAATAATATCTTAGGCTGTGATGTCTTGGGCAAGAATACAACCGACCCATTTCTTTCCGCGGGTTAAGTAAGTAAAAATTGGGCGACTGGAGACTGAGTTAGTCGACATTTCTGGAATTTGATTGCCAAGAAAAATTATAAATGCAAATTTTTGCTGGGGCAATGGAAGCTATTTATTAAAGCTTATGTAATATTTTTTAATCAATCTTTAATTACTCAGCTTCCATAAGTGGTTGAAGAATTCATTACCTCTCTTTAAATATAGAAAGGTTTTGAAAAAAATACGATATCACGCCTTTTCTTTTTAATTTGCGTGCTCAAGTCACTTTGCTTGTTGACTTTCTTCAGTCAACAGAAGCACGTCTTTATCCATACTGTATAGAAAATCGAAAGGCAACGTTCTGCTCTGTATCTGTATTGATTATTTAAACTGTTTACGATTCCTCAATACGCTTCTATTTTAAGTAAACGTTATTAGTATTTCTCCTGAATGGCAACGAATTGCCAGAACACTTTAAAAGGAATCAACAGTAAAACAAGACATTTCTTGGTTTTCAAGCTTTCATTTCGGCGGGAGTGATGTTCGTCTCGTCTGTGCCATCACAGTTCAGCGACCTTCCATTATACAACTGAACCTATTTAAAACGTTCATTATTTGCGTTCTAAAACACGGATCATGTAGTTTGGTGTTACTCATTGATAGTTGAATTGTGGCAAAGTTTTTATGGGTAGGGTAGGGACGATTAAGTTTATTTAAAAAAAAAAAGTGAATGTAAAGAGTTTCTTTGTTGCTTCTTCTCTTTACGAACACCTTCCGAAGCAACGGATTAACGATTAATTAAAAATTTTGACGTTCAAAAAATGTTAGTATTTAACTTTATTTTGAAAAATAAACTTTTTGACTTTTTTATTTAAGAAGAAGAAGAAAAATCATTTATTTGGTAAACAAAAAAAAACATACAACAAAACAAAAGTAGGTAATACACAGCTAAATTTTTATTTATTTATTTATTACACACAAAATATAATCTTGAATCTTGTTTAAGCACTATGATTACATATTCTATCAAAACATATAATAAAAAATTATAAATCTAAAAATTAAACACATAAAAAAAACCAAGTATTCCGAATAACATAAATTCCTAGGAGAAGCATTTGTGAAGTCAATCTATGAGCACGAACATAAATCTCGAGCGCTCGAGAGAGCAGACTCACATTCTGCAAGTTAGTGTGGACCGATGGCCGTATACGGTATCACTGTATTACTAGGAACAGCTAGTTTTAGCATGTCCAAAATGGTAGTATTTTAAATGGGACCCCTTCAAATATTAAGGAAATAACAAATCCATGTAAAATTCATTCTAACATTCATTGAATTGCACCCTACCATACGTTACCAGTACGAAAAATCTAGTAAATTTTGTTATGTATCTTCTCAACCATCAGCCGATATTTTGCTTTACGCAGAGACCAGACAAGACAACTGCGTTCAATTCTACTTTATTTGGTTTGGATAAAATAAAACATTTGCAAGTTCAACGTGTAGTTTTTACATGCATGTTTAAACATTTACCCCTCTTCACGTCATGTTAAATTTGACTATTTGTTGTGGACTTATAATTTTGTAATTTAATGGGCCATGCGACATCAGCTATTCTATTTATCGCCTAAACTTTTCTATATATTTAATTCTGTTGTTCTAACTTCGATGACATGCCCATATTGTAGTGCTCTTGTGTATATTAATACACCTAATATATAATACCATTTGATCATATAACAGCTTTTACAAAATATATGATCATTCAAAGCATAATACAAACCAGATATATGGGCAGCAGAGCGGTGCAGCAAAAACATAGATTTTCAGTAACGGCCTAATATGAAACAATAACTAATATTAATGCGCCGTCGTCGCCCGCCTAAACTGCATAATGGATTCATGTCATTAAATATCACTTGTATGTTGTTAGTGCAAACTGAAAACTATTATTTCATGGTTACCTACGAAATATGTTCAAATAATGTTAAGGTATCATTATATTTTCATAGCTATAACGTAACGCCAACTTTAATGTGCAGAAGAAACTTTATCGTTCTATGTAAAATTTTAAATGAAATAGTAATAAAATAAAAAAAATGAATTTTCTTGAATAGTTATCAAGTATTTCTTAGAGGGAAATTTATGATAGGTAATGACTAAACTGTAAGATACAACTATGATTTGAAAGTGGAACTGAACGCAATATGGCGCAACGGCAAGTATTTTTTATCGCGTATTTATTTATTTGTGAATGACGACTATAAGAAAGCTTGGTGTGATAAGGACGGCTAGAAATGCCTACCTAATATATAAAAGTCACGTGTTACGGTGTTTGTCATCAAACTGAACTAATACCTATGAAATTTTGCATACACGTTCGGTAGGTCTGAGAATAGGTTTATAACTATTTTTTTACTTCTAATAAGTGATATTTATTTTTATTTTATCGACTAGGAATTCCTTAGAAATAGTGTAAAAGGCAAAACAACGTTTGCCGGTTCAGCTAGTATTATATAATTTGAATACACGCTCACAATGGAATTCAAATCCTTCATGTATGGATTTAACACAAGATGATGATTCAAATCAAATTCTGAAATAGCAACGATTTGACTCAATTTGAATTTAAAAAGAAGTGGACACATAAAATGAGAACTTAATTTGCAATCAAACAACGCCGACTGGTATGCTAAGTTAATCGGTATTCTTAATCTTATTAATATTATTGGTATAACTTCAAATCATTAGTTTCAAGAGAGGATGGATGAAAATAAAGTAGCGAAAGAGATATATAGAGCCAATGTGGATGGGAATGTTAGTAGAGGACGGCCTCGTAAAACGTTTCTTGACCAGATAGAAAACGTTCTTATAAAGGCGGGGGTCCGAAGTGAGAAGAATAAAAGAGCATGTATGAGAAGGATAATGAATGTAAGGGAAGCAAGAGAGGTTTGTCAAGATCGTACTAAGTGGCGATCGATAGTCTCTGCCTACCCCAATGGGAATAATGGGCGTGAGTATAAGTAAGTAAGTAAGTAAGCGCACACGTAATATATTTTTGTAAAACAAGAACGCATTTTGAATTATTTACTTAAATACCTAACATCAAATAGCTATCTTCTACATACATGGTATTAATCTTATATAAATGAAAAGAAGGATTTCGGAATTTGAGAGCTAGCCCTCATATTTTATATATATATAAACTGTATTAATTTACTAAAATAACACTGATAATATCATTTTCTATTAAAAATCATCTAAACTAGTTCTCCTTTCGAAACCTCCTAGCAATATAAGTGGGACATCTTTTAACCGATAAAAAACGTTAAGAATTCAAATGTTATTTTTTTTTAATTTATGTTTCAGCCGGTTTTACTTTACACAACATGTTGGTATGGATGAAATGAATATTAATATAGTGCATCGTCGGTTTCGGCGGCTTACATTGAGCGTTTTAGACATAGACAATACGAAACATACATATTTATAAGAATTTCAGTTCCTGTCACACAAAACGGGCGTCTGTTTAACATTCTTATCGCGAATTTCCTTTGTCTTTATCAGTGGCAGGAAAAAATCACCTAGTTCGTTCGTCTTTGTACTACTAATGTTGGTTTATATGTTTTCTGTAATGATGCGAGAAATGGGTCAGATAACATTGTTGTTCTCGCTTATTTATGTTTACAGTTGTATTGTACGCGGATTTGCTCCATAAATTTATTATGCGTCTTTGCTCCTAAAATTTAATATGCTTCTTAAATTTAATGCTGCATTATCTCTTTTTATATAAATAAAGGAAGAAATATTTGGGCTACATACATATAATTTATAACTTATCTTAAAATATTTTACCTTGGCGGATCACGTGAAATTTTGCCATCTAGTGTTCCGAGTACCCACTATTTACATGCCACACACAACATTCCAATATTTTCAGACAAAAGTTTTGCCACATGGTACGGATTTATTGTCACATAAAATTAAGCCACGAAGAATTCTTCACTATGTTCTTCCTTACAACTGAAGCCTTTAATAAACCCGATAAGTATCTGTATTAAATGAATTACTCTTCGTTGTTTGCTACAACTATAGTTTTGAATCATAACGTAATTTACTTAATAATTTTTAAGTTTTGCTTAAAAACTTAGTTTTTTTCATTTATTTCCAAACCTACTACAGTAAGTAACGTTAAATTCGCGCTTAAATCTATAGAACATGGTATACCAACACTTTTCACGCCCATTATCACTCCATTTTCTATGGTCATAAAAACAGTTTGATATTAAATATGATTCAGCAAATCAATACGCGAGGTTATCGCAATTTTAAATTACTTCATTGTTGGTCTCAAATCAATTTTTGACAAACAATTTATTTATAAATTCATGATACATGTTTTACATACATGACATCATAAAATACTTTTATATCGGCGACGATATTTCGAAATTCTTATACTGCCGCCAAGAAATCTCTATCCTGTTTAAATAAAACCGTGAGTATATAATTATGTAGCATAGTATTGTTATAATTCTTCTTTTAGCTGTGTAGTTTCGATTTCGAATAGTTCTAACACATTAAAAAAGGCGATTCCGGGTTTTTGCCTTTAGAAATAAGTTTTGCGTGATGTGTCTGAAGCATCATCACCAACCATATCGTTTGTTTTACCATCTTTTCCCCACTAAACTTCCGAAAGTGTTGTGTACGTTAAAGTTTAAGAAGCTTTAGAGCAGACCGAATGCAATAGAGACAGGCCCTCAGAACAATTTAGACAGGCCCTCAGAACAATTTAGAATGGTAGGTTATGCGATGAAGAAAGAAATTGGTGTGAATGAAAAAAAAGATACGGAGAGATAAAGTTGTGGGATAAATATATAGCGCAAAAGTGGATGTTTACTACCTTTGAAGATCAGATAGAAAATTTGCTTTAAAAGGCAGAAGTAGAAGTGAGAGGAATGAAGTGGGGCGATCACTAGGCACTGTCCATCACGATGGGAACAAATGCCGTTAGAATACGGTTGTCTAGGAATTATCGCTTTAAGTCATAATACCGCCAAACGTACTTCTAACCAATAATATCTTTTAATTTCTACGTGCAATTTTTTTTGTATTCTATTGTATATCTATAAATTAGTTTGCCTATACTAAAAGGTGATTGGGTATAAACTGGGTTATTTTTATTCTTACTGTTACAATACAGTTAAATAATAGCCAATGATCCCCTGCAATATAAGTAAATTACTTAACTAATTGTGATGACGTGGGCAACATACTCGTAGTTACAGATATGACAAAATTGATGTTTTAGCAAAATAACGCTAAATGAAAGAAAAATTACATGACTGTTAATTAAAGTGACAACAATGAAATAACAGCGATATTGTTCATATCTAAATGGTATTTTATGGTAAAGGTATCATGACATGAATGGAAATTGTTGGTTAAGCATGATTGTGACAATTTCACTTTGCTATTTATTCAAACTATTGGCTATGTCATAGCTTGTCATTTCGTTTTCGTTATGTTAGTTAGTATGACATAAAGTAGGAATGAAAAACTGTTTAAATATCATAACTGAAGAGTATATGCATTCTATCACCTTGAAGAAGAAGAAGAAGAAAAAATTTTTATTCAAAAAGTAAGAACACACTTACAAAGTACTTATGACCTAAACATGATATAAATTAAAAAAAAAAAAAAAACACTACACTTAACACAAATACACTTACATCTTTAACAATATTTTTTTAAAAAATTACATAACACGCAATATGTTCTGTTCTTACTAAAGAAATGGTCACTGGCTCAGGATATTTCTACCAGTACTGGGTACTAGTAGCACTGATTTTCAGCCAGTGCCAAAATAATAATAAAAAATAAAAAACACAAACAAACAACAAGAGGGTAGCCGATAAACTAAGTACTTGGTTATACTCCTACAAGGGATTAGTACATACATATATACTCACGGATATAAATCCCTATAAAGGGTAGCCAGAGCTTCGGAATAAGAAAATCCTTAGCCACATTTGGAAGTTGAGTGAGAAAAAAAATGTAAAATTGATTAAGCCCCTAAACCTTTAGTCGCCTCTTACGTTCACCCATAGGTAAAAATGGGATAGTGCTATTCTAAGCCCATACTACACAGCTAAGAACGGGATTAGTTATAGTTTTAATATTAAAGATGCAACGGTCATGTGGCAACTATTCAGTATTCAACAAGAAGTTTCCGAAACCACTGATAATCAGTCGCTGCTGAAAGAATTGAATAAAATATGAGGTAAACGGGGTCGTGAGACTATGTTAATTCGTAGACTACACGTGCAAAAACTTTTGCTGCTAATTTATGATTCTACTCTACAGTCATAGGGTGTACTCTTCACGACCACATAATATTTATAATATAACGTGCAGAGATAATTTCATCGGATAGATAGATTATTGTACAATATTTTCATATTGCACTCGCTGTAGTGAAGGTCGAACGAATATTTTAAATATTTTGTGCAATATGTTATTTAAAATAATAATAACACTTTCTAGTTATAACCATAAATCAAATCAACATGTACGTATATACTGAAATAATCAGTCGTGCGAGCGTAAAGGGAATTGATAGTGATAGAGGTGTGACGATAACGACAATAAATTAATGTTGTCGGATTGAGGACTTAGAGACTAGTCAAACAAACCTTTTCTAATTTACATATTTTTTTAAAAATTCTGAATCTAGTTGTCGCAGTCTTACTTTCATCCCATACTGAACATTTACAGTTGTTATAACTCAGTTCCTGCCATGAAAGGCGTCTGAGAAAAGTGTTTTTATTTGACATATTTTGTAGTAAGATGAAAGAAACTCCCACAAATACAAAAATGTGTAACTGTTTGAAAACTAAGTAATGGAATATGATATGAAAAGTATAATCTGTAATGTACACGAACAGTGTTTAAAACATAATTTATTATTCTACTAGCTTTTTGCCCGCTACTTCGTCCGCGTGGACTACATTTTTAGCATCCGCTTTACAACCAACCAAACCAAACAACAACCGAACCAAAAACAGCAATTAGAGTTTAATTCTTTTAAAGTGTTAGTTTCAAGAGACAGACTGGATAGATTTTTCAAAAACACTATTAATGAAGAGTCTGATAAAGTTGGTCGATGAAAAAATTAATCGTGTAAATATGGGGAGCAATAAGTTGGTGATGTGAGAGAGATTGCAATCATCGGCCAATAGATGGCGGTACTGAATTAAAATTGAGATATTTTATTTACTATTATTTACAAACTATACATTCTGAGGCTTAAACAGAATATTAATTTATGCGTAAGTAAAGTATAATATATCTATGCGAATATTAGTTAAAAATAGTTAAATTAACAAAATTTATTAACATATTCTCAAACCTACCAAATGAATACGCAAAATTCATACAATATGCTTTCAATTATCTTTATTCATACATATTCGCATAGTTGAATGTGAAAAAGAAGGATTAGTGCATCCTATTATTCTAACCTAACACAAAAGCAAAAAAAATACGCAAAAAGACTTTGACCACCCGGGATTCGAACCTGGGTCTTTCGTACTCAGTGTTTACCAAATGGTATACCGCTACGCCACGCAGACATTTGTGTAAGTCTCAAATTTGTGATATCGTATATATCTAGTAGTCATACTATTGACAAACAATTAAATGTACAATTATTTTGATGAAAATGGATGAAACCCTTATTTTTTCCAAAAAGACTATTAATGAAGAGTCCGATAAAGTCGGTCGATGAAAAAATTAATCGTGTAAATATGGGCAACCATATAAAAGTTATGTTTTTTTATGCTCCTGTGGGAACCCTTGCGAAATCTGGGATAAATTATATCCTATATGTTGGCCAGGTGTATAACCTACATTCATGCCAAATTTGATCAAGATCGGTCCGGGAAATTAACGTGATGAACGGACATACAGACAGACAGACAGACAGACATTTTTTTCAAAAATAGCAAATTTGGCTTCAGTATCGAAAATAAAACATATTCCACCGGTTTTTATTTTTTTTTCTTCAATGTACAGTTTTGACCTCGTTACATTCTTATTATAGTACTAGTGGATCGTCCCAGCTTCGCACGGGTAGCGTTGTTTTTTTAAATATCTGAGGTTTCTTTCTTCAGTCACTGCTCAAGCATTGTGAAATTCAGCGCAATGTTTTCAATTTATTAAATTTATAGCATTCCCTAAACAGTGTAGTTTGGTGATTTTGAATGCGCTTTAACGAACGGTTCAGTATTTCCGTTTAATAGCAAATTTTGGAATAAAACGCTATGAAGTATTTATAACAATCTAAAAAATTTATCATTACGTGATGTAGAATGCAACTACTGGCGCCATCTAGTATGTTATATGTAAATTAGTCAAGATTTGGTTTTGGTCACGGGCGCGATGGATTATTTTATGTATAATTTCGGTGTTTCTCTACCGATTTCAATGATTCTTTTTTTATTGAATAGTTGATAATGTTACCTTTTTTAAATTAGGGATGAGTGAGAGGTTTACAAACGTAAGAGTAAACAAATATAATCAGAATGTTCCGAACTGCTAAGCTATGAGGAATTACACGTGTAATTGTGAGTCAACCGTGAAAGATAGACATAAACTGTTAAGGATTTTTTTTAGATAATTTTATGAAAAATATTTCCGTCATACATGATTTCTATGTAAGTTTAACCATTAAGGCTGCACACGCGACGGAAACTTAAAAAACGGAGTAACTTCTCCCGTTTTCCCAAAATTTCCCAAAATTCCCCTTCACTACTCTGCTGGAAAGTATACAAAAACCTGCCCAGGAGTATGAAGAATAATTGTACCAAGTTTCGTTAAAATCCGTCGAGTAGTTTTTGTTTCCATAAGGAACATACAAACCGACAGACAGACAGACAGACAGACAGACAAAAATTTTACTGATTGCATTTTTGGCATCAGTATCGATCCCTAATCACAACCTGATAGTTATTTTGAAAATATATTTCATGTACAGAATTGACCTCTCTACAGATTTATTATAAGTATAGATAGATAGATTCTATCTTATGCTTATCAAATTGATTAAATTTGTACTTAATGAAATATTATTTGACAATATTGTATATTAAATACCAACACGAAGAATTTTATTTTTAGAGAGTATAGTCATGACACGAGTACCTTTATGATGTACCTTTCCGTTTCTAAGATTCAACTTTAACTTACATGAAAGTTATGAGTCTAAAACTTGAAATTAAATTATAAACTGTCAACTTTATGGTTTCTAAGTAGGCCTTAAAATTTCTATAGAATCACAGCTTTTACAATGATTAAACAATTACCCAATGGAGCCTCATTTTTGCACTTCTGCCAAAGTTTGCCTTCAAAGATATCAAGATGGAAAATTATTACAATTACCAATTTAAATTGAAAAAAATATATTTATTCCTTTATGGTTAATTAGTCTACCAACCAACCAAAATATTGCAAGAGTAATAATAAGCTAAAAATAAGCTCAGTGGTTAGAACACAGCTTATCGTGCAGATGATGAGTGTTCGAATCCCGGGTCGGCCTACACCAATTTGCCTTTTCTAAAGTCATATGTATAGATAATTTTTCATGGTGGTTAATGGTGAGGGAAAACATCGTGAGGAAACCCAAATGGCTAAGTTGTACTTTATCATGTGACGGTTTTCGTACAAAACGGCGATAGGTCTGCCCCCTATCACGTTAGCACACTGTCGAGGCAAAACGTGGGTACTCTAAACACCAGGTGACAATTTCACGCAATGTTCAGAAGTAATAGTACCTTTGCCAACCCCTTCGGAGATATACGGCGCGAATGTTTGAATTTGCGTATGGATAAGACTGTTCGATATTCAAATAGTTTCATTCCATTTATAAATAAGGTAAAGAGATATCTATTAAACCAATCACCACAACGTTGTGGTTTGTTTGTAATATTATGACCATCGAGTTTCCTTTGTTAGTAATTTGTTGCGAAGTACTTTGTACAGATGTTTATTGTAAGTCGGTGTACCAGACTGCCCCAATTCATTGTATAGACATTTGATAAGTTTAATAATTATTTGTTGGCAGGTTGGTTGATGGTGTAATCGCGGTTTAACATAAGTCTGGTGGGGAAGGTAGAGTATAAATCAAAAGCTCTCTCTCCCTGCTTTTGTATTACTAAAAGGGATATATATGTAATTTATTTGACCAATCGTTAACTTTATGAAACTTAAAGTAGACTCCGTTACAAGTAATATAAAAATGTAGATTTACCCAGTGATAACGTACATAATTCAAAATATTTTAAATAAAATAACACTACCCAATTTCTTTTCAAAATCCGAGAATAATTTTGATGATTAGTGACTCTATTTTACCAACAAAAAGGGAAAGCCAGAGGTTAGATCCTAGACTTGATTTAACTACTTTTGGATTTGGAGCTGTGTAGTGTCGGCTTAGAATAGCACTACCCCATTTCTTCCGGTGGGTGTACGTAAGAGGCGACTAACGGTATTGGGGCTTTTAAGGGATTTTTGGGCGATGTGGTTGGAGATCCATCACCAACAACCTTGATTTCACCATCTTTTCCCCACTCAACTTTCCAAAAGTGGCTGAGGAATTTCTAATTCCTTAGCTCTGGCTACCCCTTCTAGGGATTTATAGCCGTGAGTATATGTATGTGTGGAATTTAAATACATATACTCACGCCTCATTACTTCCCATTAGGTTAGGCAGAGACTATCGAACGCAACGATCGACGGTCGATCCTGGCAAATATCTCTAGCTTCATACATGCTCTTTTAGTTTGGAATTCGGGTGTAGACGAAAAAGTTGACAAGACCCTTTTTTATAGTTCATGTTTTGCTTAGAATATATTTTACAGCTATTCAGTAGCCTTTAAAAGTCAATCATGATTGATAAAGAGTAATGTGCGACCAAAATTTTGGGTCTAACATTATTATAGCCTACCTTTAGAGAGTAATGGTTCGAGTGATCTTGTAAGACAGGGACAAAGTACCCAAGCTTAGAATAATGCTGTTAAAGTAAACCTTCATTTAGGAAACTTTACTTGACACATAGGATTAGTATCCTTTAGAAGAGTATATTCTATATTATACATGCAAATATAGTTGCCGTGTAGTGTCGGCTTAGAAGGACACTACCCCATTTCTACCCGTGGGTGATCGTAAGAGGCGACTAAGGGTATAGGGGCATTTTAAGTGATTTTTGGGCGATGTGGTTGGAGACCCGTCAACTTCCAAAAGTGGCTGAGGAATTTTTAATTCCCAACCTCTGGCTACCCCGTTAAGGGATTTATGGCCGTGAGTATATGTATGTATGTACATGCAAATATAAACTCACGCCTTTAGTTGCACCAATCCCGGTTTTCGTTCGATATCGTGGCAAACCCCTGAAGCTTCATTTACAGTTATCAATCATTTCATACCTGCTCTTCTCTTTCACAATTTGGCCGCTTAATAAACAAACAAATAATACATAAACCGTTTGAAGACGAGATTAAAAATGTTCTTATAAAACTGGAAGTCAAATGTGAGAAAAATAAAAGAGCATGTATTAGACGAATGTACAATATGAAGAAATCAACAGGATGTTTGTCATTAATAATAACAAATATCCATAAAGACAACATAAAATTATTATTGTAATTGTTCAAAAATTAAATAAAATAAATAAGAATTTTGAATCATGGATTGTAAGAGCTCCAATTGCTTACTACAGTTGAGTTTATTTGAGCGTCACTTCAAAACGAGTAATATATCATAATGTATATGTGTGAATATGACTTTCTGCTGCTACTGCTGCATTTTTGAAGATACATTTGTCGAATACCATCATACATATAATTATTAAAGTTTTCATGGCAAGGTCTTCATTGCCTCTCAACCAAGTTGTAAAAAGTGCTTATTGTGAATTTTAAATAAGGACACCTTTTGATCCTTTTGCATTAATTATTGACGTAATCCACCCCTTTCCGTGGATGTTGTAGGAGGTTACTAACTATACATACATACATATACTCACAGCTATAAATCCCATAAAGGGGTAGCCAGAGCTAGGGAATTAGAAATTCCTCAGCCACTTTTGGAAGTTGCGCGGGGAAAAGATGGTGAAATAAAGGTTTTTGGTGATGGGTCTCCAACCGCATCGCCCAAAAATCCCTTAAAAGCCCCAATACCGTTAGTTGCCTCTTACGTACACCCACCGGAAGAAATGGGGTAGCGCTATTCTAAGCCGGCACTACACAGCAGCACTGGCACTACTAACTATACCTACTAACGTTTATAGCCCTATGCGGTTGGTAACTCATCGACCAGCAATACTTAATTGATATTTCATATTTATTATTCTATAGCCAAAAATCTCGTTGATTCTGAAGCTTTTTATATTATGTGTGCTGATTCTTGAAAAAAAGTTTATTTTCAAATCTATAAGCCTATAAGTAGAAAAATACAAATCATTGGAAGTCTGCCATACTCAACGTGCCCATAATGATAACCATACGCTATTGTTGATCTTTCGCTCAACTGATACACTCAACTTTTGTTTACCAGCCAACTTGCTAACTACAAACTAGATATTATTGTAAACTCTAATTAAATAAATGTTGGCTTGTACAGTTTTCTTATTTCGAAATTAATATCTTCGTACTTCGTTGTGTTATGTATGTTATAAAGCTTATAGTTAGTGACAGGGTAAACTGTTTTAAGAGGAAATAAAATTGAATAAAAATAATATCCGTCCTTAACATATTAAACAGATCAAGTTAGCCCGAAACTCAGTAAGACTTGTATTACGCGATACTAACTCAACGATGTATTTAATATGATAACATCCAACACTCAGAAACCAACATTTATGTTCATCATATAAATTTTGCTCTCAACTGGGATCGAACCCGAAACTTACGGACCAAGAAGCCTATCCACCCGACCGCGAACGTCAATTATAATAATAAATTGACACAATTTAGGTGGCAGCTTTCACGATAGTTGGGCTATTCACTAGAAAAACTAATCACAACTACTTAACATCCTCTTTCAAACCATCTTTCCTTAACTAAATTTACAATAGTAGCTCAGTATTACGGTTTTGATGAGCAAGCACTGAAATTAATGGCATCATATCTTAATAAAAGAACTTTAAAGGTTGATAATGGAACTACGTCGGAATGATCAGAAATAGAGATGGGCGTTCCTCAATGTTCTATGCTTGTCCCATTACTGTTTCTGATTTACATTAATGATTTACCATTTATTACTAGCGTTTGGTTTGGTCGCATAGAAAATCTTTTTTAAAGTAAAAATATGTTAAACCCAAAATCGTACAAAGCATATTTTGGAAAGAGTTTCTTTGTTGCTTCTTCTCTTTAGGAACACCTTCCGAAGCAACGGATTAATGATAAATTTACAAATTTTGACATTAAAAAAATGTTAGTATTTAACTTAATTTTGAAAAATAAACTTTATGCCTTTTTTTAACTTTTTTGAGGAATTGTTGTCCCCGGAGCTCTCCGAATAGGGTAGCTATTTTAGTATAATAACAGTGAGTACATTTAAAAATAGGTAATTATAAACATCTAATATCAGCTTTGTGTAGGTGCTATCTACTACTATCATACTTGTAATATTGAAATTTCTGGAACTTTGAAGGGGCGAGATGGCATATAAGCCTTCAAATCACTTTAAAGCTTCTGTTTCATTTAACGACACCCATGGGATAACGCCATTCTATTCTAAGCCGAGTCTACACCGCAATTTCAAGCAGTTACGTCCAATCTGAGTATTAGTAACTAGGTAATTATATAAAAAATACTTTCAACTATTTATGCAACTTCCGTTTCCGTTTTTCCATTATTGTTTTTAGTTGAAATAACGTACAATAAGTGTATTCACAGCTGTATGTGAAATTTACAATCGTGTACCCCACAAGAGCTTCAGAGTTAGAAAGTTTAAAATGAAATCATCTTCTAATATCCTAGAAGTATAGAGATATAGAAACTGCATTAGTGCAACAGCGACAAAATGTATATTTTATGTTTTTCCCTATACTACTCTTATCTACGCAATAGTCATAAACCAAGCTTACTCGTGGAGTTAGTGGTTGATTTATAGTTCTTTTCACTATGGAAACAATGTCACAACATGAGCTTTATTTCACACTTTTCACACTACAGAATACAGGAAATAGCATAGATCAGTATTTCCCTAAGTGTGGGTCGCGACCCACTCGTGGATCGCGGATACGTCTTGGGTAGGTCCTGAGTCCTGATTGTCTCATAGATCTTGCAATCTACGAGCAGCACGTGCAGTGAATGGCACATCAATGTTAAATTTCCTGAATAGTTTTTGAACTTACAAATAAACTAAATAGGGTTAAAGTTCGCTCGCTACTGACTGCTCCGTCGGGTTCACACTCTGACAAAATATGACGTCTTTGTAAACAAAGACAAGTGAAGAGCTTATCGATTTATCAGAAGAAACTTCACTGAACAATATTCTTAATCGCAAGCATTTGATGAAATAGCTGGCTGTTTGACGAAAAGTCTTTCAAGTCCCCCACCCATTCACTACATCATATTTATGTGAATTGTGTTTTCCGGCCTTGGTTATCATAAAAACTAAATACCAGAATAGATTGGACGTATCGAACTCATAACGATTAAAAGTGACTAAAATCCATGTCGACGCTAAAGCTGAAATGGAAAACATACAAATTTATCCCTCTCATTTTCATTGAAATGGCATGTTAAATAATTTATTCATTAAAAATATATATTACAAATGGTAGTTTTACTAAGAATTTGCTGTGTTTCTGCCTCATTAAACTAACCTCTCATTAACCGTGATAGCTAGAAAGCTGAAGTTTGCACAAATGATGTATTTCTGTTGCCGCTGTATCATAAAAGTAAAAGAATATGAATATTTAGGGGGGTCCTCATACAATAAACGTGTTTTTTCTCGTATTTTTTGTTCGATATTAAAAACGGTAACAAGTAGTGCTACAGTTTTTTACAAAACATTTACTTGTATATCACCTTTCAAAACAAATGATTAAATAACAATAAGTAAATATCAAAGGGGGCCTCCATACAAGAACGTAATTTTCTATTATAGTTGGAACCCTTCGTGCGTGAGGCCGACTCGCACTTGGCCGGTTTTTCGTCTTCATGACACAAGATGGGCAGCGAACTTTAAACTTTCTTGTAGATGGGTCGCGGTCGCGATAAGTTTGGGAAACACTGACATAGATATATAATAGTAAGTATAGCATAATATATCTCTGGGAAATAGTATGGAACCATTTTGTAATCCAGATTGTAATATGTCTTGTAGTGGCTTTAGATATAAATACACAGAAGACTTAAGTAAGTATGGAAATTTCCAAGGTCTTCGCGGGTGAAGGCGTTAGAAACACATCTCTTCTCACCATCCATAAGTGGCTGAGGATTTCATTTTGAATCTCTAGAGTCTATTTGTGGAATTAATGTTGTGAATTTAGATAGCTACTACAATCTACTTAAATGCTTATTCCTCACACACAGCACCAAATAAATTGCATACTTGCCATCGCTACTCTGCTATCTTAGCGTAATGATTAGATTAAGTAGTTAATAGTTTCCGAGTTAATTTAACATTTTCGCGTTCGCTGCTGCAGCTACCCGATTTCCAACAGTTTATAAACTTGTAATTAAAAATCCTAGTGGATGTACCAGAGTGGTCATATGCGAAGCCGATATTTAATCACTTCTTATCGCTTTCGCCGTAAAGTATGTTTCATAAGACGATATAAAACTAATACATATACACACTATATTGACTAAGTCAAAACAAATCAATAAATGTTGGTGGTAAAAATATTACTCCTAATTAATTAAGCGATTACCCGCGATCTGATCTGATAGACGGCTGATTGCCATATGGAAGTCGTTCATCATTATTATTATCTCAATCAGTAATCGCGACCAATATGATACAATTACACAACACATGCATTGTCACGTGATCGATGTACAACGTGTTACAATATCAAATGCAATCACGACCGCCATTATTAGCATCACTTGTCTACTTCCCATTGGAATTTGCAACGTGACTATGTTAGACTAAGAAATGTTTAGTAAATTGTAATAGGTATCATACATTGTTAGCGATGCGATTATCTTTCCAAACTTAATTTTTCAATTATTTTACAGATTTTATTTAGACATTTATCTAAAGTCTTAAAACGCTCATAGTTGAAAAAGACAATAGTATGAACTTTACTGTGAACCGTACAAAATATTCTCAATTAGTTAAGATTATCACATAGGATTATGAAATTATAAGGAATAATGGCTTTTGCGTAAAAATGATATTATTGAAATATTGCATTCGCTTTATATTTCACCTGATAACCGATACCAAAGATAACTTTTTCATTATTTTTTTTTAATATTAAGTTCTCTTGTCATATAGTTTCTCTGTTACAACTTTACCAATTCTTATAAAATTTCGGATGACATCTTGTGGGTTTGAGAACAGTATGTAAAATATTTTTCATTTCCCAATCATTACTATTGTGGAACATAAAAATCCTTTCTTATTTTTAAAACCTACAGGTCGTGATCGTGATGGTCCCATTAACCACCCATACAAAAATCACAAGTAAGAAAAATCGACAGGTTCATTTAACATACAACAATATAGGTACTCTAAATCTTGACTTAAACTATCTGTTACTAAAGTCGTTAAACCAAGACGTCTGTTCAACGATACAATGAATGGAACAGCTCACACAAAAGCAAGTTTGTGTGATTTATGAAAGAAGTTACTGCAATATAACTTGGCGAGAACACGGACTAAACACTTAATAAGACTTGAGATCTTGATACCCGCAATGACCTAAAAAAGTTTGTGATTCTAACTAGAATAGGGAATCTTGGGATCCACAGGGAGTTTTTCGCACGTACCATTTTATGTTTCTGCTATGTTTACATGTATTTCAATTAAACATTTTGTGATGTCAGGTTGGGTTAGAAGATAACTATTCCATATATTTCGGTGGGCATCGATAGGGGTGATTGACAGAGATAGGATCTTGAAATGGTTCCTTCCAAAGATTTCTTTTTTAACTTTATTTTACCGTCTGACTACTCAATATTTGGATTTGAGATATCATACTAGGTAGGTAGTACGAATTATGATAGAAGTCTGTATTAAATATTCGCACGATATTAAGAGCTCTCTTTTCTAAAGCGGCATTTACTGTCCACGCTTTGAAAAAAAACGTCAATCCCCTTATCAAAGCATTGTTTTCGTGACATTTTCTTTTCGTTACTTAATTTTTAATTTTTCATTATGCATAATAAAAAAGATGGTTATCTATTATTGAATGCACTATCTAGACAACAAATGCATACTCGTAACACTAGATGAATTTCAAACTTGCGATTATCGTAAAAATTGGTACCACTACCGACTTTCCGAAAGCATGAGGTGAATGCTGTACAAAATCCATTTATCCTAAATATTTCGTGATTCAGTTAAAATCTATATTCTTAACATATACCCATTATGTTGTATCACTAATGTACTAGTACGTACTTCCGAAGCGAGTAATTTAAGCGCTGTTCGGTTTCATCCTAGTTCCATTAATCTACCGACTCGGTTGAGTTATGTGCATTAATTAAGTTATATTGAAAATGTCTGAGCTTACGTTATCACGCGTTACTTAGGAAACTTGATACTGAGTTATCTTATTAATTTGTCATTATGAAATTATTTCGATAATGAATTAAAAGCTGTCTACGTTGTCATTATGTAATTCTACCATAGAATTATGTAAGTTATTTTGAGAATGTACGAGTATTAATTATAGTACCATTTAGTATGTAGAATATGTATTCATTATAGTTTTATTTACATAGTATCATTTGCTGTTAATACCTTCCCAGTAGCGTAGTGTAGGCTGTTAATACCTTCCCAGTAGCGTAGTGTAGGCTTAGATAATCACTTCCCAATCTTTTCCCGAAGGAGTCGAGGATAATGATCCAGTTTTTCTAAACCATCACCAGATATCTAGGTTCTATGTTTTTCCTCTAAACAAATTTAAGATAGAGATAAAATCCAATGCGCTTCAACATCGATGAAATCTCAGAAATAACAAGACGCAATGAATAATTTTGACCCAATCGTGACTTCGATTCATAATTAACATTTTAATTATTAATTAAAGTGTAAAATAAAATGCACAAAACACTAAAAACAAAGTTTTATTATGTTTTTACTACATCCATATTCACACCAACAATCATTTGTAACATTAACCTCTTTATTAAAGAAGAATAAGTCCATATATGACTTAAAAATACTATAAAAGCAGTGCTGCAACACAGATTAATAAAAAGTTTCTCGACAATCTTTAAGACTATGCCTTCAACTGTAAAATTACCGTGATGTAATAAAAACTTGTAAAAAGTCTTGATGTTAAATGTTAGATAAGAAATAACTTCTTAACATGAAAGGATACCCACTACTTAAGAAAGTTCAATTATGTCAATTGGATATCAGCCAATGAATTATTTTATTAACCATAACTTTTGTATAAAAGTTATAAATTTTATGTTTCATCCACGCGATTATTAAGTTAATAAATTTCCATAAATGGATTGTATTATTTTAAGGCTTGTAAAATAAATATTATTTTGAACAATACTAGAATGTTACTTTGCTTACCCGTCTTATGGAATGGCGATATAGGCGGAAAGGACCAAACACGTATACTTATATTTACTACTTCACTATATATATACTATTTTATAATGGCGATTCGTTAGTCATTTGTGTCCTCTAAAATAACGGAGTATAAAGTACATGTGATGTAGCAGCAAATAAATGTTTTTCTTTCTTTGTTTCTTAATCAACCAACCTCAGCCTCTTAAACGTTTAAAAATCAAATTGAACACATTCTTATGAAGGCGAAAGTCCTTAGTGAAAAGAATAAAAGGCATGTGTGAAAAGAATGATGAATGTGTGAAATGGCGATCGATAGACTCTGCCTATACTAATGGGAACAACGGGCGTGAGTATAATTAAGAAAGAAATTCCATTTCCAATAATCGTTTACACCTAACATTCCCATGCTACTTACTATTACCATATGACAAAATATTGGGCAAGCTGTTTAACTTGACTCTATAAACATAACTTACGAACAACTTTACTGTTTTAACTTATTGGGTTGTGTTAGGTATTCAATAGGAAATTGGTCTTCAAAATGTCATTTATGCAGATAAATGCAGCACTAATCTAAATATCATGTTCAAACTACAGTTAGTTTATTCATAGTAACATAAACATCGAAGCGAATCTAGACTTGAGTATATTTCCTGAAGATCAGGAGTAATTTCCGAGCAGAAATAACATTTGTAGCAGGAAATTAGACGGGTCATTGCTGCGATGCAGCCAGTAATTGGATCAGTCCACTCTCCCACACACACAGTTAGTTCGTATAAATTCTTACTACAACTTTTGTACAACTAAATGTAAAAAAAATCTCTTAGTTTTGTTGTTATTTATGTTTATTAGTCAAACACAAGATGAGTTGTGACAATACATGGGAAAAAAGCAGTTATTATTTCGTTTGCTAAACAGGGCGAAAATTTTTGGAATTACTAATAAGTAATATAAATTACCTTCGTTACGTAACTCAAACTCAACTCAAACGTTCACGCCGTATATCCCCAAAGGGGTTGGTAGAGGTACCCATATGGCAAATCACAACATAGCCACGTGGGTTCCCTTACGATGCTTTCCCTCACTGTTAATAACCATGATAAATTAACCACACGAGTGACTTTAGAAAAAACAAATTGGTACAAGCCCGACCCGGAATTTAGACCCTTATGACTGCACGATAAGTGGTGTTCTACCCACTGAGCTATCACGGTTCGTTACGTAGTTAACCCTAGAAATAATGACTTTTGGTAAGAGATACTAACACGACTTTACATTCAAGAACTAAAAACAACCATCTTTATTCCATCATTCAAATGATTGCCCTAGGCGGGGTTCGCACCCACGACGGCGTATCTAGAAGCGAATCGCCGAGCCACTACATTGGCTGTATTATACCTCTATTGCCTGCCACCTCAGTACACACTATGAGTCCAAAGGAACTCAGCATCAGCATCGTTCACAATAAAACTATTTCTTACGCCCCGTTATACATAACCTATTATTATTTATATTTCTTAGGTACCTCTTCTTAAAATTATTATATATTTATTATTTAATTTATTTATTAATAGTCCGCCCCGGCTTCGCACGAATTGTGTTAAGTATTTTTCACTGCTTACCCCCTGAGCATGATATTTAGCCTGATGATATATAGCCTCTGTTGCTTCTGAAAGTCTCAGCTTGCCATTAGTGAAAGAATTTTAAAATCGGTCTAGTAGTTTTTGAGCCTATTCATGACAATCAAAAAAGTTTTCCTCTTTATTATATTAGTGTAGAAGGAAGGATTAATACTATAAAAGAGAGAGTATATCAAGAAGTAACCAAAACTTTGGTAAGAATTAACGTAACGGGTTTATTGAGAGTAGCTCATGATATTCTGAAAGGGAACGTTTATGCGGTTAGCAAACCATCAGCAGCGATAATTTAGCATTTATTTTATTAACTTTCTAACACTCGGGTAATTTATTTTTGAGATTATAGCTATGCCATAAATAATGCCATTAATATTGTACTATTACTAGTTTGAACGATCATCAAACCATAGGGCGAAAAGGTCGCTACTTGAAGACAGTGTTTAACAAAAATCCTACATTTCTTTTTTAATAATTCAAGTAAAGTTTTTCATAATTGAGGCATAAAACCGACCCGAGACAACACTTTGTAGCGCCGTGAAACTTTTTATTTTCTTTACCTGAAATTTCAGTACAAACAAATTTTATTTAGCCGTTAAAGCCTTTTTGTGTACGCTTTCTTAATTCAATTTAAAAGTGTCCTTTATCTTCGTTTACCTCGAGTTTTCAGTTCAGACTTGCCAAACTAAGTTAGAAGAGATATACATTCTTAAAGTTTTCTATGTTGGAATGGCTCAGAAATAAACTCAGCAGGCTTTCAAAAAGTTTTCAACGGATTTACGATTGACACACATACAGATTCGAATTTACCCTTAATTTTCTATCGGATTAGATATACACCTACAATAACGCTTGTTTCTTTTTCCTTTCATAAGTTTCATTATCAAGCCTATTTTATCAGGCATATCTGAACCGATAATAATTTTGCAATTATATGTACAAACAGCCTTGTGGAGCACATTATCCGCACTTCTCCAGTGAATTCGTGGTTATTCTTACCATTCTTATAAAGAAAATGAAGAAAGACTCATATATATACATCAGTTCTTGTATGTCCCCATCATTCGGTAAATGGTGATTTTAAATAGCCAACAACGTGACCAATATTATCCTTATTTCGGATTTAGATTGTAAGAGGCGCTATGACCGACGCGACGGATGGATTAATGTGCCCACCGCAGGACCTAACTATCTTGTTTTCAGATATTACTTCGAGACCAATCTCGAAGATCACCAATTGAATTGATAAATATTTATAAACATGACGACATGATAGTCCAATGGGTATAACACCCGCCCGAAAACAGAAGGGCGTGAGTTCCAATCCTGGGTCGGCCCTACACCAATTTATCTTTTATAAAGTCATATGTGTGGTTAATTTATCATGGTTTGTTAACGATGAGGAAAAACATCGTGAGGAAACCCACATAGCTAAGTTGTACTTAGTCATGTGACAGTGTATTCGTACAAAACGGCGATAGGCCTGCCGCCTATCACGTGAGTACACTGTCCAAGCAAAACGTGGGTACCTTCTCTGGACACTAGATGGCGCTGCCATGTGAGTTCAGAAGTATTGGTACCTCTGCCAACCCCTTCGGGGATAAACGGCGTGAACGTTTATGTTATGTTATAATTAAACATACATACATAAACTCACGGCTATATGTCCCAAAAAGGGGTAGTCAGAGCTTCAGAGCTAGAAAACTCTTCTGCGATATTTGGAAGTTGATAGGGGACAAGATAGTAAAAATAAAGTATCGTTGGTGACGGATCTCCAACCGCACGCCCGAAAACCACTTTAAAAAGCCTCATAACCTTAGTCGCCTCTTACGAGACCGGTGGGTAAAAAGGGGTAGTGGCATTCTTAGCCGGCAATACAAGGCATTATTAAAATATGTTTATATTTCCCTTTAAACGTCTTATCTTGAATTACCTAAGCATTGAAGTGCAAATCGAAAGTAAGAATTGATATACTTAAAATTCAAAGCCAGTATCAAAGACATTAGCTACGGAACAGTAGAGCGCTTATAGAATGGAGATTTCCCTTTTAACTTGTTTCCTGCTTTTTATATTAACCGTGTTCAATGCAGTGCACTTTTCTCGGCAAGCGTTCGGTTACATAATTTCAGTGTGATTCACCGTTCTGAGTATCGTTTCGGTCAAAAGTTTAGTTCCCTTCGAACCTAAGTATTAATTGAATAGTAGCAACTACTGTAGATTATTTTCTGAGTGCAAGTTCTATAAGAGTATGAACTTTAAATTACCTGCGCATGGATATAAATCCTAATAAGGGGTGGCCGGAGCTTCACTATTTGAATTTCGCCTGCAGCATTTAGGAGATTGGATGGGGGAATAGAAAATATAGTTTTGTATAGCATAGTTGATGATGGATCTCCAACCAAATCGCCAAACAATCACAAGATATAAAAACGCTCACGAGAAGTAACGGGTTAGTGCTATTCTAAGACTAGCCTTCGACTACTCAGCTATACAGCATATAATTAATTTAATGCGGCAAATAAATAACTTTCTTTCTTTTTCTTTATATCACAGGCTAGAAGTAGAACCTTAACTTAGAACCTATTTGTTCCTCAAGGATTAATACCAGACCAGATATATAGCCAGCAAGAGTTTAGTAGTGTTTTGCAATATAGGTCACTTTTGAATGGTAAGATTCCTAACCAAAACGCGACGTGAGGCTTACCTAAATCTCTTTATTTATTTATTGGCAAATTATACTTTGTTGTGCATGAAACCTCATGTGGGGATTTTTATTATTTAATTATATTTTTATTATTTATATATTTAAGAAACTCAAATTTATTTGTAATATGTCTCTTCGGAACATTATAACCGATTTGCTTGGCTACATTTGTATTCTTTATTTATAACCTAAATGACAAGAGTTCTCCACATATTTTCATTTATATAGCAAGATGCGATAATTAATAAAATATACAATATAAACAGTACTAATTCATTATTATTGTGCTGCATGCCATGACTAACGGTTTATGTTTTCTATCCCAGATGTTATTTACATAGATAAGCGTTGTACTCTATTAATACTAACTTTCAAATACGAACTCAAACGTTCACGCCGTATATCCCCGAAGGGGTAGGCATAGGTACTAATACTTGTATTTAATGACGTAAGTATAACGAAACCATGTAGGTTTCCTCACGATGTTTTCCCTCACCGTTAAAAAACATGATAAATTAACCACACATTAATATTAAGAAAAGTTAAATTAGTGTTGTCGGGTGTTCCACCCATTGAGCTATCAAGATTCTTTTGAATATATCAAAATGCAGGTGGTAAAATGAAATAATTTTAAGCCCCTTAGGTTTTAAAAGAGAACTAATTAACCCCACAATGTGACTTGCAATAAATACATTTGAATAATAAAATTAATTAATTTCCAATATAAAATAAAGGATTCTTTGGCTTCACTTTAATACTAAGTTGTTCCTTCTCGCAAGTTGTAATAACATCTGAGTATTAATCTTCGCTTAAAAGTAAAGGATATAAAGACGTACATTTTAAATGAATATGAGGGCGGCTGTAATACTGTAAAGAATTATCACCTCCTTAGTCAAATATAAATAAATATATCAATTATTAAATTGGTATAATTATAATTACAATGTTTTGTTCATGAAAACCTCATGTGGAGATTATTACTAATAAATAAATAGATTAGAATTTAGAAATATTTTATTATAATTTTTCTTCCCTTTATTTATTGGTGTAATTACACCTGCCCGGCTAGCACGAGCAGTGTTTAAACTAGTTATCGCGTGGGATAAAGCAGCCATCTCTTACGCACTTACTTTATATCGTATAGTGCCATCTTATTCTAACCGTTATCGTGTCGATATAATAACGCTCGTGCTTGCGCTGCTGCTGTACTATGTTACCCGGTTAACCCTATCAGTATATTTCTTCCTTTTAGTTATGTAGACTAACTACATAATTAAATGCACAAATGTTTACCACTACTTAAATATCATATTCTTCTGACACAGCGTTTGTAATAAAATCATGAGAATAAGACTTTTACTCTTTATTCATAACCTAAATGACAAGAGTTCTCCACATTTTTTCATTTATATAGCAAGATATTATATTATCAGAATTATGTATATGACAATGTTTGTTATTTTCTTTACAGGGTTGGTTCCTGGATGTGCCTCAGAAGTAAAGAGGCGTTTATCACCCGACGGAGATTGTCACATTAGGACTGGGAGAGTAAGTAATATTTTTTTATACCATTTTGTTTGTAATTCTAATTTTTTTACTAAAATTACTTATCTTTTAATGATATCTGTTTTATTTAATTGATAACAAAGTAATTCCATAACTAAAAGAGCTTTGCAGTGTCTGATTAGAATTGCAGTACATTTCTTCCACGGGTGTCGTAAGGCGCAACTTAAAGTTTGGGGCTTTTAAAGTGATTGTAAGACAAAAGGGTACATCCCTTTTGTCTTACTTTTGACCAACAATTGGCGATTATTTTACAAGCTTTATCCACTCAACTCAAAAAAATATGAATAATTCCCAATGCTGAAGCTCTGGCTATCCCTTTTAGAGATATATAGTCGTGAGTATGTGTATGTATATGTAAAATTTACTTATGGTTATGAAAATACTAGCTGAATTCATTGGTTTATTAAGGTTTTCCAGTATAAAGATTTAATTAGAGATAAACTAATGAAACAGCATTTAGTAACGTCAAAATTATAAACCTAGCTTCCTGATTCCGTAGCATTCCGAATGCCAATTCCAATTCCGAAGTTAGAGCAATACTTTCAGTTTGTAAAAAAAATAATTCGCTAGCGCCATCTGTATCGACAGTAGAAAACAAATATTCACGTGTTGCGCCGTACTACTCACACATTGTGCAGTGTGGACAAAGTTCAAACTGTTTGTACTAGATGTCGCTATATGATATAAAACTAGAAGAAAAAATGCTCTAACTAAATTTAAGCTTAATTCAAATATTTGATCTTCTAGCTAAAATAGTAAGTACCCGACAACTGTTGTGAGGATAAAAAAGACGAAACTAACGAATACAACATTTGTAATTGCGAAATTTAACAATTTTAGTTATTTTTCAAGCCTTAACAGTTTTATAACTATTGGTAATCTTACGTCTTACTGTAAACATGCGGTTGGTCCTTTCTTAACCGGATGTGGTTAGAAAGTTATAAACGTCACTAGCTTTGAGTCTGAAACATAAAATAAAAAAAACACATAATCACAGCTTTTTCACCACAACACGGATGTTACATACAGTACCATGAATGCAGTGGGTATTAACTATTAATTTACTAATCATGATAACTTAATTTTCTAATCACAAACCAAACAATAATAAAGAAAATTTCTTTCTTTCTTTAAGAAATCCGGATTAATTACGGGGATTGTTGACTTGAAGCCAATTTGAAATTGGAACCTACTTGACAGATCTGGCTGTCAATCGAAACTGCACTTTGATGCGATTAGTCTGTGTCTTAAAGTTCGCCACGTCTAAGGTGCTACAAACCTTTAACATTCTGTACACTTGCATAATTTAACCAATGTCAGCACCAACTCTACTATAATGTAACTTTTCAGGTAAAGGCTTCAAGCTGGCCTCTTCAGGCAGCCGGGCGCAGCCAGTGCAGTGGCGTGTCCGTAGAAAACCAGGTAACTATTTATAAACAAGGTTTTATATGGCTATTTGGTGTTTTTGGTCTTTGGATATTTCTTGCAACATATTGGTTAACTTTAGCTACTACTACCGCGATTTTTAACAAGCTTATATTAGCTTCACCTGTATGTATGAATGTATATATGAATGTATGTAACCGGCTCTTTTAAACTCGATTTTGCCTTACTTTAAACGGACCGATTTAGTTCAAAATTTGTACACTTACAGAGAATTAGACACAATATACTAATTTCATAGGTTCATCCAATTATCCTGATGAGATTCGCCAGGATTAAAGAATTTCAAATGATTCAGTACTAAAAAGTAATAAATAAATATAGTTTAAACACACTGACAAACACGGTTTTTAAGCACATTTATCTAAAAAGTAAAAAATAATTCCCAATATAAGGCGAGCATCATGAAAAAGCGTGTATTGCTTTCGAGCATTTTTTTAGTTAGTAACCATTATATTGCTATCCTTGCGCATTTAATTATTAAGTTATATTTAAAATAAGAATATTAAATTATACTATTTCATTTACATTTCCTTTTACATTTTCCGTGTAGTACCGGCTTAGAATGTCACTACCTTCTACTCGCGGGTGTCGTTATAGGCCACTGAGGGTATGGGCTTTTTATGTGGATTTTGGGCGATGCGGTTGGAGACCCATCACCAAGGATACTTTATTTCTATCATCGTGTCCCCTATCAACTTTAAAATGTCGCTGAGGCGTTTCTAGCTCTAAAGCTTTGGTAACCCTTTTTGGGACTTATGGATTTAAGTATATGTATGTATGTACTTTTCCATGTAGAATACTCTACACTCTGTGCACTCGGTTTAAAGTGGTTACTCTGATCATGAGATGAAAAATAATCATGCGGTGTTAAAAATAATTTATCTCTGCCATCCCTTTGGGAATACACAGAACGTCCAATGTGTCCTATGTTAATTTTATAAGCTGTTACCTTTTTAGGGTTTATGAATGGCAAAAAACGACTCGCACTTTATTTGTCAATCAATCAATCGTTTCTTTTACCACCCCGCGCTCATAGGTTAATGAATTGATTCTTTAATCCAATTCGATAATTTAAATTCAATTGGTTCTCTAAAAACGCATTATATTATATATATACTTATATGTACCTTTTACATCTCTGGTAGTACGTCATTCTTATTTTCCAAGAGAAAAAGGGTAGTATTATCCCAAACTCTCAAACCCAAACCGACAACATTGACCATAAAATAAATATGTTATGTATTGTAACTAAGATGCTAGTAATATTCCGTCGCAGTACCAACAATTTGTAAGAATTATTTTTTATTGTTATTACATAAACGCTGTGCTAGTAATATATCTAGTAAAGAAGCGAAATGTGTTTCATAAGAATACAAACTCATAAAATGTTTTCGATCTAGAGCGCTATACATACAAAGAGCTATTTAGACCTTTGTCGCAGCATTTTTTGCTTTACATATTTATAAGTTAACTGTTTGATAGCAACTTTTACTTATTAATTCGTTCTAAAGAATAAAAATGAAGCTTTATAACCATATTGTGTTGCCATGCAACCGCAGTAAAATATTATTTCTCTTTTGAGTTTGAGTTTTACTTACAGATAAATGAAAGTGACCGATTATTTCCATTGGTTTAGGGTATTCTCGACTAGTTTGTCCTTACACCGGTAACTTCGGATTGCTTATCTTACACATGCACTGGAATCCTCATAGAGTGATACCAATGCACGTATAAGTTGACTCCTTTTACCTAACTCTGACAACACCACCCACAAATACTTTATTACCATCTTATCATTCTTTCCTTGTTTATCCCATCATTTAAATATGATTAACTAAACGGGTTTTCTGGATGAGATTGATTTTAGTAATAAGATAATACTTCTGACCAAAGGAGAAAAGAAAGAAAAGTGTCTTATAACAATAAAAAGCTAGAGGTCATTGATCTATCAACCCTCAGTCAAGTTCAATGACCGCCAATTTACATAATTCATATTCACAGGTGATTTCCATATAAGAATTTTGTACGTGAAAAAGAATGTTAAAAGAAAGGAAATATGAAATACGGGTGAAGAAAACAGTCGAACGTTTCCGTAGAATACAAAAGATTTATTTATTTTTCATCCTTTTTCGGAAAACTGGAATATTTATTACATAGAATCAAGTTTCGCTATGTAATTGCTTTTCAGTGATATATTAGTTTACTTTGCATGTTAGCTATTTGCATTTTGGATGTTTAAAACTACAAGCATTTTTTTATGAAGTAAATTTATAATGGCGGCGTGTAAAATGGGTTTCTTGACTTTTAAGATTTAGTCTAACACTCACTGGAAAGTGAAAAATAGGAAGGTTGAGATTCATGTGTTTTAAATTAGATCGCATACAAATTACTTATAAGCCCCATATTTCTCACTCAGCTATAAGATATTTATTTATTTATTTAAATAAGGCACACCGGCAGTTAACACAACAGACATAATAGTTGTTATTTTACATAAATAAAAATTTAGTTGTGAAAACCCTTAAATATAATAGAAGATATAATTATATTATATATTGCCGCGTAGTGCAGGCTTATAATGTGACTACCCCTTTCTATCCCCTTGTTGTAAGATGCGACTAAGGGTATGGGGGTTTTTAAGTGGCTTTTGGACAGTACGGTTGGAGACCCATCACCAACGATACTTCATTTCTACCATTTTCTCCCCCAGCAAATTCCAAATATAGTTGAAGATTTTCTAGCTCTAAAGCTCTGGCTACCCCTTTTTGATTTTTATTGCCGTGAGTACATTTTTATGTATTTATATAAATAGCTGTTACATTTTGCTACAATACTAATGTTTGTTTTGATCATATTCCTATAAATTTCCGTGGTTCACTTCTCCACTTGAACTAAATATAGATTGGATAATCAAATACTCGTACAAAAGGGATATGGAATTAGAACCACCCACATTCTTTGGTGTGTTTGTGTTTGCTCTCTTATATTTCCAACATGATAAGTTTGACGTATTTCGGTTTGAATGAGCAGTCATAAAGCCTACTTCTTATTGCATTTGTATCTCTTTGCTTCACTAAAATATTATTAGGCTTAGAATAGCACTACATCATTTCAACCCATGGGTCGTAAGAGGTGACTAAGGGTATCAGAGCTTTTTAAGTGATATTTGGGCGAAGCTTTTGGAGTCCATTCACCAACAAACTTATTTCTGATTCTGAAGCTCTGGCAACACCTTTTAGGGATTTATAGCCTTGAGTATATGTTTGTGTGTATGATAAAAAATAAAAAAATATGCCAAGCTTTCTTACAATTTGTTTGCGGTGTGGTTTTACTCCTTTCCGTGAGATACTAAATAATGACCAGCGGCGCTAGTATAGCAAGTAATAACAGTCGAGATATCTCGTCTGTCGTGGCTTCCGAAATTCTCGGACTCCTCCCACTTTTGTTAGCACAGTCTTGCATGTCGAGAGAGGACGACAAAGCTTTCATGGCCGAGAAGACGTTTATTCGTTCACTTTCCGTCGGTCAATTAGGTTTTTTACTTTTTATTTTAGTGTGTATTTGAGTTCATTCAAATTAGTTGGTTTCTTTCTACCACTTTGCTTACGGCTAATTATTTTACCCATTTTAGAGGTTTATGTAGGTATATTAAATACACTCTTATATTTTTCTTGTTTCATAACACATTATGGATAATATACCACTTATACAGCTTTGAGTAAACAAAATTTCAACAGGTAGAAATTTTCAAGATTTTGTTGACGTTGGCAGAGAGAAGTTGTCATTCTATGGGTTATTTGCCACTTAAACAAGATGGTCGTTTCGTGTTGTTTTGTTATGTTTCTATCGGTTTTAAATATAATTCGGATTTCAAGGATGGAGTACTATATGTTGATATAGTAAGTATATAAGTTTCTTTATGAATATGCGAGTGATTATAAATGTGTTGTATAAGTTTAATGTGCATTTTTTTAACTTTACAGACCAGTGTATTCGAAACTCAAAACACCATCC
Source organism: Bedellia somnulentella (assembly GCA_963576735.1). Taxonomy (NCBI): domain Eukaryota; kingdom Metazoa; phylum Arthropoda; class Insecta; order Lepidoptera; family Bedelliidae; genus Bedellia; species Bedellia somnulentella. The sequence goes on along the minus strand of OY755186.1, from coordinate 6,688,382 downwards.
CCGATTTAGCCACTATTTGGCTTCATCCCTCCAATGGACAAGTGGATAGACCATGTGGAGTTGTGGCCCCTCGTAACTTGAGGCCCAACCGGAGATCAAAGAATCCGGCAAACTGATATTGATCGGATGAGACTTAATAAAATCGTAAGTTTTCATTTCACTTTTTACAAGTCGTAAGTATAGCTTACAAGAAATAAAAAAGAAACAATTCGCAATCTAAATTCTATAGAAAATGCTTTATGAATCTAAAAGTAATGATTGATAGTATCTGTCTTCCCCAATGAGAACTTTTGGCGCGATCCTATGTGTGTATTGACGATGATATGAAATAAGTAGTTAAACCAAAAATGAAATATTACTCCTCAATCTTATTTTGGAATAGACATAACACTTATACTTACCTATGCCACATCATACCTATACTCATGGCTATTAATCACATTATTTTGTATAAAACAGGGTATATATATCTAGCCAAAACTTCTCAGTTCATTTAATTATGTATTGTTCATGTAGTACAAGTAAAGCTTCATCTAGGACACCTAAATATGAACGTTATGTGACCATGTTGAGCAGTACACATGATCTCTGTACCCCATCGTAAGGTTATGAATGTAGGTGTTATGACTAGATTATACTTAGAATCACGGAAGTAACTAATGCATATTTTCTTTATTTTCAGAACATTGCTGAAAAGGAGTATCCCATCTTACTTTGAATGTCCTCTAATAAGACCGAGAAGCTTCTGAATAGTATATAAGTGTTGCAGTTGCAAATTTGTTTTGCTAATTTAGTTTTGATTTCTATAGTTTAATAGTGAACTACTATACTGTGTGTAACTGAAATGAGTATGTCTTGATGAATTAAAAACATTTTAGTTAGTCAGTATTGTTAACATATTGTAAGTAAGTGTATCAAATAAGACAAGCATGTGTGAGTTTTTAATAAAGTTTTGTATTATTGCTGTGTAAGTTAAAATGCTACCTCAATTATTTGTATAGCGGTGCGGTTGGGGTTTAAATATATTTATATAGTTGCATGCACTATTATAATATAGATTAATTTGGTAGTTTGTTTTAAACATTGCTTTGTATTGTCATTTAATAGACTACTACACTATTACTATGTGTTGCTGTTGAATAATTTTGAGATATTGCTTTGTGTTGATTTTACAAAAGTGGCTTTACATGTGTTCAACAATAAATATATATAATATAAATAAATGTCTTCTTTTCGAATCCTTGTTTTTTTATTCCATATACCTATTTCCTGTTATCATATATATGAATATATTGCCATCAAGTGTATTACTAAAGCAATATATAGATTCTTGCATAATGCTGATGCTGTGGTAAAATAGCTGTGCCTGCATATTTTAATAGAGTTAGAAAATTGCGGCAAAATAAAAGACGGTAAAGTTTACAAGCGACAATTTAATGATTAAAATGTGAATTGAAAATTATGTAAGAAAGTTGTATTAACATCTCGAACTTGGCAAAACGAAATGGGGTAGCGCTTTTTAAAACCGACGCAACAGTTTCATTGTGATTGGCTTGTGCCAACAGACTTGAACTAAATTTCATGTTTCCCAAGTCAAACTTCAGAAAAAATATTGATAAACAAAATAATGACACGAAAGATAGGTGGTGCTTTTTTTAACCGATGCACAGCGTAACAGCAAAAAAAATCTAAAACTATGCAATTTAGTACAGTTTCAAACTAAAAATAACAAATCATTTTGAAACTTTATTTAAAAACATATTCCATAATCATTGACGTGAAAAGAGATAAGGTAGTGGTATTTAGAACATACACTGCACCTTAAATAATAAAACAGTTAAGAATTGTAAACTAAAACTCACAAATCTAGAATGAAATAAATACAATAACAAAAAAGGCGTGGTAGTGCTATTTTAAACCAATGTTTCGCGATTAAAATTTACTAAGTTTACAGTTTTAAACTTAAATATGTGATACTCATTCAAAATTTTATGAAAAATGAAACTTTTGTATCTCAATAACAAAATTACGTAATTATATTTTGTTGTCGTGACCCCAACCTCACCACGAGAAATATCATGACTATGTCGTCGCAGCGTCGACATATGTCTTCGCGTAATGTAACACTGTGCTAGCAAAAGAAGGGAGTTGTCGTTACCCTCGTCGAGAAAACACGAAACCATTCGCTCAGTGACGTCACACGCCCTTGAACATACGCTTATTTTACATGCTGTGCTAGCGACGGTCGAGAAACGGATCTTCTCTACGGCTGCATCGACAAAAACGTCTTTCTCGTGCGCCCCGACGTGTTTCATTACTTATCGTACTAGCACCGCAGAAGGGCAAGCACGAGCGGTATTTTATCGACACGATAACGGTTAGAATGAGATGGCAGTATACGATACTAAGTAAGTGCGTAAGAGATAGCTGCTTTATCCCACGCGATAACTAGTTAAAACACGGCTCGTGCTAGCCGGGCAGGATCGCTTTTCACGTTGGTGTTCCATAGAAACTTCCAGAGGTTATTGTTAGCAGTGAGGGTTAAAAATTCACGAAAACATTCCATATTTCCAAAGCAGACAATGTCTAGCTTAGACGCTTGAAAATAAAACCATGAGTATGTGGTAGATAAAATAGCTAGAAGACTGGTTAGTATTGATGGTAGTCATGTTTTGAAATTCTGTAACTTCTCAAAAAGTTGACTCTTAATTTTATTTGGACTGGTACAACTCATACCTACATGTTTACCATACTTCTAATATATAAAATTCACGTGTCAAAGTGTTTGCCACCAAACACCTGCGAAACGGCTGAACCGATTTAAATAAAATTGTGCATACACATTCGGTAGGTCTGAGAATAGGTTTATAACATTTTTTTTATACCTTTAAGTGATCATCCTTAGCATTTTATTTTATTTTATGGACTAGAAATTGTCGACAAATTATTTATTTAGCAACACAACACGTTTGCTGATTCAGCTAGTAATACTATAAAAGTTCCAATTATGCCGATTAATAAGAAGACTAAACTCCGTAAACGTTGTCGAATTTTAATATAAGAAGTACCCATTTAATGTATTACATTATTATATTCCTGCTGTGTTTGTTTGAATATTCTATAATTTTGTTATCACTAATAAATAAAGGAAAGAAAAATTTCGACACAGGCGGGGATCGAACCCGCGACCTCGGGTAAACGCCCCGGACGCTCTGCCAACTGAGCTACCGTGTCAGTTGGCTGCCAGTGCGAAATTCTTCTATCCTTTATTTCGTTTACACGTTTAAGTAGTGTTTGCGTTTCCTACCTCCGAATTTTTTACTAATTCGGAAGGCCACTTGTCTACCTTTTCAGATAGAATGCAAATGTTGAAAACGCCTAACTATCACATAATTCAAATCTTTTTATTCATGAAAACCTCATGTGGGGATTATTACTAATAAATAAAGAATAAATAAAGGAAAGAAAAATTTCGACACAGGCGGGGATCGAACCCGCGACCTCGGGTAAACGCCCCGGACGCTCTGCCAACTGAGCTACCGTGTCAGTTGGCTGCCAGTGCGAAATTCTTCTATCCTTTATTTCGTTTACACGTTTAAGTAGTGTTTGCGTTTCCTACCTCCGAATTTTTTATCCTTTAGTCCGGGGCGTTTACCCGAGGTCGCGGGTTCGATCCCCGCCTGTGTCGAAATTTTTCTTTCCTTTATTTATTCTTTATTTATTAGTAATAATCCCCACATGAGGTTTTCATGAATAAAAAGATTTGAATTTTGTTAGCAGTTAATAGTTTTAGTTCAAATTACAAATATTTCACAGTAATTAATTGCTTCTTCGTAAATTTGTAACAACCTAAATTATACACTAATGTTGTTAAGGAGTAAAGTTCCTATTTTATAAGGTATTATCTCTGGAATTTCTTAACCAGTTTGGATGATTATTTTGCCGATAGAAAGTTAAATTATTTCTTAGTAGTATGGGCTATTTATTATACCGTTAATTCCAAAGGATGGCCACCCGTGCAATGCAAGGATGTTTTGCCCCTTAACTTCCAGAAACTACCGAGTACCCTTATTTTTTGTAATATTAAAGTAGAAAGCATGATGAAGATATCGAGAGAAGAGTGAAAAAGGGTAATGCGGTAAATGGAGCACTGGATAGTCTAATGTCTACTCAGTCGGTGTCTGAAAAGGCCCGAATGGCTGTGCATGATGCTGTCCTCGTTCCTACGCTTATGTATGGCAGTGAATGTTGGGTGTGGCAGAAGAAGCATGAAAGTAGAGTGAATGCAGTAGAAATGAGATCCCTCAGAAAAGTGTGTAATGTAAGGATATGTGATCGTGTGAGGAATGATGTGATTCGTGAAAGGTGTGGTGTAAATAGGGTTTCCGATTTCTCGAGGTTTTTTAGTTCTCGGGTGTCAGATTTCTCGAGCCTGATTTCTCGGGTCTTCTCGGGTTGCCGAGAAAAAATAAAATACGTCTAAATTTTTGTTTAATTAATAAAAAGAGTCTTTAATTTAACTGTGTATATTTTAAATGAAAAAAATCAACATAATTTTTAACAAAAAAAAAACAAGTTCTCAATAACAAATCAGCTCAAAACAAAATTGCCAACTAAAAACAATCATACTTCTTCTCCTTATCATAACTAATCTCATCTCACTAATCTGTAATAAAAAACAAAATCTCTGTTAACAATCAGCTTAAAACAAACATCTTAACTAAAAACAATCATACTTATTCTTATTATAACTAATCTCACTAATCTTTAATAAAAAACAAAATCTCTGTTAACAAAAAGCTTAAAACAAACATCTTAACTAAAAACAATCATATTTTTTCTCATCATAACTAAAGATCACTTACTAATCTCACTATGTGGGTGGTATGGTATCACAATTTTTGGCAGTTTTAATGTAAGGAAAGAAAAATTTCGACACTGGCGGGTTCGAACCCCGCCAGTGTCAAAATTTATCTTTCCTTTAATAACATCTTTTATTTATGAGTAATAATCCCCACATGAGGAATTCATGTCAAAAAACATTAAGTTTTAATGTAATTAAATAAGAGATATCTGTCTACTATTAATACGAAAAATATAACTGTCTTTAAGCCTGCTTATTAATTCTTATGAAATATGCCTTAAGGTAAACCAAAGCATTAATAGATTTATCAGACAGCCGGCTCCTAATCTTACTGACCACATTTCCCGATATGGAAAATACCCTTTCATTTTCTGTTGAAGTCGGCTTGACTGAAATTAATGCTTTGTATAGTGTTTCCAGATTAGGGGTCCTCTTGCCTGTTTTTTCAAATAGCAAAAACTCTTTTTTTTATAATTGATTTGGAAAGCACCACAGCATTAGTTGATTCACCATTTCTCGAAACACCTTTTATTGCTCTCTCTAATTGAGCTGCAAAGCTGTCTTGTTCAGTTTCTGATTCACTTACGCCTGCTTCGACAACTTCTGAATTATTTCCTGTCGAAGGTTCTGTAGTAGTGGGAACAGTGGGGTATAGACGATTGAATAAGTCTTCAGCGTATGCAATTAAACATGTCTTGCTATTATCGGTAAAATAAGCACTCTTTTTGAGAATAAAATTATCGGGGCTGTTTAGGTAGCGTAGCAGCGATATTAGAGGTGTATTCCGACGATCTGATATTTTCTTTTAAGAGATTCTAATAACTGAAGAGCCAAAGGGTCGTCGATACTTTCTAATTGTTCGCATTTACAAAGAAAGCTAAGCGTAAAAATGTTTATTTAAACTTCTCGATGTCTCGACTTTTCTCGAGCTGAATTTCCCGGGTACGAGACCGAACGATTTCCCGGGAATTCCCGGGACGAGAATTCCCGGGAACAAACCCTAGGTGTAAAAGATGATATTGTAAGAAAGATAGAAAAAGGAATGTTGAGATGGTTTGGGCACATAGAGAGGATGGATGACAGTAAATTGGTGAAAGAGATCTATAGAGCCAATGTGGAAGGTAATGTTAGTAGAGGACGACCTCGGAGGACACATTTAGATCAAATAGAAAATGTGCTCAAAAAGGCAGGTGTCCGAAGTATGAAGAATAAAAGAGCATGTATGAAAAGATTGATGGATGTGAATGAAGCTAGAGAGGTTTGCCAGGATCGTACAAAGTGGCGATCGATAGTCTCTGCCTACCCCAATGGGAACTAACGGCGTGAGAATATGTATGTATGTATGTAAAGCATACCCTGTCCGTTATTCTTCCAGATTTTTTTGGACACTTGAAAACAGAGAGAAAGAATGCATGAAAGTAAACCTTCATGTTATGATGGTGGTATTTTTGCAGAAACCAAATATTGTGAAATCTATCAAACTAGCACCAAGTTATTTCCCTAATTATCATATTTTCATTCGCCATGGAATATTTGAGTCCAATTCACCATGGTTCGCCTCCCCGTTTGTTTTGTTGAATTATGGGGTCGGCAACCTGCGGCCTACATATTCCAACCACTACTAAACTTGCGTTCGACGAAAATACATTTACTCAATGAATGAAACTTACCCGGGCACAAACCCAACACATTCATGGAAAATTTCACATCCGGCTTTGTGGAAGGAAATAACATCTAAACAAAGAAATACAAACTCTATATCCAGCGAGCAGGAGCTAAGTTATTTTGGCGGTATTTTAAATGCAACATGAAACAGTTATGGCAGCAGTATTGAGTAAACGAGGAGGTGCGAAAATGCATCCAAGAATAACATCTCGTATCTTGATGAATACATGTTTGTTGTTCTTGCAAGGTTAAATTGTTGGGTATATTATCTTTGGTCTTTAACTTCTCTCTGAGGAAATTTGTAAGCTCGGGCTTCTATGAAAGCTGACGCCACATCGTAATTTTAGACCTTTATGAACCCCAAAGGTAGCAATTTGCAAGAAATAGTTCTGTTGCCCTTCGTCGCGATAAGGTGCGTAATGACATCGTGGTGTCAGATTCTCCGGAGTTTTGTATAGCCTTTAATTAAAACTTTAATCAAGAAGGAAGTAACAAAAATAAGAACATATTTGGCTTCGTTGCAAGATACTGAAACTTTCTTCCTGTCCTGCTGTTTGTGTGATGAGACGGTTTATTTTCTGGACCAATAACAATACGGTTGCATATTTAATTTCTGTTGAAGCACGTTTGAAAGTGTAGTTGGATGTAACTTGTAATACAGATTTGAAAATACATACATACATATACTCACGGCTATAAATCCCTAAAAGGGGTAACCAGAGCTAAGGAATCAGAAATTCCTCAGCCACTTTTGGAAGTTGCGTGGGGAAAAGATGGTAAAATAATGGTTGTTGGTGATGGGTCTCCAACCCCATCGCCCAAAAATCCCTTAAAAGCCCCAATCCCGTTAGTCGCCTCTTACGTACACCCACCGGAAGAAATGGGGTAGTGCTATTCTATGCCGACACTACACAGCTGATTTGAAAATAGTCATAATATAATAATATACACCAAAGATATATTATGAGAATACACTGTGTATTCGTACAAAACGGCGATAGGCCTGCCCCCTATCACGTGAGTACACTGTCTATGCAAAACGTGGGTACCTTCTCTGGAAACTAGATGGCGCTTGCCATGTGAGTTCAGGAGTATTGGTACCTCTGCCAACCCCTTCGGGGATAAACGGCGTGAACGTTTATGTTATGTTATATATTATGAGATATGTTAATTCGTGAACACGTTGCAAAAGTCTGAAAATTAATGTTGTTTTATCCGTCATTACAGAAAATTAAACCTTTGAGACTGATTTTATGACGTCGTTTTGTTTATTATAATTTTTACATGAGTTTAAACAAAATAATGAAATTTGAAGCAAACAAAAAGTTTAAAGTTTCTCTCCATAACTTTAAATGCCATTCATATTATCTGCAATATGTTATGGGGTATACTGTGGACAGCCAACGTGATTACTGTGAAGTCACGTGATGTTTAGAATTATTAGTGCCTCTGCCATCCCTTCGGGGATATACGGCGTGAACGTTTGAGTCTTGAGTTGTGTTAAGTAATGGGGCAGTGCTACTATTTTATCCAAAATTAAAATAGTATGTATGCAAAGTCCATAGATTCAAATGACAGTAGCTGATTAATTAGGACCATTTATCATCTCTCATATTTTTTCATCTAGGAAAAAAAGTAGCGAGACAGAAAGGAAGAACAATTTTAAACTCTATATTTCATTGTCCAAGTGAAAATTAAATAACCTGAGACAATCCTATTATTGAAACTTGTGAAACTAAAACGAGCGAGAGTATAAAGTTGCTCAAAGAAATATTGCGCGTCATTAATTTTAAGCTAGAAGAAATGTTCCTTGCAAGAACCGTTGATAAATTAATATAATTTATTTTCAGTGAAGACTACAACGTAGACGTAGACACGTCAAAAATGATAGAGTATATCATATCTTCTTACTTGTTTTGTTAACTTACACAGTGAATGCTTATTAGAATAATACTTCCCAAGTTCCTATTACTAGACAAAATTCTCACTTTAAATGCACAGTTAAATTAATAATAGGTTTTGAATACACTACCAGTATTTTGTTTATTTTTGAAGCTGCTGTACATTAAAATTCCTTTATTTCCGATTCTTACCATCAATGTTTTAGAAATATATGCCCTATAGGGAAATAGCATTATAAAATAAAATAGTTATTATACACTTCAATACAAAAAAGGATCTACAAGGAACTAACAAAAGAAAAGCGACTTTATAGTTGGAAAAACAACCGAAAATAAACAATCTAGTACTAAAAAGTACGAAATAAGTATTTTAGTTGAATATGAGTACTGTGATTAATACCTTAGCAATTTCTTTATTCCACACGCGTCAGTTCAACCTACCTCAATATTAAAATTCTCTTAAATTAATTTGTGAGCCGGTGCCAGCCTGCGTGATGATTGATAATAATAAGTGTGTATTTCGCACTTCATACACATGTACAATGTAGGATACCTTGTAGTTGTAGGGTAAATTGATTTTTGTACGTATTACCATTTAAAACGTAAGGCGATAGATATATTGTTTAGATTGTAATAATCAGAGATAGATAGTAGGGTGAATTTAGTTTTGTTTGACTGGCACCGACTCAATAATTAATTTAAGAGAATTGTAATATTTAGGTAGGTTGAACTGACGCGTGTGGAATAAAGAAATTGCTAAGGTATTAATCACAGTACTCATATTCAACTAAAATACTTATTTCGTACTTTTTAGTACTAGATTGTTTATTTTTGGTTGTTTTTTCAACTATGAAGTCGGTTTTTTTTTTGTTAAAAAATATTTTATTTTACGTGTTTTAGAGATGGGTAGACCTGGCAAAGATGCCTCTCGGATGAGGAAGCGACGGTTACAGTATTATTCTTCGCATTTCCGGTATTTCTATTACTGTACTATATTAAATAGGCTCAACCATATGTTACTTTACATTGTTCTTGAAATCCCTCAAAAGGCGATGGTCTACAATTTTACATTCCAAGAAAGACTCAATCGTTCACGCTGAATATCCCCGAAGGGGTTAGCAGAGGTAGTAATACTTCTGAATATCACGTGACATTGTCACCTGTTGTTCAGAGTACCCACGATTTGCTTGGACAGTGTTCTCACGTTATACAGGTCACATGATTGTGAGTTTCGACAGTCCCCTCGATTTCCTGGGATGCCATCATCGGATCCTGGTCTCATGGTACTTCCTCGGTAACAATAAACCTATACTTCTCCTCTATACTCGATTTCTACAGGATCCCATCATCAGACCCTGATATCCTCATCATGGTACCAATCCGGGAGTATCTTATTTCCAATGAAAAAATAATAATCAAAATCGGTTCATAAATGTCGAAGTAAACGGCGAACAAACATAAAAAAAAAATATACGGTCGAATTGAGAACACTCCTTTTTTTGAAGTCGGTTAAAAAAAAGTATTTCTATCATAGATATATGTGTACAATGATGGTCAAGGAAAAGCCGCGGTTGATATCTACTGAATACCTACCATGTACGTATCTATTAATCGATTATTTTCTGAATCACTGATCTGATTACCTTTTCCTGTAGTTGAGTTGTATTTTTTTCCTATTGCCTTAATTGTTATTGTGTTTACATGTCGAACATTACCGAATGTATTTTATTTAGGTAACCAAATTTAATGCATTTTTTATATATGTTTGTGCTATTTCACCATTGCATTTATATACGAGCTGTCATACATACATACATATACTCACGGCTATAAATCACTAAAAGGGGTAGCCAGAGCTGAGAAATTAGAAATTTCTCAGCTACTTTTGGAAGTTGAGTGGGGAAAAGATGGTAGAATAAAGGTTGTTGGTGATGGGTCTCCAACCGCATCGCCCAAAAATCCCTTAAAAAGCCCCAATACCGTTAGTCGCCTCTTACGTACACCCACCGGAAGAAATGGTGTAGTGCTATTCTAAGCCGACACTACACAGCTGTCGATACGATAAATTGAGTGACTCCTTTTTTTAAAGCAAAAAGTCGGTGATAAATTAGTAATTCCGTAATATTTTACGTGCAGTACCCAAATACTAATATTGAATAATTTTTTCGCCAAGAAGTAAATGTTCTCTACTTACTAAACACGTTAAAGATTTTCAGAAAAATATTTACTGAGTCTGCAACCAAAAATGCTAGGTGAAGTTCGTACTCTTATCTTACTAATTTGTTTTCAGGACCTTAATGCCCATTATGGTACCCAGAGAATGTTAACCACTGTTCGCCACTTTGAACGATCCTAGTAATGATCTCTTGCTCTTATTGATTAATCTTCTCAGACGAATTCCATGGGTGAGTGGATAGGTGACTAGCTTCCTGCGGTTGCGGGTTCGATACCCGCTGAGAGCAACATTTATATTATTATTGAAGTTGAGACCAATCATCAAACATCATTTATTGTACTATCTTTTCTCCACTATACTTCAAAAGTCGCTAAGGAATTTCCAATTCCGAAGCTCTGGCTACCTCTTTTTAAAGCCGTGAATATGTTAATGTATCCATGTAGGATTCCAGGAAGTGATCCTACACGATTGAGAATTCATAAATGTACCTGCTACATTTAACTGGTATATTGATTGACTCCTAGTCAATATTTGTACTTGTATATCCGCAAGGGTCAAATGTAAAACGATACAATTATATAATACAAGATCTATGTAAACTGCACCCTCATATTCGACTTAATAACTGGGTTTCAATGCTAAAGAGCACACAAAAATGATTATTATCTAACGCCCGTTGAGTTAACTTAAACAATAGCATATAAAAATAAAGTATGTATGTATATACATTAAAAAAACACTTGAATTGATTTAAAATATATAATCACAATAAAAAGTTCCAGGCTTCAGTTTAATCCATTGAAAACACTAACATACGTACTTATAAATTACTTCCTTAACAAAGCAGTCATCGTTCACTAATTTAGAAACTTGTAGTTGCAACATAGCTAAGCACAGTTGCATATGAAGCTGACACAGATTCCGTAAGCATATCCTTTTGGGAAGCAAACTTCTTCACACACTGAATCGGGAGTAGGGTTTCCGATTTCTCGAGGTTTTTTAGTTCTCGGGTGTCAGATTTCTCGAGCCTGATTTCTCGGGTCTTCTCGGGTTGTCGAGAAAAAATAAAATACGTCTAAATTTTTGTTTAATTAATAAAAAGAGTCTTTAATTTAACTGTGTATATTTTAAATGAAAAAAATCAACATAATTTTTAACAAAAAAAAAACAAGTTCTCAATAACAAATCAGCTCAAAACAAAATTGCCAACTAAAAACAATCATACTTCTTCTCCTTATCATAACTAATCTCATCTCACTAATCTGTAATAAAAAACAAAATCTCTGTTAACAATCAGCTTAAAACAAACATCTTAACTAAAAACAATCATACTTATTCTTATTATAACTAATCTCACTAATCTTTAATAAAAAACAAAATCTCTGTTAACAAAAAGCTTAAAACAAACATCTTAACTAAAAACAATCATATTTTTTCTCATCATAACTAAAGATCACTTACTAATCTCACTATGTGGGTGGTATGGTATCACAATTTTTGGCAGTTTTAATGTAAGGAAAGAAAAATTTCGACACTGGCGGGTTCGAACCCCGCCAGTGTCAAAATTTATCTTTCCTTTAATAACATCTTTTATTTATGAGTAATAATCCCCACATGAGGAATTCATGTCAAAAAACATTAAGTTTTAATGTAATTAAATAAGAGATATCTGTCTACTATTAATACGAAAAATATAACTGTCTTTAAGCCTGCTTATTAATTCTTATGAAATATGCCTTAAGGTAAACCAAAGCATTAATAGATTTATCAGACAGCCGGCTCCTAATCTTACTGACCACATTTCCCGATATGGAAAATACCCTTTCATTTTCTGTTGAAGTCGGCTTGACTGAAATTAATGCTTTGTATAGTGTTTCCAGATTAGGGGTCCTCTTGCCTGTTTTTTCAAATAGCAAAAACTCTTTTTTTTATAATTGATTTGGAAAGCACCACAGCATTAGTTGATTCACCATTTCTCGAAACACCTTTTATTGCTCTCTCTAATTGAGCTGCAAAGCTGTCTTGTTCAGTTTCTGATTCACTTACGCCTGCTTCGACAACTTCTGAATTATTTCCTGTCGAAGGTTCTGTAGTAGTGGGAACAGTGGGGTATAGACGATTGAATAAGTCTTCAGCGTATGCAATTAAACATGTCTTGCTATTATCGGTAAAATAAGCACTCTTTTTGAGAATAAAATTATCGGGGCTGTTTAGGTAGCGTAGCAGCGATATTAGAGGTGTATTCCGACGATCTGATATTTTCTTTTAAGAGATTCTAATAACTGAAGAGCCAAAGGGTCGTCGATACTTTCTAATTGTTCGCATTTACAAAGAAAGCTAAGCGTAAAAATGTTTATTTAAACTTCTCGATGTCTCGACTTTTCTCGAGCTGAATTTCCCGGGTACGAGACCGAACGATTTCCCGGGAATTCCCGGGACGAGAATTCCCGGGAACAAACCCTAATCGGGAGTGGCTTCCTCGAAAAGGCAGCGCGTTCGATGAGGATATGTTACTGAAAAGAATAATTTACCGATTAATAAAATACTTAAAAATTTAATGCTTTAATGTCACTGCCATGACCTTTTCTATATTTTATGCGATAAGTCTTGAAATTTAATATTAAAAGAAAGGTGCAAAACTACAAATTAGGTTTTTTTATTTACATAAATGTTATATTTTGTAATAAAAAATATTGTTTGATCTAAGTCGGTAATAGTTCCCCTTATATACTTAGTTTGGGGCTAACTTGATCTGTGAATAATATATTTAATTTATATTTTATATCTAAATTTAGTTAAATTCAGCTTAATTTATACTCTTGTAATTTTTGATCGATTACAATTGTTCTCTTATAGCAACCTGTATAAGCGGTTAGTTAAAATATTACCGTTTGGTAGAGAATATATATATACCTAAAAAATAATTGGTGAAAGGATCGATGATTAGCTTCATTCGTCTCTAACTTAAGGTTTCATATGGTTACTATGTAACTGATATTTATTTTTTTTGCCTTATTTATTACTATTTCAAATCACCTCTTTTAAAATAACCTGCCTCCTTATACTTTTATTTTCGAGAACAGTAAAATTTAAGCAGCTCTTGTGATTTCACAAAAGTATTCGGACACTATACCTACTTGGCAACCCTCCTGAAATAAGGAAAAACCTTTTTTTTTGTTTTATAACAGCCAACTAACTGAGTGGGAAGTAAACTTACACGTGAACTCTAAAGTAAAAAACGCCGAAATATCTCAATTCCCGATTTGGCAAGTAAACAGCCAAAAAATGGGTCAAGCAGCGTTTATTTCTTGTAGACTGTCTCGCGGTGAACCCGGATGCCGATGCCAAAACTCTAGATCGCTGCAAACACCTACTAATATTGAGTGTTGGCATTCTGCTCTGCGAACACAGTCAGTACCGAGCCAAGCTTTGCTGATTAAATTGCATGTTGGTCAAATTTATTGTGCAGACCTCGTCAGAAAGACGGACGCGAGTTACTAACAACCGGTGCTTGGTAAACATTCTTGGATTCCAGATAATGGTATCATGAAACGTGTGAGAGCTAATTCGTAAGAGAAACTTACAGATTTGTATGAGCAATTATCCCACTTCTCACGTGACTTAATCACTCTCACACTCGGCAGGACGCGAGTGGGCGCCAAACCCTTTAAAATTATATTGCGTAGTTCATTTATGAGTGAAGGATGTGAAGAAATACACATAGCATTTTTTTAGCCTTGTATCAAATCACCGGCGGGGTTCGAACCCGCGACCTCGGGTATACCGTGTCGAAATTGTTCTTTCCTTTATTCATCTTTTATTTATTAGTAATAATCCCCACATGAGGTTTTTATGTCAAAAACATCTAAATTAACAGTTATGATATATCGTTGATTTAGTGTCCCACACCACGTCAAGTTCCGTATTTAGATGACTCGTTTGATCCTAATAACAAACCGTGATACATCAGAGGGTAGAACACCGCTCATCGTGCGGACGATGAGTGTTTAAATCCCGGGTTGGGCCTACACCAATTTGTCTTTTCTAAGGGTCATATGTGTGGTTAATCTATCATGGTTGTTGACGGTGAGGGAAAAAACCGTGAGGAAACCCACATGGTGAAGTCGGACTTTGTCATTTGACAATGTCTTCGTACAAAACGGCGATAGGCATGCCCCATATCACGTGAGTACACTGTCCAAGCAAAACGTGGGTACTCTGAACACCAGGTGACAATGTCACGTGATGTTCTGAAGTATTATAATAAATAAATCAGAAAAGTTAATTATGTATTTTGGGCACCTGTAGTTACGCCTAAATAAAGAATTCCACTTTTACTTTGTACTTCTTTGTCGTATCTTTGAAACTAAAACAATTGAAATAACGGGAAGGTATAGCGGCCTAGCAGACATTTTGAAGGAGCAAATAATTATTCCCTGAAGCTATTAAAATTCTCGCAATACTTTCTGTAATTGAATATTCAGCTGACTTCAATGGAAGATGGCAGTTTCTGAATTAATAAAAAGTTTTAGTTTTTTATTATAGTCAGTTTTTTATACCTTCTTACCCCTTTATTTCCAATTGGATAGGTTATATTGACATATTTATCTTGATGCTCTCACATTCTTACCCCTTTATTTCCAATGGGGTAGGCATAGGCTGTAGATAGGTAGTTTGAACGATCTTGACAGATTTATCTTGATTCTTTCACATTCATCATTCTTCTCATACATTCTTTTTTTTCGTTTCCACCACATCCACAAACTACCTTTTTTCTATTACCATTTTACTTTCATGCGTCCGGTCCTTGTCTCTAAACAACCTTCTCATTGTTAATTTATGTATGTTTTATAATACCGCCACCTTCGTTATCGCCAACATAGTATGTTTTTAGTAAGGTAAATTGCTAAGGGAAAATATACTAGGACTGAAAAGTTATAAACTATTAACCACTCTTAAAAGAATGGTTTAATTATCATCATCTTCATAATAAAAGATCCTTAGTCGTGTACTTTTTATTCAAATAATGTACTCAAAATTTTTTTACTCGTTTTCATTTTCAGTGACTTTTTGTTTTTGCAACAGGCCCCAGATTTTAACGAATTCAAAGTTTTTTATCGTATAAAATGTAGTTTGCATTGTTGCAATAATTATCTACTCGCTCCTCTCCGATACTATTCAAATTATACATATAATAATACATATTTTGGTAGATGATCTGGCTCAGGGTAATATTAGCTTATAAGAGAAGTAACAAATAAAAATTTAATGAACCTTAGATAAACGATAAAACAACACTACCCATTCTGAAATGATATTAGGTCATATAATGTGACCATTGTTTTTTTATTATATGTAGGTACCTTTTGAAATACGTAGATTACAAATGCACACAAATAACAGTTACCTCATATACTGTTAATTATATAATCCATTGTTGTAAACAATAAATCAATCACTTATTTAAGGTCAATTCTCAGCGAGTTGTAGAGAAGAACTGTTAATTTCATTCAACTTGCTCTTCTCAACCAGAAAACATTCGTATAAAAATCCAAATTCACTGTACTATTGCATCAAAACATACAATAAATAGGACATTGGCTAAAGTATTAATAAAATGGTATCAATATACGGCCATTTAGGGTAAACATGGTTACATTTATTTACTGTGTGTTATGTAAATGATATTAAGATACAAAAATGCAATAAAGAATTTGAATATCATTCAAATAAATTCGTATTTTTTATGTTCAGAAGCATTTTAATTACTTTTAATGTTTAGTAAGTAACCGATTTTTTTTATTGGCGATTTAGATTACCTACGGTTACTTTTTTTATTATAAACATATGTTATTTTGAATTTACATCAATTATTTCCTCACATGTGCTAAGACACACACTTGAATAAATAGTCTGTACAACAAAAAAGGTTTCTTTACTACGTTGGCATTGAAGCTTCGCCTGCCGAAAATTGGAGCGAAGCCGGACAAAATCAAACATGGTTTCTGTTAAAAAAAAATATCGATATTTTCGAAACTTTTTGTTTTTATCGATTCAGGAAAAGTGAAAGGCTGGAAATAAAAATCTCTATTAGCGCGTGCTAGTTTTGTTTAAAATAGTTTTCCATAGACTTATATGGGAAACTTCTAATGGTGATTATTTCCTCAATGGTATATTTTTTTCGAAAAATACTCTCTGCCATGACCACGTACCCGATGCTTATGAACTTCAAATGACAATTTTTAATCTTTTTTTTTTTGTATAATAATTAAAAATGACATTAAATGAATCTTACTAAATTAAAACAATGTAATATTTACAC
The DNA here is from genome assembly GCA_963576735.1 of Bedellia somnulentella. Lineage (NCBI taxonomy): Eukaryota > Metazoa > Arthropoda > Insecta > Lepidoptera > Bedelliidae > Bedellia > Bedellia somnulentella. Next base: position 6,671,454 of record OY755186.1, on the reverse strand, counting down.
GCAGCTAGGTAGAACAAGACGAACTATTGTAAAAAACCCTACCACAGCATTTACTCTTGTTTCTAGTAAATAAACGCTTTTCTTATTTTGTCATGTAAAGTTTGGTACAGATCTGTCAAAAGCGAAATACAAAAGCTCGCTTCGCTCCAAATAGCAAAACTGACGACAAATTGTTTATCTCGGATAAGAGATTTTCAACAGTTGCTGCTTACTGCATTCGAAATAATGTCTAGTATGGATTGTATTATAATTTATACAAATATACCGTTCACAAAAATATGACACGCAATACATTTTACGATTCAGCCTTACCTACTTCAGTACAAGTTTAAGGACTTTGTTATTACATTTTGATAGCATTATTGTAATTTCGAGGACGTGTAGTATTGTGTTCGATTTGTTACTATACGATTCACGTATTGAAACAAAGTTACAGAATCCATTTGGTCCGTTTTTGGAAAGAGGAAGTGGCGATCACATTGTTGCGACAATCTCATTGTCATTGTCAAACTTTGTTATAGAAAACATCTCCAAAAGGGATACATGTGAACAAATAATTGTGCTCCTTTTATCCTGTATACTTCTGAAGTGAAACAACTTGATCACGAGAACAAGAATATATTTCAAATGAGAAAACATGGTATTTTCCAAAAAATGTTTTTCTGTGAAAGGATATGTAATAATAATTAATTCATAGAATTTTCTATAGGATGATTTAGTAGGAGAGGTATTTGGATACTGAATCTCCAGATTATTCCATTTTAGATTCTAAATTACGTTCATCATTAAAAAAAGTATTTTCAGTTGACAGCGAAATAATTTTCACCAGTTATGTAACAGATAATGATTCGTAAGAATTACAATCCAAACGTAATTCCAAAACGAATTAGAAGGTGCTTACGGAAACCTTACCGAAAGGTTAATCAAAAATGCTTGTAATTGTTTTGGAGAATTCCGTTCGTGAAATAACATCGTTGAATCATAGTGAATGTACAATTATTTAAGGGCCTCCCCGCATTTTGCAGCTATTGCGCTCACTCTTACGTCAAATTTACTGAGAGTGACAGGGACGAAAAAAAACGCACGCGCATGATAAATGTAGTTTATTTAGTTTTATTGAATAACTATAATGTTTAAATGACAAGTTAAACATCAAAGTTACAGATCTTAAAGCTACGCGTATATAGACACATAATGAGTTCACATGTATGTTATGCCAGTGGAGCCTATACGGTTTTTATGAAAACAAACCATGTTCCAATTCAATTTTTTTCATCATATTTTTCAACAAATTATTAAAATGTTAGACATCAAATTTTAACACCATGAACTAATCACCAACATATATTTTATTCATGTCATATCAATATCATCAAATCAGACTTTATAGAATTTCCAAACAATCAATATCAACCTATTTTTCCGGGGACGCCCTTAACCGCATGTTTTATTTGTTGCAGGTACAAATAGTGACGAGCTGTTTTAGACAAGCGCTACAGATACGTTAATAAAATTATAAGATGCTTCAATTACCAGTATGACAGAGGAAGAGTAAGCGACATCTGCTCACAAGATTTTTAGGCAACAATTCAAATGTGCAGCTATTCGCTGATGATGACAAGTGCACATTAAAATTGTTGCCCCAATACTCTTTTTTACCGAAATATAATTTTCCTTTAAATGTTGACTTTAGTTGTAAGTATTTTAATATTTTAAACATTCGATACACTTTGTCTTTATGTTTGAAGCCGTCATATTTGACGTAGATGGAGACAAGGACAGATGACTTGGGAACTGTGCAGTGACACTTGTCCTTGTCCTTGATAAATTGCTTTAAGGAACCCGAACCGTGTTACGCTTTTCATATCCTATCGTTTTTTACAGACGTTTAATTTTTTCAGAATTAGTTATTCCATATATCACCTAAATAAATATTTTGCAAATAGATCATATGATATCGAATGTTTATTTAATCAATGTGTAAAATCATCGGGTATTATAGGTACCCTTTTGAGGTAAAACAACACACAATTGACTTTCCATTCTGTTTTTGTTAGTTATACGAAACCATTTGAAATTCCACATCATTTACGTCACTAAAACTCGACAGCGCTCTGTTAATTATCTAATTGTTTTGTTTCCTGCAAACCGTTTCAATTAGTCCATTCATTATGGATGCGTGTGTCCTATCAAGAGCATTGTTGATAGGAACTCGTGTCTCGTTGTCGAACACAACACAGCAAGTAGCAGACAGTGGCCCGTACTCGGTTGATAGGCGCCGAGCGTCTCGTCGTCAAACTGCTCGGGTGCAGTGTGAATTGTGGTTACATGTGCAATTGCAGCGTGTGGGCTGCACTGTTTTATGTCGCTTTATCTTATTGTGACGCTGGCTCGGTGTGAGTGTCTCATGAAGAAGGGTTCTTCGATTGGCGATGGACACGTGTGTGGGTGCCTGTCAGTGTGTGGAGCGCAGCGGCGGCGGCGGCGGACGGAGGAGGCGCCGCGCCGCGCCGCCGTCGAAGCCCGCCAGTCCACTTCTGAGCGTCGCGAGGTATTCGCGCTCGTGCCCTATGCTCTCCTAACTCGTGATCTCACAACTTTATAAACTGGAAACTTTTCATCGCAGTTTTGAGTAACTCCTTTCGACGATCGTTTTCTGTGACACCCAGTTCGTTTGCTGATCGTCAAGCAGCACGTGCTTTTGCGTTTACGCATCATCAGTGTTTTTTAGTAGTTCTATTTTTGAGTGTTGCCTAAACGTTTCACCGCGAAGTTTTCGAAAGAGTCGTGATAGACGGGTTAACGGCCGACTGTGCAGTCGCCTGCATCTCGTTTTAGGTCGGCTATTAGTGCTTTTGTTGACGGATACCATTCGAGTTTGTCATCAAATCAGAGGACGTTATCTGTAAGTATGACTGTATGACCCCGGTTGATATACGATACTAGTGGTTTGTTTATGCATATTTGTTTAACATATGAGGCGTCGTCGGTCGCGACAACGCAACGCAATAAGTGTGTATAATAAGTACCTGTTGAATGTACCGCGACTGTTTTAACTTTTAGCTGCCTTTAATCAAAATATGTTATGAACTGATTTGATATGAAGTAATGTTTCAAAATCACTGTCGATGTTTTTGTAGCGATAAAAGATCTTTAAAACAAAGATAGTTTGGAAAACGATCTATGCTTTAAATTGATTGTAATTCAACTTAGGTTGATGCTATCAAAGTGTATTCAACGGTAGTTGCTATAATACGAATGGTATTGCTGAATCGATAATCTTTCAATCATACTTTTAAATTTTGTATTTAACGTCAAGTAACCGTCTGTGAAATTTAATTCGAATATGTTAATGAATAAAAATACAAATTAAACAGGTTTTTTGCTTAATGTTTTGTAAGCAAAAACACGTGTCGTTTTGTTTGCACCAAGTCTGTAGATATTCGATAAATCTTATACTGCCAGTACCTCTCCATAGTTTCGACTCTAAATTTGAGCAATATTTAATTAATTAGTAGTAGAAGTTAGTCTAACTGTGTTTATTCACCATTATTAGATCCAAACTTTGGGTTATCCGTATCAGCATTGGCTATAGTATGGATAGATAACTAGACAGAGATATCAATAAACTAAAGAAGCATGCTTGAGCTATTCTCTCATTAAATAATACTTATACTTAGGGCTATAAAACCAAAAAGGGGTAGCCAGACCTTCCAATCAGCATTAAAAATTCTTTAGTCACGTTTAGACGTTGGGCGGGAAAATAATTAGAAAAATAAAGGATAGTTGTTGATGAATATGAAGCTATATCGCCCGAAAATCACTTAAAAAGCCCAAAAACCCTAAGTTGCCTCTAAGGACACCTACGGGAAGAAATGGGTTAGTGCTTAGTCTACCCCCACATGATACAGCGAGATAAGAAGCCGTTTAAAAACATGGAGGAGAATAATAATTTAATTGTTTTTCGTAAGCGTCTGTAAAATTTGTTAGTCAGTTTAAATCGTATTCTATATCTACTAATACCAATATGGTAGGTGACCCAGTGACCGCAGTAGCATACGATGAATGTAGTTATTATCACGGCTCAGCAGCCTCACAGTTCAATAGTTCACCATAGGACACAATCTTACATATACTCACGGTTATAAATTCAAAGAAGTGGTAGCCAGAGATTTTGAATTAGAATTTACTTCGATACTTTTGGATGTTGAGCGGATAAAAGAAAAACTTAAAAGAGTTGAAAGACAGGAAAAAAGATCTGTTTTGTTTTATTTATTATGTATGCATTCATATGCATTTTGCTAAAAGCCGGTAATTTAGTATAATATACAGACACTCCAATTTATTGAGAGTATAAATGTTTGACACATTTTAATTTCAACTCAACTCATAAACACTCAAACACAAGACCGAATGACGTGCTAATATTCCCATAAAATACCACCAATAAAATATAAAAGAAAAAAAAACAGATTAGTCAAAGTTTATGCTAATTTACAAGCTGACGGAAAAATATAGGCCACCAAATAAATCAATCGAAACAAGACGGGTTATCAATCACGAATATGTAATGAATCATTCGGAAGAAACCGCTAACAACTCCCACACTGAGTATGCCTAAGAAACTGTAGACTGGAAAATTGTAAATTCAATTTAAGTCCAGCCACGTTTAACATATTTCAGGTCTAGGGTGTAGTGTGATTTTGAGACCTCTCAGATAAGTCCTCTCCTTAAGCATAAGCTCACTCTGGCCCAGCTCAAGTTGACAGACAACTATTAATACTACTGTAGTTACTGATTCCGTAGGTAGTATTAGTAGATATGTAGATTACCTACCTCCTCATGGCTATAAATCCCAGAAAGGGTAGTCAGAACTTGAGAATTACAGGTTTCTCAGCCACTTTTGGAAAAAAAATAGTGAAAGAAATGATAGTTGGTGATGATTATTATGTTCAATAACTATACTACAACAACGTATGTGTTTTACATTTCCTGTGGACGCGAAGGTGAAGTTTTATTTTGCTTCCAACGTCTGCGGCCTAGTGAATAGGTGACTGGCTTCTTGTTCCGGAAGTTGCGAGTTCGATCCCCGCTAATGGCAACATTGATGTGTTGAGCAAAAATGATTGTTTTTATTTTTGTCTTGGATCTTATTTATAAGTTTATATTTAATATTAAATATATCGTCGAACTAGTACCCCATAATACAATTTTCACTTAGTTTAGGGCTTACTTGATCTGCTAGTTACTAAACTTAGTTACTAAATTAGTACTGAAATGTCAGTCTTTATTTTCCTTGGTAGTCTGGGCTCCGATTACAAATCCACTATTGACGTATGCTTACGAATATTTTCATGACACGTGTAGTTCTACGATCACAGGGTTCGGTGACTTCTTTATAACTTTCTAGTATTTAGAGCAGTAGGCTAGTTGGAATTTATTTTAACTTATTATGATAATTAGGGCTTTTATTACGGATAATGAAAGTAGTTTTAAGAAATAGTTATTAAATTTCACTAATCAGTTGGCGCTCTTTCAGCTTACTGAGTTTAATGTAGCCCCTGCTAAAATGAGATACTTATAAAGGGCTGATGATAAATTTATCAGGTTTGTTAACGGTGAGGGAAAAATCGTGATTACTTGTTAATCCTAAATCGATGGAACTCTGAAATTAAATTTTAATTTGTAGAGTTAAAGTAATTTGAGGACAATGACATAAAAATGACTGGGTATTAAAAATTTAAGATTTTATGATACATATTTATAAAAAAATATTATTTGACTAACCAAAAGCATTTGATTACAGTTATTATTACACACTGTTTCCCTTAATCCAATCAACCTAAAGTAATTACCGTTAGTTTTAATGGCTAAAGTAATTAGTCGGAATTCACCATTGTGTAAATATTGAATAAAATACTGTAGCGCATAATTTATACTTTATCCTTAAGCGGTTTTTGATGGTTCCCTTCTAACATCAGGCTTTCATTTTGAAGCAATTTCGATTATGAAAGTAATGTTCTTATAATGGATCAACGGGTCGTATTGGCACGCACAGCTGTCTCATTTGACTTTGATATACTTAATTGATCATACTACGAAATGAAACACTAAAAGAGCAAATAAAGTTGACATTTTGTAATACATTTGACTGACTCGTAGCATATCCCTAGATATCATTTTTACGTAGCATGTATACACACAATAACGCTTATTACATTGCATGGACAGCAAAGATAAGAATAATATCCACTGAAAATGATGCGATTAAGTGACCCTTATTAAATAAAGATACCGTAAAAGGGAGAAGAGAAGGTGTAGTTTTTTGTCCCTCTTTCGTACCTAATTAGACTTTATAACTACCCGAAGTATTATTACCTGTCAGCACACAACTAATTCCGAAAAAAAACATTTTTATAAATATACATAGTAAAAGTGCCGTAAAATCTAAAAAAACATACAAAAGTAATCTTGAATCTATTGTTTAAATGAACCCCTACAAAACAATGTCCTTGAATCTATAAACGTCGGTAGTAACAAAGAATATATGCAATTAGACAACCCCGCTTTTCACTTAGCCAACGAAAACAATTTCGCATGTAGCCCAGTGATAATAGTTAAGTGATATTATCATTCTGTATGTCACGCGAGCTCGTGGCAGCGGGAAAATTTTCCATACCAAGAAAATTGTTTGTTGATTTTGTATGTAGTTATCTTCGTAATGTTTCGCTTAATGAATCAGGGTGCCATCTGGCGGTTCTCAATTTGTCAACAACACGTCATGTTATGAACAAGAAATGAGATGGAAGTGTTTTGCTTAGGAATCAATACATAGTATAAAACAAAGTCGCTTTCGCTGTATGTCCGTATGTATGCTTAGATCTTTAAAACTACGCAACGGATTTTGATGCGGTTTTTTTTAATAGATAGAGTGATTCTTAAGGAAGGTTTGTATGTATAATAAATGCATAATATAGTAAAGAAACACTGATAAATTTAAAGATTTCTAATGTAATGTCGTAAATAAGCACGTTTTTTTGCGCTTATATTGCAAACGCTGGCTGAACCCTACGAGATAGACCAAAATAATGTACTACAGTATTGTTCACCTTAAAAAGTTCAACAAAAAAATCAGCGATGGTATATGTCTATCTCTTAGGGATAACCCAGCATAACCATTTTTATTCTTTACTAAAAAATGGTTATTTACAAAGTGATTTTAAACAATACAGCATTAATCCTTATCCAATTAAGTACCTTAAATAAATTGTGCATTTATTATAGATCAATATGCTTTTTACAGCATGTAATTTAAGTGAATATTACCGAAAATATTACAAATTTAAAATTCAGGGTCGTAGTTGTTTGCGCCGGGCGGCGCGTGCCTATAAATAGCGCGTCTATGGCCGCGCTTCGCCTTATAGCACTTTATGATTTGCAGCGATCGCACGCGTTTATCGGAGCTCTCTAGCGAGGAAAATATCAAGAATTAATTAAACTGAATAGAATAAGTATCTTTTGTTGTTGATTATCTTTTAATTTTTATTATTATTATTATATTAGTAGTATTGTAAGTACATTAGGTTAGATAGGATTAGCTTAAGACAATTTAGTATTAGGGCGAGCATTTTCAATTATTGAAAATTATAGTTAAGTTCATAGAAGAACTGAATAGAATAGGTATATTTTGTTGTTGATAGTCTTTTGTTTTTAGTCGAACGAATAGTAAGTAAATATTTTTTACTCCAGCACTAACCAAAAGGACATTCTGTAGTAGGTATATTTTGCATTGCACCCGTGCGAAGCCGGGGCGGGTCGCTAGTAATTTATAAATTAATTACTATATTAAGCCTTCTGATTTTCATAGTAGTTTGTTAAATGGGAATCCCTTAAATATTAACTTCTATTTAATTTATCTTCTTTTATGTACTTTTTTTTCTATATATATGTACACATATTCTACTAGAGAAATAATATAATACAATAGCATTTGTAAATAAAATGCGAAAGAAATGCTCCTAGCAAAAACTGTGCTAATTTTATAATAAAGTTGCTAATTTTATAGAGGAATGTTTGTTTATATCTTAAAGAAGTGAAGTTCAAAAACATAATATCTATATTAGCCCTAAGATAAAATATTAGGATAAAATATCTCAAATGTTTTGCAGGACATGACAAAATCAGGATAACGCGTAAATAGTATGGAAATTCCCATAAAATGGTTATAAATCGTCAGTACAAGCTTAGATACGTCTGCAGTCTAGACAAGATACAGCGACGGGTCTGTCGGGATGCAATTCGACTATACTGCATTTTATAGTTTTGTGTTAAATATTTTATATGCCCTATACTCATGGTTCCCAAAATAGGGTAGTAATAGCTTCAGAATAGTTTTGAGAGTTTTTAAAGAATGTTTAAATTAAGCATGATTGAATATTGGCCTCCAGCCACATCGCCCAATAATGACTCAAAAAGCTCCTATACCCTTTATTGTTTAATTCACACAGGGAAAGAAATGGATTAGTACTTTACGAAATAAAGATTCATAGTGTTATTTATTTTCAACAAAGTCACACAATGAATTCATGATTCTAATAATGTGTAAGATCTCTTTTCAATATTAAACTTGTACTCAAGTTTTATGGTTCAATAATTTAATAAACAACAACATTCAACCTAATTTAATAGTCGAAATAGAACTAATTCTTAACATTAACATTCTTTAGCAGAATAGGTGTGTAGTTCTTGTATCTCGACCGTTAGAGCACTATCGGTGCCATATCTCCGGCGCCTCCTAATTGCTGCACTGTAATTATCAGTTCTCGTGCACTGTCCCTCATTTGAAACATCGCACACCCGACGTTATTCATAAACAAACATATACTACAAGTAGATGAGCTGAGCACGTGGCTTTGCTCAAGTGAAGCGGAAAACAACAAATGTATGCAGATGAATGGGTATAAATTTATATGTATTAAACATAACATACTTTCAAGCTGATTTAATAGTCGAAATAGAATTCTTAGTTACTATTAATACTTAGCTAGACATTATTCATAACCATACACAAGTAATAGATGAGCTGAGCACGTGGCTTTGCTCAAGTGAAGCGGAAAAAATCAAATGTCTGCAGATAGATGGATATAAGGTTATATGTATGTTTAGTACTGATATTTGTACTGTAAACGCTGTTGTCTGCTAATTCATGAAAATGTTGTGCGATTAAACAGAATGTTTCCTCTGTCATACTACAACATAGACATGTTAAGTCGACGTATTACAGTGAGAAAATGTATCAAAAAACATAGACGCATGCACAATAAATGATCCATTTTCAAATTTGATTAAGGACATGCAAGACCAGATAGTAAACTTAATGAAAAAAGGTTTGATTGTCAAATGAGACAATTAAGAATCACGCATGATAAAATTTAGAAGTCTTTTTAGACTTTCTATGTGATAGTTTATGTCTACTGTCTACCCTAAAGCAATTAAGGTCGTGAATAAAGTGGGTGTAATTTCTGAAGAGACTAAGATCGTTAGACAAAAATGGTTATGAGTTGCAGCCACATTGCTCACCAATTACTTTAACAAGTATTGCCTTGAATGACACTCGTAGAAAAAAGGTGGAATGAATACTATTTGATGACCACCAGCCACTTTCTGCGGCTTACATTTCAACTACAAAACACAGGTAGTAAGCTCCTTCGAAAAGTCTCTTACTCGCCATGTTCCACACCCAAAGACCATTGAGTGTTTTTTCCACCAACACTAAACAGCAAACTTGAAAACCCAAGTAAAACACAAAGTGAAATTTACATCCTTAAAAATAAATCCATTAATTCGTCAGCGGGTGAATGACCGAAGTTAAGTTGAAGTAAACTTGAGCAGAATAGCAATCGTCGTAATAGTGTTTTCTACCTCCGTCGTTCGTTTAACTTAGCTTACTACTTGGCTATAGAGTGAATGCACTCTGGATTTGGATATTTTACGTCAAATAGGATTGGTATAAGCATTTTAAGAGGATGATCGGTTTTGGGGCTTTTAAGAGATGTTCAGGCGATGCGGTTGGAGACCCATCACCAACAACTTTTACTTTACCATATTTTCCAGATTTAACTTTTCAAAAGTGGCTGAGGAATTTCTAATTCCTTAGCTCTGGCTTCCCCCTCTAGGGATTTATAGCCGTGAGAATATAATGTATGATAGGTTACTAAAGTTTCAAACAAGGCAGGGGACAATTGTAGAAAAATAGCAGCATATATAACACAATTTATGTATGTGAGAGAAACGTGAGAGGTTTTGTGGATCGTACAACGTTGCTATTAATAGTTTCTGCATACGCTAATGGGTATTAATAGCACGAGTAGAGTAAGTTTTAAGTAAGTTTAACTTACATTACACATAAACTTAATAACCGGGCGAGAAAAAATCGTCCAATCAGTGATAAGTTTTCTTTGCTATCCAAATTTTATTGAAATATAATCGGAAATGCTTTGATATCATGCTCAATTTCAGTAATTCATTATTGAACTCGGTATCTATTCAGTAAATTTTCATGATTAAATTCTCAAGTATTTCTCGTTCATACAAATTGGCAATGAAAAGTTACGAAATGAATAATGCTTTTGCGTCTTATTATAAGTTTAGCTTAGGCAGGATCGGGCTGTCGATGTCTATTTGTGCAGATGAAAGGATAGAATAGAAAACACTTTATTGCACATCCAAAAAGGAAACACATACCCAAATACAAATTCAATAACTAAAAGTGCAATTCGCTATCTTAACACTAAAAGCGATCTCTTTCAGACAACCTTTGAATAGAAAGATGATGATAGATGGATAGAGCAAAGAAAATCAGCTAATATCTAATCTCATTAATTAATCAGCGTTAATAAGAATATAAGCAGTCATTTCCTCTACTCCACTTTATTGGCTCTTAAGTGAAGTGAATTGAAAGCATTCGTAGACATCCTGATTTGTGTAGACTTTTATGTTTACTGCTATCACGAGTAGGAATTCCAAAAAGGGGTAGCCAGCTTCAAAATTAACAATTCGTCACTCTTGGAATATGAGCATGGAAAAAAATTGAAATAAGGAATGGTCGGGGATAGTCTCTAGCCTCGTCGAATAATAATCACTTAAAAGTCCTTAATACTCTTAGTCGCCTTGTAAGACACATACGGGAAGAAATGAATGAGTGCTATTCAAAGCCAACGCAACACAGCAACTGCACAAAATACAATTTTGTCTTTATATTTGTTTTACCGCTGTCTGTGAAACATATAAATTCAAAGTTTTGTATACCTGGCGGGAACTACTCGTACATTGGCCGCAGGTCACGGAGAGTGAATTGACAAACTAGATATATGATGCTTTGTTTAAGGACTAGTTACTGACTTCGGCTTCACTTGTGCTTTTAAAAAAGGTTTTACATAATGGCCTTGCAAATATAATATATTTAAAAGTAATTAATAATTTAGAGATAATGAATAACAGTAAAGTGAAAGAGAAATATAAAGCTTGTGTAGTAACCAGTTGAAAGCGACCTCACGGAACAAATTTGGACAAACATAATACATGCTATAGATAAATTGATAATGTTTCAAATTATTGATAAATGTCAGACAATGATTCAATTAAGTGATAGAATAAGAAATAGTGTGATTCGTGAACATACGTGTGAAAGAGGACGTAGTATGCAAGATAGAAAAAGGAATGTTAAGGTGGTTTGGGCAAATAGAGAGTGTGGATGAAAATAATGTAGCGAAAGAGATTTATAGAGCCAATGTGGATGGTATTGTTAGTAGAGGACGGCCTCGTAAAACGTTTCTAGACCAGATAGAAAACGTTTTTATAAAGACGGGGTTCGGAAGTGAGAAGAATAAAAGAGAACGTATGAGAAGAATAATAATGAATGTAAGGGAAGCAAGAGAGATTTGTTAAGATCGTTTTAAGTGGCGATATATAGTCTCTACCTACCCAATGGGAATAATGGGCGTGAGTATAAACAAGTAGTCAGACAAGCCCAAGGGGTTTGCCAGCATCGTACAAAATTACAATCCATAGTATCTGTTCAGCCTAATGGGAACTAATGATAACGATATATTATAAGTAAGAAAATACAGCAGACTCGTGAAACAACAATGATATGAATGAGCACCATTCTGAATGCAATGTAAAACATTCCCGAGATAATAAATCATGTTTATGCACAGTAAACTTGTGTACGTTTTATGTTCACTGTGAGTTTGACCTCATATTATCGCGACAGGCCTCCTGCCTCTTATCGGGACATACCTACAGACCCCTTATCTTGAGCGATGTATTAACTACTGTGCGACTAAATACAGAAGCTTTTATTCATGCTGAATACTCGCTTTTGTTAGTGCATGAATTTCAAATAACGTCATTTGTCGTTTGTATGTTTCTTGATCGTACCGTGTGTTTCAGTTTTTGGTTATCTCATTTCAAATAGCCTTGAACGAAGCTGAGACTGTACAGATATATTAAAATTAAAAAACAGTGGTTCTTTTGGAATTGATTGTGTGAATAAGTTATGGTTCGCTAACTTGAACATATGTAGACATATACATATACTCACGGCCATAAATTCCAATTAAAATCATTTAATAAAGCCACATAACGTTAGTCGCCTCTTCTGACACCTGTAGGTAGAAAGGGGTAGTGACATTCTAAGCCGGCACTAATGTATGTTCACGTATATTACATAGATACATATACGTGGATATGTAGCCGTGACGATATATATTCCAAGGGAAAGAAATTTCATAGCCACTTTCGGAAGTTCAGTGAGGAAAAGAAAGTAAGGATGGTTGGTGATAGGTCTCCTGCCTCATTGCCCTAAATTCTCGTAACAACCCCAAAACCTAAGTCTAGTTATTTATTAAACTGTATGACATATCAACAGACCAAAACAACACTTTATCATTAGGAGATAGATAAATTACAATACTAACTGCGTAGTAATTAGTTCCATACCGTTGAACAAATAAGACACGCAGAAAAACTCGAGACAACTCAGAGAAATTGCGTAACATTTGAGTGCAAGGTCAAATAGAGTCGAATATCACATTCGGCCAATTATCCTCATTGTGTTTGGTTACTTGGTCATGAGACAGCCTTAAATGCTAATCAGGTTGTTAGTAATCTCATATGAATAGGACCACACATGAATGCGATCAAATTAATTCAATATAGCTGCTCCACCATAACCGAAGTTAGGGACATAGGATACAGAACTATCGCTATTTATCTTTTGACACGTTGCCCAATGGTTTCCGTTTGTCAATATGTTAGCCGAAATCGAAATGATGTTGAAACCGGTTTGGAGTCACAGTGTCAAATGTCGTTTGCAAAAAAGAATCGAAAACGTGTTTGTTAAGATGAAACTCATTCAATCATCTTCTTAATTAACCTAAAATAAATACACACCTGCCTATACTCATTTCAGGCCTTTGGAAGTTTATTAGAGACTAAAACAAGAATAGAAAAAAAAACTGATTAGTTAATTTGTTGCAACCGTGATAGCCCAGTGGGTAGAACACTCGGTTATCGTGCAAACGACTAGTGTTCAAATCCTGGGTCGGGCCTACACCAATTTGTCTTTTCTAAAGACATATGTGTGGTTAATTTATCATGGTTGTTAACGGTGAGGGACAACATCGTGAGGAAACCCACATGGCTGAGTTGTACTTAGTCATGTGACAGTGTATTCGTACAAAACGGCGATAGGCCTGCCCCCTATCACGTGAGTACACTGTCCATGCAAAACGTGGGTACTCTGAACACCAGGTGACAAAGTCACGTGATGTTCAGAAGTATTAGTACCTCTGCCAACCCCTTGGGGGATATTCGGCGTGAAAGTTTATGTATTATATTATATGTGTTAATTTGTTAATTAATATTGCCGTCGGACTTTTTTCATCTATCAATCCAATTATGATTTTAGCGACATTTGTGTTTGTTTGAATTTGTCTGTCTCAGGTCTTGGCACTTGGTCCGGAGTTTGCTTAGTCTTAGTTTATATGTATTTCGCTAAAATAACCCACGTATAGCCCACTTTAGAGCATACACCGGACGATGTGGGTAGTCCTTCCACAAGGTAGACTTACGACATAGTGAAGGCTGCCGGAAGCCGATCGATGAGAATATCGTATGCTTGTTCGTTGTAACTATTTTGGGGAAATGCTTAAAGATGAGATATTGATTATATACTCACGGCTGTACATCCCGAAAAAAAACCACAAAATTCCGAATTAGCGGTTTCTCTGATATTTATGGAAGTTGATAGCGGAAAGGATTGAAAAGTGAGGAAGGCCATTTATAAGTTGCGAGCCACATGGCTTAAAATCACTTAAAATGCTCCAAAACCTTAAGTCGCCTGTTACATCATCCTCACCGTTTGGAAACCTACATAGCAAAATAATAATGATATTATTACATTATGTGGTTCAATCTGTCATATTTATTGGAAATTAATAAAATTCATGATTCATTCATGACTAAGTCTATTAAACTGTGATACGGTGTGTGGCTTACAGCGCGTCTTGTGTTACAGAATACCACGTGACATTGCCTAAAGCAATATTATATAAGCTATTGTACTCTTACATACGCACGTAATGCATTGGTTCTTGGAACTGAAATACGATTTGATTACTTTTTGATTAAAGTTAGATTCGAATGAACCTACCTATCTGTATCGGTCATAATATCAGGCTATGAATCTAGAATACATCTAGAAAAGAGGTGAAATATGAGTTAAGAGGAATAGAGAATATTATTGATCGGATTTTATTTTAATCAAATTATTATTATTATTAATCTAAGTCACGCAGACGAAACTGCGCGGGTCAACTGGTAATATACATATTTAGCGTCTTACTAAAGAAAAATCTATACTTATCATTCTTTACATTGTCATCACAACTTCACAAAAGCCCGTACTACACTAAAAATACTATTTATCAAAACTATATAGCTAAAGAAAGGATCCGACATGTGATATCTGTCTTCACTTTGAATTCCTCTGGGAAAGACCTTTTTAGAGGCCTCAATATTTGAAACGTGCCTATGTATATATCTATATATTCCCTCGGGACACGTCTGCTCCATATTTAATGTCTATTTCGGGATCCAACTCCTTACCATTAAGTTGGTCCTTAGGGGATTTGGTTTTGTCGAAATTGTTCGTATGTTGCAACCATAATTTTTACCTATTACTTACATAGGGGTAAGAAGAGACTTCCATCTCTAATTTGTAAGATCCTATCAAAACTTTTGAGCTTCATTTACATTTCTCATTTTTCATACATGACCTTTTATTATTTACTAGGTAATAAATAACAGCCTATGAATTACAAACAGAGATAAGTACAAGTAAATGTATAAACACATAGACATATATTGATACATGAAAACCTCATGTGGGGACTATTGTTAAAAAAGTCGCTCCCCGCCAGTGCCCCCCGATTTTTTTTCTTTTTTTAATAAGAATTTCATATATACATCGTATTGAAATGTTCGCTTTTCCCGTTGTTGCGTCATTGTGCACATATGTCATTAATCCACGTTTCATTGTTACTTAATACTCAATGTGTGGGCGTCGGGCGCTATATGAATGAACCGACGCAACCGTGGTGCTGAGTGAGTATTCAAAATGTAGACATTTATTTTGCGTTGTATTCCAAAACATATACGCGTAACATTACCAAAGGTTAGTTGAGTATATTGAAACTATCTTGCCTATTAATTTAATATCGAAGAGGAAATATGTTGATAGAATCGAGCTTGAGATAGGTAGCCGCTATAATATAACATATTGGCGACCATATAATTGTTGGCCGTCTGTTACTCATATATATAACGAATAATCTATAATTCTACTCCTTTTTAGGGTTCCGTAGCCAAATGGCAAAAACGGGACCCTTATAGATTCGTCATGTCTGTCTGTCTGTCCGTCCGTCCGTCCGTCCGTATGTCACAGCCAGTTTATTCCGAAACTATAAGATCTACATTATTGAAAATTGGTGCGTAGATGTATTCTGTAAACCGCATTAAGATTTTAAAATAAAATCTGGAAAAAAAACCAAAATTTTTCGGGTTCCCCATACATAGAACTGAAACTCAAAATTTTTTTTTTCATCAAACCTATACGTGTGGGGTATCTATCAAAAGGTATTTGAAAATGATGTTGAGGTTTCTTAAACCTTTTTTTCAAAACTGAATAGTTTGCGCGAGAGACTTTTCCAAAGTGGTAAAATGTTTGTCCCCCCCCCGTAACTTTTAAAATATGGGCATGATAAAACTGAAAAAAATATATGATGTGTATTACTATACAAACTACTAACGAAAATTGGTTTGAATGAGATCTAGCCAGTAGTTCTATTTTTAAACGTCATAAATCAAATTACTTACCTAATTTATTAATTTCACTGAAATATATAACAATAATTTTACTATCACAGGCCTTACGCATAAAACGTGAACCATTGTTTTCTTATAGTAAATCAGTGATAAGTAAATAACATTTTAAACTAAACATTTTAAACTTGTATATTACTATGTTACCTACCTGCTGCTAGTGCTGCTACGGAACCCTTCATTAGCGAGTCCATCTCGCTCTTGGCCGCTTTTTATCAATTGTTCCTGGTTTTATCATCCTTTCCTCTATTTCATCATAGATGAGTCACATGCACTTGATACTAAGTGCATAACTTTGTGATAAGATGATAATGTAGACTTGCTCACCCAGTATGAGTATTAATCTTGATTTGAAGCGATAGGTTCATGTATCGCAACACAACTGTTAGGCTTTTTAAAAATAAATTCGGATGTCACTATTTCTAAATTAGTAATAAATAAAAGATAAATAAAGGAAAGAAAAATTTCGACACCGGCGGGGTTCGAACCCGCGACCTCGGATTATTTATCTTTTATTTATTATTAATAATCCCCACGTTAGGTTTTCATGGCAAAAACATTCAAATTTTTTCTAAATTAGATTAAATATGATGGTAAAATCCCTTCCTACTAAACAGACAAAATTTAAATCAGTACAACCTTTCTGAAAACATCACAAGGACCGCGCGTGTCATATTCATAAACGTTTTCAAACTACTATTAACGCACATCTTTCTGGAAATTCTTACCAGAACGAATTAGTAAATTTGCTCAAAAAATTCCATATATTTTTAAAGTTAAAAAACAAACTAAACTGATTAGTGTTTGTGTTACAAAATTTTGAATAGCAACCAAGTTTATAGTGCTAAACCAGTTCAGAACTACTGTTTGAGTAAAATATTCAGTTTGTTTAATTAAAGTTTATTTTTTTGTAAACTTCAATATTTTTTTAATCTTTTTGTTCATGAAAACCTCATGTGGGGATTATTACTAATAAATAAAGAATTTTACTAATAAATAAGATATTTCGCACTGGCAGCCAATTGACACGGTGGCTCAGTTGGCAGAGCGTCGGGGCGTATACCCGAGGTCGCGGGTTCGATTCCCGCCTGTGTCGAAATTTTTCTTTCCTTTATTTATTCTTTATTTATTCAATTTTTTTTTTGCAATTAATAAACGTCATCCTTAATATTTACGTATCATCTAAACAGTCGTATTATTAAAATTCTCGTTATTTTTAAAACATATCACTACAACAATTTGTGACATTTCCATGCCTTCATTCTATCTGCTTTCTTTGCATCACTGTATATGGATAGATAGGGACTCATCAGTTTTGTTGGAATCAATTATAGTATAAAAACCATGCTGTCAAAGTCAACTTTGCATTGAATAGAGTTAATTTTAATTAATCAAGAAGTTTTCCTTGAGAGAGAACTAATACTATTACATTTACGAATAAGTATCACAAAAAGTTGCTATGACTCAGAGTAACGTCTGGTTAGAGTACATACGTTGACCAGCCATGAGCTGTACATTATTGTGTTCAGGCAGTAGTACTTTAGCTGTTCAATTGCCAGCATAATGATTCCGAAGATGGACTTGCCATAGTTAAACAAGGAATACACCAATTGAGGTCGTTGTTTTGCGATTGGAAAATTAATTCGGAACAAAACGACAATATAATAAAATTGTCAAACTACGATAACAGAATATTTTTCAAAATAAAATATGACAATGTTTTTCAGATGTTTTACAAAATAAGTACTTAAAAATCCAGTATATTTTCTTACTTTGTAAATTCGACATATATCCCTAAAAGGGATAGCCAGAGTTTCTAAGTCAGAAATTTTTCAGCCACTTTTGGAAGTTGTTTGGGGAAGATTGTATAATTAATGTTACTGGTGATGGTTCTCCAAACACATCGCCCAAAAAGCACCTAACAAGCCCCAATACCCTAGGTCACCTCTTACGTATTCCCGCATGAAGAAATGGGGTAGTGCTATTCTAAGCCGGCACTACACAGCAAATTCAAAGTTATTTAAAAAATAATAGAGTTTCTAGTGTTTCGATTTAGCGTCATGCTGCTCGGGATGGTTGCAAGATCCCGCTAAGAAGAGATCCTTTTTATGTTTTTCACTTCCCACAAATACCTCACAAAAAAGAAACACATCGTGTTAAACAAATGGTTTTACTTTGAAGGACCATTTTTCTTGTACAAGTGACTAGTAACTATTATGTGTACGTGTTTCACTATCGTGAGCATTAATGAGAGAAGTTTTAATTAGAGGTTTCATTTGATTAGAATTAGTAGACAATTAAATCGATTTTGAATCGTCGAATTGGTATCACTTTTTGTGGTCGTCATTCTAGTAAGAAGTAATTCTTAGAATCGTATCCAATAGAGTTTGCTGTCAATGAACCCACGTTTTTTATTGCGTAAAAATCAATATTAAATTATGCAACTATTTAGTTGTAACTTTACTTCCTAAAAACTAGCAACGTTCAACAGTAATACGCTATTTCCAAGATGCACCTTTTCTGTGCGTGCAGCGCAGGACTGCTTGGACGTATATTATTTCTCCCGGACTGTCAATTTAAGTGTTTTATGGTGATATGAAGTTATTAATAATAATGTTCTTAACCCTATACTTGACAAAGATTTTTTTTATAAAAATTTGTGGATATTTTTATATTTATTGGGTCTTTTGAATACAGACAATATATAAAAAATATAAAAAAAATAATTGCATGTATATTTTTGAAAATATAGCATGTGCCTTAAAATGCACATTGCCAGCTAGCTGAGTTATCACTGTCGAAAAAGGGTGTGCATTGAAATATACATTGTCATGTGCAGGAGAACAATAAAACAGATTTTTTTTTCAGACAATTTTTTTTATTTATGCAAAATGTAACTCAAAACTATTAAATTTCTTTAGTATCAACAATCACAGTTATTAAATAGAGACCAAAAATCAAGTCATCAACAACTGACTCAGCTTTGCCTTTATAGGCCAAGTCCACCTTTAAGAATTTATTGCTTATAAACTAAGTACGAGTTAAATTCAACGTAAACAGTTACAAAATTTCTGTAAATATTATAAATGCAATAATAAGAGATCAATATATCAGTCAAATCTACCATAATTACTATTTGACGTCTGAAATCCGTTGATCTCAGACATCAAATAGTAATAGAACATGGTGATGCTAAAAATTATAATAAAAATAAAATTGGTGTCACATCAATTAGCTGGACTTTGTGTGATAATCATAAAAACAGTTACGACCTTCGACTAAACAAAGCCGCACATTGCACTTCACACAAGTGAATTTCGTTTGGCATTTTATGCAATTCTTGCATCTACCTTTACTTGTAAAAGATGGCATGTGCCCAATTTGATCAAATCTACCACAATCAGATGTTTGAGGAGAAACAAAATAGGAACCCCTAGAAGAATTTGGCTTTTGCTTCGTTCTTTCAAAGGTGAGGAGTTCATTACTGACGTCAACTCGAAAATGCTTGAGTTTCAATCGTTTCGTATCTTTATTTTCGCGACGATAGATGAGCCATGCATTATTGACGCATATATCAAGAACCTGTGAGAACAAAGGTATATACCAACGATGTGCTCTCATTTCTGTCCGGTACAATGCTACGAGCATGTCCGCTAAATCTACTCCTCCCATGCTAGTGTTATATTCCTTTACGATGTTGGGACACGTTACATATTGTCTAGTCTTTGTGCTTTTACAGTATCGCAATATCTGTTGTACCGGGTATGAGTCAGTGTAAGTGCTGGCTGTAGTAACACATTTGTTATCAAACCACTTCACTATCGCAATTTTAGATTCATTCGAGACAACCTGGGCGAAAGATCCACGACCTCGTTTCTTCAAATTTTTATCAGTCGGTAGTTTAGCTGCAGCTCCACGAAGTCTATTTTGTCTGATAGTCCCTAAAGCAAATATGCCATATTCTTTTCTCAAATGTTGCAACAATTCCAGAGACGTAAAAAAATTATCGAAATAGAGCACCGAACAAGGTTTTTGTTGAATTGATTGAGATAAAGCTAATACCACTTTTGCTGCTAAACCCATGGCATTTTCTTCATCAGTAAATACATGATTACGAAACGTATCTTCACCGCCGTAAACTAAAAAGTCATACACAATACCAGAGACTCCAGCACGAACAAAAATTTTGAAGCCCCATTTACGTGGCTTGTTCTGGATATATTGCTTACGACTACCAGCTCGTGTACCTTTATAAGGCACCATCATTTCGTCTATGCTAAAACGATTTTCCTCTTCAATTTTTAGGCAATTACGGCGTACACTATTCAAAAGTTGCCTTACTTTGAAATATCTGTCGCCGTCATCATGTAAATTATCTGTAAAGTGTAAATACCTTCGTATTTGTTGAAATCGTTTCAAGGGCATTATATCAGCTATTTTATTGTAACGCAACTTTTTAGCCCAATAGTCTGTATAAGCTGGTAGTTTCACTATGCCCATTAATAATTGGATAGCAATAAAATCTTTAATTTCGTCTTTTGTGACATTCAATGGTGCACCTTTCATTTGCATATAATACAAGTTAGTTTGATGAAGCATTAATTCTATGAGATCGTTATCAAAGAACATTAGAAAGTATTCTAAAGGAGACTTAATTGGCTGCGATGCTGATTGTATGAAAGTTTTATCTTCAATTTCTGCTTTACCCATAAATGTTTTTTTGCAAACCCATTTTGTGTCTATTCGCTTCAGTCGCACCATTTTCTTTTTTACAATAACAGTTGTAGATTTTTTCTTCGATCGTGTAACACTAGAGGGAGATGCAATATTACTTGGACCAGCTGACGGTGAAAATTGTGATGTGGCAAGTGTTTCGGTTAAGTTTGACGCACATGGAATTGGAACAGAAGCTAATATTGATGGTGAATTTGGGCTTTGATTATGTATCATCTCGTTTACTGAAGAACTTACAGTTGTTAGACACGTAGTTTCTTCTTCACTATCTGATAGTAAATTAAGATTCTCTAATGAAGATGGTAGTGATGGAGGGTCTGAAGATATGTCAGAATTTTCAATGATCCTGTTTTTGACAATTTGGCGTGCATGGTGAAGTTCATCTTCCGAATCATCACTTTTCTCTATGTCGGAACCGGCACCAGACTTAGGTACCAACGCCAAAATTTTTAAAGATCTTGTTGAAGGCTAGAACAATAAAAAAAAATCAAATTAAACAAGGAAACAAACATTGAAATTCATAATAGTATTTTAAAAATAATATTCTATCTAACCTGGCAATGTGTCTACAAATGCACACAGCTTAGTACCAGTAAGTATGTTGAACAACTGGCAATGTGCATTTAAAGATACATGAAAGTTGAAGAAACAAAATTGCCTAGTAATCTCATTCAAATTGATGAAATATTTTATTTATTTACAAGAATAACTCTTTATGTACTTATTTTATTCATTTTTATATTATTTCTGTAAGTAAATTATACGATTTCAATAGATTTTTACCTTGTATGTGGTAGACGCACGCGCACGCTCCGCCATCTTGCAATCTACTGACTGTCTTGAGTGTTGCCAGTTGTCATTAATATTTTTGTATGCAAAATAAGGATATGTATTCTTGGAACTTGGGCAAAACTGGTAAACAACACGCGTAGTTAAGACTGCAGAATTTTAAAAAAAATGTGTGTACGTAGATGCACATTGTCAAGTATAGGGTTAAAAGCTAAGTTGTAGTTTATACTGCTAATGATCGATATTCCCCGCAATCAGTCCGATTTCTCAGTTACGAAGTAATGGTTATTATATTAAATTAGCCAAAATATTGTAGTTAGAAAGTTTAGATAGTCATCATCACTAAAATTTCTCTGCACCTAAAAAAACAGTTCTACTAACACTTGTTATTGATCGGTATAAATAAAAATTGACATGTTACATTACATCTTAACTGTAAAAAAAATATATGAAATAAAAATTATCATCCTCTTTCATTCACTCAAAATATCGCAGACTGTAACAGTGAAAGTTATTAGATAGACATCGTCACAAAATTTCGCCGCGCTAAAAAAACAGGTCTCCGTCGAAGCGTTATTAAACGGAAGAGATAAAGACGGCCTTGTTGCCTCTTCATGTATATGAATTGCAAGTGGGTTCGGTCACCTTGACCTTCCTAGACGGTCTGTGACCGAATGCTAATAGTAATCGATGGCCCCTCCATACAACAATCGGTCACGGAATGAAGTAATTTGAGTGTGCCCAGCGTGAGGCCCGCCTTCTTCTCGAAATTCAGTCTCGCCTAGATTTATGGCCGCAGGAGAAACGACCCCTGTGTTTTCATCAGTGCTTGGTGAATCATCTTGTCGACTAGCAAAACTAATATTAATGACGGCTTAACTTGTTATATTATGCTACATTTTTTTATCTGAATTTAGGTGTTTTCATTTTTAAATAAACTGGCAATGAACAGTTTTATCAGATCTTTTAACAACTGAAATAATCAAATTATCTGTAGTAAGAAACATAGAAGCAAACGATTTCTTACCTTTAATGGTATTTCCTTACAGTTCACCTTTCCGTTATACACATTTCTATTTTTTTGTTTGCAGTGTCGTTTGCGCGGCGCGGTGTCGCCAATGTAGTGTTTCCCTGGGAGGGGGATGGCGTCAGTTGACTTAGTATAGTGTTTAGCACTAGTTAGTGAGGTGTGCGAGTGTTTAGTATAGTGCCAGTGATGTGACTTTCCATGGGTGTGACGGGGTGCTTTCGGAATGTTCACGAAACACTCGCGCGCTCCTGAGAGGTGCCGGCGCACACACGCGCACAAGACCAACAAAAAGAAGAAACAACTGCCACATACACCCTGGAAATTATTGATGAATTGCCCACTCGTTAGAAAATGCTTTGGTATAGTATTCTTTTCTTTTTATTTTCTTTTAAGTTAACGCTTTTAACGGGTCTCACATTTGGCAGAAATTTTCTCGCCTTTGATCGATGAACGCGACGATAAATCATGTTGATAGATGAGACTTAGAACCGATTTTGAAACTGAGCGAAATTAATGAAAATGGAATAAGATTTGGTAATTTTTCAGTTTTAAAGAATAAAAGCTAATATTAATATTTATGTTAAATAAGTCCTTGAATAGGTAAAGAAGATAACCATGAAAAAAGTACAAAAATATTTATATAAAAAGATAAGCACAGCTGCGAACTGGAGCTACTACTGAAAATTTGCTATGAAATACTATAGCATTACAATTTCTAAAAGTCTCGATGTTGGAGACATTCGACCTTCATTATTAAGAAAGATGATTGCGAAGTTACATGTTAGATAGGCAGACTTTGAACTTTTCATTCAGTAAAATTAATGGAAAAAGTCTTCTTAATGTTGATTTTCTCCCTTTTCAATCTTGTTTGTGCGAACTTATGGCATCTTAAATTAAGACAGCATTTTTTTGTTCCGAATGCTTTCACGTCAGAACACGCATAAAAAATCATTTTTATTGTAGGCCCCGAATTAAACATATTTGCTGACTACTCCAACAAATGCCAAGTTTTAAAGTCAACCCGTTCCCCATCAAATCTTCTTCCTTCCTTAACTTGGCAAACGAACCAATGATATTCCAACGCCTTTCTCATAGTCGTTTTCATACCCTTACATAATTTCTTAAGTGTTTTGAAATGTTTCCTGTTTTCGACATGTCATAAAGAACCTTTACTAGCGATACATTATTGATAACCTCATTAGATGTCCATCAATCAAAAGATGGATTGGCACAACACAAAACTTGGGACTAGTTCGCTTCTTCAGAAGGTCGACTATACGTAAATGTAAACGAGCAGGCGACCTTATATAACTGTCAACATTTTGGTCACAACCTGCTTAATATGAATGATGTGTTTCCGTATTATATACAGACGTTAATCAAACAAACATATCGTCAAAACGTTGAAAAACAACAAAAATATCTGATCATCTGTGTTCAATGACAGTGACCTCTATCTATTTAAAAGGATTTTTGAGACAACTTATCTATTAAATAACAAATGTTATACGTGTAGGTAAATTTTAATTAAAATAATCTTGCAACAAAATATCGAGAAATGCTTCATATGAAAGAAAGTGTATTCAAAAAACTCAAAAAGATCAAAACGATACAGTGCTCATCTTATCCTATATTTTAAGAGCAGAGGTTTTATATTGCTTAAACAGAGGTAATATATGATATGATTTTGCTTATCTGTAAGACTACATACAATATCACTGAGTGCTGAATGACAAGGTATATTAATTATCTCGTGAAAATAGCCAGACACATGCAAATCGGTAATTAACAATGAATTTTAATATTTTATTTCATGTGAGGGTAATTGGCCTTATGATATTATTTATTTGTAAATAGAGAACCGATTATAACAGCATATTCCTAATATATGTCTCTTATTATTCGTGATAACAACAATCTTAAAGTTTATCTCAAAATGTATTAATTAAAATGTAACTCATGATAAAATTATCAAAATCATTTCTCCTTTGTTAAACAACAACTTTATTAGCAATGTGTGTTTTTTTATTACTACTCAACTCAAGTTAAAATACTACTACTTAAGCTGACCTAATACAGAGTGAAGAGCATTTCTACTGCATTTGTGGTTTTGAAATCAGAAACAACAATAAATCTTGTTGGTGTGTGCAAGAAAAAGTATACTACGAGTACTTATATAAGGATTTTGATTTCGAAAAGCGGAGGTCTTAGGTTTGAATACCACTAACACATTTGTTTTCGCGGGTGTTGTAAGGAGATATGATTTTTGGGGAATTTCAAGCGATTTTGGGCGATTAAATTGGAGTCCTACAAGGTTCGACTTTTAAGTTTTGATACTGGAGCTCTGTTTCCGCCTTTTTGGATGTATGATTTTAAGAAGTACGGTTCTTTAACTTCTTTGCTTCACTTTTTATACACTTCCGTGATCATCTCATATGAAACGAATTGCATACAATCATTACAGTTGGTTCACACATACAATTTACCATAGCTAGAGAATACATATATAAAATATTCTTCACGTCATATTTTTATTAACTTGTAAAACAAGTCGCTAATTGACATTATTCATTACGTACGTACTGTTTGTTTCTGTATAATTCATATAATGTATTTAATTCAGTACTTTTTTAAATGTTGTGCTTGTTTTGCTATAATTTGTGAAATTCAATCACTAAAGATAGCATAGTAGTAAGCATTCCTTGCCTAAAATAAATTAAGAAGTAACCATCAGAATTTGTCTCCTCATCGAAAATTCTAAATTAGTAACAAACTAAAAATAAACATAAACTAATATAACCTGACATATTTCATCCTTAGTACTGAATTCCTCATGTTATAATAGTAATCTCACACATGTGTGCGAGTTTTAGTACATAATTGTGTAATAGGACGAGTAACCCACACAAGCATATAGTCTTTGGCCGATGAACGTTCGCGACCTTGCCGCATTCCGCGACAACGCCAACTAGTAACTTTACAACCCGATTGTACAGATAATCTACAACATATCATTTTCAACCTTATGCTATAGCCATAAGAGTCAGTTGATGACTAATTTAACTAGTGCAAGTCAGATCGTTTCTAGTAACTTTACAACTCGATTGTACCGATAAATTACTAACATTCAATTTTCAACCTTATGTCAACGGCATAAGAGTCAGCTGATAACTAATTCCACTAGCATAAGTCTGATTGTTTGCAAAAAGTGACCAAGATGCGGCAGAGACATAACAAGTACTTAGAACTGTAATGTAATATTGCTGCGGGTTTTGTTATTTTCATTCTGGTTCGATAAAGATACTTTAAGAAAATATATTTTAATATCCAGCCATTGAATACTATTTTTTTATCATTTCCACGTTTTTATCAACTATCAATTTAAAGTATTTTTTTTGTTTTAGAAATGATTTTCACCCCTCATGTGCTCACATTTATTGATATCTCACTACTACCCTTGCGAAGCAGGGGCGCTCCACTAGCGTTTATTAAAACTATCGCCTGCAACTAACTTTATAAAAGATTGAAAAAAAAAACTGAAGGAAATCGAATCTCATTCTTAATTAAATATGAATACTACTGTGTGTGATTATGATTATATAACATGGAGGTGTGTCCAGTGTATTTGTATGTGTATATACATTAGTGTGGTGTGTATCTGATATGCAGATGGATTGTTTTTTGTGTTATACAATATATTTTTAATATTTTTATCACTTACTTATATATGTATGGTACTACGTTGGCTGGTATATGGCTACCACGAACTGTAAAGGAATCTTTGTGTAACTTGTACTGCATAATTATAAGGTTAATAAAAATTGTATCTTCATTGATATTAACTATTATCGGGCATACCAGGAGACATTTTATGTTCCTTAACAAAGACCCTAAGATATATACTAATCCTGAAGAAATGCCACATTAATAAAGTAAAGACACAAAAAAACCTTTACTTTCAAAACGTCTTCACACGTAAAATATGTGGAGAAATAACTAAAGAGATATTTCAGCGCTTCGGCGCATATCAAATGAGTTTTTCAGTTGTCACTGGCACGTTTTGAGGCAGACGGTTATGTTAGCGGCAATTTATCAGCCAATGTAATTGGTCATGAATACGAGACGTCATGGAAGATTCCGTATGAAAGACGCACAGGTGTTAGGCGAATAGTATTATGCACGGTTGCTTTTTAATACATTTACTTGTCACGCCATTGATCGGTATTAGGAAAGGCAAACTATTGATTTTTAACGATCCTAGACAAGCGTAATTGGTACGCTTCCTTCATTTATCATTTTTTTATCTATATCGTATAGTGTAGACTTAAAATAGCATTGTCCAGACTATAAGTGTCGCATAAGGAGATCAGCGCCAGGGATCCCAAGATAATTAATCTATTTCAAAATTAATAGGCATAGATCGATCGCATTCGGAAGTGGCAGATGGCATCGCAAAAGTTACGAACAATTCCGATTAGGTAAAACGACATTTGTGGTATTTGTAGGGTATTCGACATTTGTTCTGACCATTTTTAGTTCTAAATAATCACAAGTCAACAAAAAAAATATTTTTCTTTGAGTCTGTTATTTAGTGAATATTTTCTGATTGTATACATCGAAAAAGAAGCAGAAACTCTATTTATAATAAATAAAGTTTGCTTTTGTACCTATACACAAAAGTTTTAAAATATGAAGAGTACGCCTGGCCAGTGATGGAGATTTCAAAATGGTTGGATTTCTGATGGAAATGCAAGGCGGGTACACTAAATATCCGTGTTACATTTGTTTATGGGACAGTAGAGACGATGCACTTCACTACCAGCAGCACTCATGGCCACAACGGAGCGAGTTTTAAATAGGACAACATAATGTCAAAAATGAACCGATTGTGAAGCCCGATCATATTTTAATGCCTCCATTGCACAGTAAATAAGGTCTGATGAAGCAGTTCGTAAAGGCTCTGCGTCAAGACTCTCAGGCCTTTCAATATTTAAAATCATTTTTACCGAAATTGTCAGAGGCTAAAATTAAAGCTGGTATTTTCATTGGTCCACAAATAAAGAAAATAATGGCCAGTGAAGAATTCCTACAGCTCCTCAGTACCCACGAAAAACAAGCGTGGCTCAGCCTTAAAGCAGTGATTAAAGGCTTTCTTGGCAACAGAAGGGCAGAGAATTACACGGAGCTTATTAATGATATGCTTCACAACTTCAAAGTTATGGGTTGCAGAATGTCATTGAAAGTCCACATGATACATGCTCATTTGGATAAAACTTTAAAGACAACTTAGGTGCATATTCGGAAGAGCAAGGGGAACGTTTCCACCAAGATGTAATAAACTTTGAAAAGCGTTATCAAGGACAATATAATGAAAACATGATGGGTGACTACATTTGGGGACTCATACGAAAAAGTTCCAACTTACACAGAAGAAATACCAAGTCTGTTCATTTTTAAACTACTATTTGTTTTATTTTTTGTATTTGTGGGTTTATATATGCCGCCTTGTACAATAAAAGTCAATAAAAAATGTGAATTGAAAACTATTTTCCTTTTACATGTGATAATTGAAATTAAAAAATAGAGCTCTTTCATAAAAAATAAGTTTCATTGTAGTAACTACAAAAGCAAACTTTAATAGATAAAAATATTTTTTCTTTAATTAGTTAGGCATAAGTAATCAAAATCAGAGGTACAGAATGCAGACTCAAAATTCGTGTTGACCCGTGTAATCAACGTTTGCTTTGCTGAGTATGGTATGCTCCTATTGAATTTAACGTTTATACATGATTATGTAAATTTATCCATTCATATAGCATTGACACATTACATGACAGCACACAACTTATATTCATGTATATTATTTAAATAATACTACTAATATTTGAGAAGATTTGAATTTGAAAGTCAAGTCCCGTTTTGTCTGAAGATCTCATTCCATTTTTACAAACTTCTAGAAATTACAATGAGTTTAATCAGTCCAATCGTCCACCATAAATTACTTCCAAAGCGCACGTAGCTTCTTATGCATTTCCGTTCACGGCGATTCCGAAGTAAAATTATTCGAAGCGAATGCACGTACCCTGATTTCTTTTTCAGAGCTTGATTAGTTTCAAAGAATGTCGGGATACTAAAATGCAAGTTTGAGCAGTGCAATCAGTTCTGGTATTCAGAAGTTTGGCGCCAGCCGCAGTTTTTGAATTATTCATAACCCTCTTTGTGGCTGAAAAATCTTGATATCTTTGCTCGGGTTTTAGTATTCATACAGCTATTTTGTAAACTATAAGCTTCGAATAAAACTTTAGCTCTTCAACAAAAAGGAAATGCTTTGAGGGAAATATTATGAAATATATACAATATAAATATAGTGATTGCGAATTCGTACTTGGGATTTTAATACAGGAAATGTGATTATATGTTCAAAAATACCAATATTTTTCCTTGATATTTTCCGTGTAGTGCCAGCTTAGAAAGTCACTACCCATTTCTACGCACGAGTGTCGTAAGAGGCGACTAAGAATATGGGGCTTTTTAAGTGGTTTTTGGGCGATGCGGTAGGAGACCCATCACCAACGATACTTTATTTCTAACATCATCTGCCATATCAACTTCCACATGTCTCAGTTCCAAATTACTCTCTCTGAAGCTCTGGCCACCCTTTTTTTTGCAATTTATGGCCGTAAGTATATGTATGTATATTTAAATAAATGCAGCGTAATATTGTTGTTTAAAAGCAATAAATATCGACCTTACCAGCAGCCCCTATTGCTGTTTCTTTTATGACGTTATACAACATTAAAATTAACTTCCTAATTAACGTTAAAGTTAATTGAAACAGTTCAATTAAGGCCGCACCAGAAACGATTGAATAATATTGAAGAAGCCTTGAAGGTTGTAAGAAACCATAAAAGTTCTGGCTTGTTGCATTACTTAATCTTTCAGTTGTAAACATATGTTTTTAAATTGAAACGTGTATAGTATTACACAAGACGGTACAAAGGGAACTGTACCAAGTAAAAGTATAGTGATAAGCTAAGTAGCTTAAGAGCTTATTCCATTTGCCTGAATGAAGACGTCTGAAAGCCACAGAATCTGAATTCAGACTAGTGGAATAACGTTCAAACTGAAATTTGTGTAGTGCAATAACAAGCGTCTGCGGCAGTAACTTCGAAGGACGTCTGAATTCAGCAACGACAAAGTGTAATGGAATAAGCTCTTAAGTTGTTAAGTTAGCTTATCATTATTACACGTTTACTAGCTACGGTACACTATTTGCCATGTGGTTATATACCTACTTAAAAAAGAAAAAGTGATTATTCAATGTACAATGTTATTTAGAAGGAAAACTGCTAAATGTGTGTTAAATCTGTCAGTAATTAATCTTTTAGTTGGTATTGTTTATCTTTGCTACCTAGAGCGTTGCTGAAATCCACTTAAAAACTACTCGTTGTTTATACTATTATTAATAGTATAATTTTTAAAATCTGATCCGTCTCTCAGGTACTTACCAGATTACCAGATTGTGTGGTTTTCTATATCTCTTGTACTTAATTAATCAGGTAAGGAGCTTTAGTACATACATACATACATACATATTCTCACGCCGTTAGTTCCCATTGGGGTAGGCAGAGACTATCGATCGCCACTTTGTACGATCCTGGCAAACCTCTCTGGCTTCGTTTACATCCATCAATCTTTTCATACATGCTCTTTTATTCTTCATACTGCGGACACCTGCCTTTTTGAGCACATGTTCTATTTGATCCAAATGTGTCCTCCGAGGTCGTCCTCTACTAACATTACCTTCCACATTGGCTCTATATATCTCTTTCACCAATTTACTGTCATCCATCCTCTCTATGTGCCCAAACCATCTCAACATTCCTTTTTCTATCTTTCTTACAATATCATCTTTTACACCACACCTTTCACGAATCACATCATTCCTCACACGATCACATAACCTTACATTACACACTTTTCTGAGGGATCTCATTTCTACTGCATTCACTCTACTTTCAAGCTTCTTCTGCCACACCCAACATTCACTGCCATACATAAGCGTAGGAACGAGGACAGCATCATGCACAGCCATTCGGGCCTTTTCAGACACCGACTGACTAGACATTAGACTATCCAGCGCTCCATTTACCGCATTACCCTTTTTCACTCTTCTCTCGATATCTTCATCACACTTTCCATCCCTAGTAAACAAACTTCCCAAATATACAAACTCTTTCACTTGTTCCACTTTCTTACTATTAATCTCAATCACGCATTCGGTCATATTCACCTCTCTCTCAAAAACCATAGTTTTTGTAGTTTTTGTTTAATCCACATTCACCCTCATTCCCTTTTTTTCAAAAGACGCACATGCAATATTCAACATCTCTTGTAGCTCTTCCACCGATGATGCAAGTAGCACTTGATCGTCGGCATATAAGAGGCATTTAATGATGAATCTACCCATTCTCAATCCATAATCACTTTCACGCAACTCTGTTAAACAGTCATCCATGAACAAATTGAAGAGCCACGGGGAAGCTACACAACCCTGTCGGACACCCCGAGAGATCCCGAACCAGTCAGTATTTTCCCCGTTTACTCTCACACATGCACTGGAATCCTCATAGAGTGATACCAGTGCACGTATAAGTCGACTTCCCAAACCGAACTTGGATAACACCTCCCATAAACACTTTCTTACCACCCTATCATACGCCTTCTCTAAATCAATGAAGGAGCAATACACCTTTCGGTTCTTTGCTAAGAACTTTTCGGTGATGCTCCTTAAAGAGAAGATTTGGTCCATACATCCCATTCCCTTTCTAAATCCTGCTTGCACATCCCAAATTTTATCTTCCGTTTCATTCATCACTCTTTCAATCAAAACCTTTGCATACAATTTACCGACAATGCTGAGTAGGCTAATTCCACGGTAGTTTCTAGCCTCCTGGTGTGACCCCTTTCCTTTATATAAAGGCACAATTACCGCTTTGCACCAGTCTTGTGGCACTTTGCCACTCGACCAGCATTTTTGGAAAAGGAAGTACAACCAGGAAGCCACCACCCCTTTACCAGCCCTCAGCATTTCAGTGTTTATCCTGTCATACCCTGCCGCTTTCCCTAGTTTCATACTTTTCATTGCTTTCGTTATTTCTTCCATACTGATCTCACTGTCACTAAAGCTGTGCTTGCTGTGTAGTGTCGGCATAGAATAGCACTACCCCATCTCTTCCCGTGGGTGTCGTAGAAATCGACTAAGGGAAAAGGGCTTTTTCATCTTAGCCCCCACACCAATCCAAGGTCTGGCGTGCCGAGGCATGCGTGGCCAGGGGTGAGCCTGGTCGTTAGCGTGCCGCCGTCCCGGAGCCTGGTGAACTCCGGGTACTAAATAACCTTACCTAGTCAAGCGGGGCTCTGGCTAGGCGGACAGTATATTTCCCTTGCTTTCCGTGGGAACCGAATGTGTTTACAAACAATTAAACGCGGTCGCGGCGTTGTGGCTCGCCACTCATCACGCCGTGGTTCCTCACGGGGCGAAAAGTGGGCTAAAGAGACCCGCTTTAGTACGATGAATGTGTGTGGAGGGATGCATGAAAAATTAGATGAAGTATGTTTGATTATGGAAGAAAGAAAACTAGATTTTCTGTGTGTAAATGAAAGGTTTCACAACTTGGCCCATTTACAGCTATCTGGTCAGGAGTTGCCGAGAGTGACAGAGCTTGCCAAGGCGTGGGACTTCTGATATCTGAAAGGATGGCTAAGTGCATGAAAGATTATGCGTGTGTGAGTCCAAGGCTCCTATGGATAAAGGTGAAGGTAGGGCTTGTCCGGATGCGCATAATTTGCGTGTATGCTCCGGACATGTCTAGATCACTATCCGAGAGGGAGGAGTTTTGGAATCTGTTAGACGATGTTGCGAATGGGTGTGATGAAAATGAGAAAATTGTTATGTTAGGAGATTTTAATGGTTGGGTTGGTGTGTCACGCAACGGTTGTGAAAGAGTTTTAGGAAAGTTTGGTGGTAAAAGAGTGAACGAGAATGGTGAGAAAGTGATTGATGTATGTTTGGAGAGGAATCTTTGTGTTACAAACACGTTGTTTGAACACAAAGATATCCATATGTATACTAGACAGAGAGGAAGCGAGAGAAGTATGATAGATTTTGTGATAGTGGATGAAAGGCTAAGAGCAAAGGTTGTTGACACCAGAGTCCATAGGGGCATTAACGTTGGCACAGATCACTTTCTCGTTATATCACGATTTAGGGGTCTGTGCACGCGTTGGCGTCACAGGCCTAAAGTGTCAACAACGGATTTTGCGAGAATAAAAGTGGAGAAATTGGAAGAGGATGAAAATATTAGAGATGAATATATGAAGAAATTGGACGACAGGCTAAGTTGTGTGGAGATGAAGGATGAATTGGAAATAGAAGAAGTATGGGATGTGCTCAAATCGTCAATGGTTGAATGTGCGACGGAAGTATGTGGATTGAGTAAAAGAACAAATAGACCACCAACAAGTTGGTGGGATAAAGATGTGAAAGAGGCAGTTGGAGATAAGAAGAATGCTTGGTTAGATTTACTAGCGATTAAAGCTAGTAAACGAATGGATGCGAGAGTAACAGATGATGTAGTGAAGAATAGTGAAGATGAATATAAGAGAGTTAAGAATGAGGTTAAGAAGAAAATAGAAAAGAAAAAGCGTGATCTGATAGAATGGTGTGAGAGGAAACTCTCTGATAATTTCCGGAATAACCAAAAGTTGTTCTGGAAATATATCCGGAAAGAAAAGGGAGTTTCCCAAAACACGAGAGTGAATGTTGTGAGAGATGAACAGGGTGAATTGGCGACGGATGAAAGTAGCATAAGACGAGTATGGAAGAACTATTTTGAGGGACTCTTTGAAAAAGAGGATACATCCATTTCTTCGCCAATCGGCAGTAATGTTGATTGGAACGACGTTATGGGTGACTTTTACTTATGGGAGCTTTAGTACAAAGGGAAATAATGATTGCTCCACATGTACATGGTACAAAGTTTACGGTGCAAGTGAAAGTGTCGTGTTTCTAGTTTGAAAAAAAAAAACCCTTAAATAATAAAGAATTGAAAAGGGCTTCCTTACTGAGGGACTCGTCTTATACTTAGTAACTTCTGTTAATCAGTCTGCATATTATAATCTCGAACAAAATAAAGAGGTCGCATGTAGAAGGCCCTAGCGAATTTATATTTTAATTTAGACACCGAGAGCGGGTGTAAATTAATTAGAAAAATTAGAGTGCGTGCGAGAACTAATAAATTAATAATTTCTACGAGATCTGATAGATGTAATTACATTTTGATACTACGCAGACTCAACAGCTTGAACAGCTCACCTTCCATTTATCAGGATTGATTCATATTAATGAATATTGGTTTAACAAAATCTGTAAGACTGAGTACAAATTATGTTAAAATAAAAATAAAAGCGCGGATGGTATTAATTATTTTTCACTGCTTACCCCCTTAGATATTTAGCGTGATGATTGTGAAAGTCTTCGCTTTCCATTGGGGAAAGAATTTTGAAAAATTGGTTTAGTAGATTTTGAGCTTATTCATTACAAATAAACAGAGTTTTCCTCTTTATTATATTAGTGACGATATATTTTTCTGTTATCAAAGTGATAACTACCATTTTTTTTTATTTAGAGAATTCATTGTCTCTGCCAGTTCCAACAATTGACAATTGAAAAGCGTAAAATATGTATAGGTATAGTTATATTGAGTCGGTTATTGAGATATTATAATAAATATCCGAGAGTTTAAAGATGAAGTGAGGAGATGTAGGTGTAGGGTCTCCAGCTAAATCGTACAACAATCACTTAAAAAGCCCTGGCACGCAGTGTCGCCTCTTAGCACTTAATATTTTTTTCCGGTGTTGTCCTATTCTCAACTGACACTACATAACATTTAACTTCTACTGGATTTTTTCTTAGGCATATCTCATTATTTTCTGTTAAAATTACATTTTATGTTTTGAATTAAGGCAATCTTGGTTTAGCTAAATATAACAGAGGCAGCCGCTTTCGTACTTTGCGAGAGAGAAGTTAAATGAAATACTTCAAGCATTAAAGGACAATTTCTTTTTGAATCATTTTCATTAAAAATACGCTACCCAAGTTGCTAAACAATTATGATATTGTAATATAAAAAAAAACGTCTTATGTTACAAGCATTTATTTACTAACGTTTTTTGTTTGTAGAAATATACGAATAAATCAAATTCTCTTCCTTTCTTTGCATAGGTATGTAAAGATTTTTTTTAAAATTTGTAATTCTCATGTATTGATTTTAATTATAATTACATTATTTGAATGTTTTGTTCATGAAAACTTCACGTGGGGGATTATTATTGTTATTATTTATCCTTTATTTATTCGTTATAATTACATTATCAATTTAATGATATACAAACAGCTAATGTTCGAGAATAAAATAACACACTAAAAAACTATTACAATACAATCAATTGAAATTTCTTTACAATCCCAGCTATATACTAAAGGACACACACACCGAGCTAAGAAACGAAGAATACCTCAGTTACTTTAAGAAATCATACATACATACTTATACTCACGGCTATAAATCCCTAGAAGGGGTAGCCAGAGCTAAGGAATTCGAAATTCCTCAGCCACCTTTGGAAAGTTGAGTGGGGAAAAGATGGTAAAATAAAGGTTGTTGGTGATGGGTCTCCAACCGCATCGCCCAAAAATCCCTTAAAAGCCCCAATACCGTTAGTCGCCTCTTACGTACACCCACCGGAAGAAATGGGGTAGTGCTATTCTAAGCCGACACTACACAGTGCTATTCTAAGCCGACACTACAAATCAAGGGAGGAAATTGCGGTTCACCGAAGGCGAACAACACGCGACAATGAAATGTTCACATAATTTTATAGTATGTAAATTGGCGACATTTTTCATGTCGTGTCGTGTATCACCCTGATAACGGTTGACGGCACGGTCCTTAGCAATTAGTGTCGAGAATTAAATGAATTTTCGTAATTAGCATTAATTTATAGATATTTGACATAGATATAATTTTTGTACAGTGCATTGACGCGATTTAGGGCTACCTTTTCTTTGTACGAATGCATTGTCACATGACAAGTTTCACTCAGCCATGTGGGTTTTCTCTCGATGTTAATAGCAAGAAAAAGAAACATATTCTGGTTTGAAGAAAATATTCTTTAAGGATGTCCACGTAACTTAATGTAGAATCTTCTCCTTGCCTTATTTAAATTCCATATTTAGATTTTCATATTTTTTATTATTATCATCTCGTCAATAGTATCAATTTTGAATAAGCTTTTTTATACTTTGAAGCAGTTTCAGCAATTAATTAGTATTAATGCAGTAAAATTATATCTCAGTTTGTTTTAATATTTTTTTCTGATAATGGTCACAGAAAAAGATATGTTTGGGGTTGCTGTCCTGCAGTCGACCTTTGATGATGAGATGATAATGGTGATAAGTTAAACTTAACTTGATTTTATAAAATATTGTGAAACCTACAATAGGCACTGCAATAGTTTTGTTACAAATTCATCACAAATCGAGTGTTTATAATTATTGTAAAAAAAATGTATAATGCTTTAGTAACAAGAAATAATACAACATATTTTACCATTTTTACATGGAATTCTAATATTTTCGAATTACCAAAGTCCCCGGGGTCACACACGGCCTCTAGCAAACACATCCATCAATGACTGGTGACCGAACTGTAAACATGGACGCATCTCTTAAATGAGCTTGGTGTTGGAGAAATATTATTTGCAATTTATTAAAAGACCAGAAATTAAGAGATGTCTCCAAAGAATTAGTGAGCAATTTTAATCATTTGCTGATTGGAAAATCTAAAAGACTTCGTAAATTAAAATTTCCAAATCAGACCTAATTTTAGTAGGTAATTAGAATGATAATAATTTTCAATATTTTACAAAACTTGCGTCATTTTGTAAAGTACCTTAAACATATTAAATTGACTACATTGTTTTTTCGGGCTTGTAGCTGGCGTCGTTAAACGTCGCAAGTAAAGTTTATGAATCTTTGATGTAAACCATTTAATTAATTTTCAATGCACAACAAACCACTAGTATCAGTAACAAACGGAAATAAATAAAATCATGGAAATTCAGTGAATGAAAATACTCAGAAGCTAAAAGTGAGTGCAGTGATGTACTACTATCGTGCACCGCGATGTAGGAGTGGAGTGTAACGCCATCTAGTGGCAACCGATGGAGTCGTGGGCTCGGTAGCGCCCGCATGGGGCAGACGGCGAGTATGTGTCGCCTCCACGGATCATGCCTGCACCACAAGAAAAGTACGTATTGTTCTATAATAAATTAATTGACTAAGTTTGGATTTAATAGAAGGTTCAGTTCATTGCTTTGGACTTACATGGGAAACTTTAAAGGGTGATTATTCCTCAATTATTTATTTATTCGGAAAATATCACCGCTGCAACCCGATCCTTGATCTTTTTGACCATAATGTAAAATTTGGTTGAGGTCGGAAATACCGTTTAGGAGTAGTTAGGTTACATGCGAAATACAAAAGTCGGGGGTAAATGGAGCTTCAGTTCAATAATTTAATCTTTTGTCACAAATCATTTATGATCAAACATCTCACAGTAGGTATACGCACCTTGATTGATGATTTATGTAATTTATCATTTAGAACGTGGGTACCTTCTCTGGAAACTAGATGGCGCTTGCCATGTGAGTTCAGGAGTATTGTTACCTCTGCCAACCCCTTCGGGGATAAACGGCGTGAACGTTATCATTTAGAAAATTGGTCCACACAAAGGTCTGTCACGTACGAGTTCGTTTAAGCTAATGAATCCAATGATTTATTCAGAGTGAAGCCAAATTTTCAATCTCAAGACATCTTTGCCGCATACATAAAATAAAAAGAGCTTTTAGTTGATTGTGAATTTCGTCAAGTAAACTAAACTCCAGATTGGCAGGAATTTTGCCAATTCAGATTTAAGTATGAATAAAAAAAGACTGTAAATTCCAATACATCGTCTCATTTGATTACTATTTTTATATCGATATCTATGCAGCCTACATTTATTAGCTTTGTATTGTTGATAGGGCCTGCAAATATTCGAAATATTTTGATATTCGAATATTCGACTTTTTTCTTGGTGTTATTCGAATTATTCGAATATTATTCGAATAATAAAAAAAGCCATCGACTGCTATTATAATCAGGTTTTTTATTGCCAGTGTAACTTAGGGTGACTTGCCGATGCGAGAAAAAACAGCGCTTAAGCTAAACTGACTTTTGGGCTACTACAAAATCAAAAAAATAACAAGTAACTCACTTAGAATCTTTGATGTAAATATTAAATAACTCGAAATAAATGTAAAATTCTAAATATTATTTTTGGTTCTTCGTAACGTCATTCACATCCATACGACACACATTGCAAAGTTAAGTACCTACATTAGAAAACTTAAAAGATTGAAAAGAAAAATATTCAACTAAGAAACTATAAAAAACAATTATTCATGAGATCGAACTTTGCATAAATAATAAAAAATATGTTTTAGTACTTAAAATTAACGTTTTCCTTGATAGTGCGACCTGAGGAAACTCAGAGCGTCCAGGGAGTCATCTTTTAAGGAACACCTTAAGTGGTTACAGATATATTTTGCGGATGAGAACACTCTTTCACACTCTACACTTGTAGGTGGTATACACATGACGAAGTCATATGCTTGGCTCAAATATATTTGTCTAGGTCCTCCTCTGTCAAATAGCGCCATTTGCATTCGCACTGACGTTTCCAATTCCTCTCTATCTGATACATTAGCAGTAGATGTCGAAGGAGTTGCTGAAACGGTGTCATCTATCTGTCTTTTTAGTTGTTCTTTAAAGCTCATTTCAGGTTCGTCTGCTTCCCGGGCGGTCTCGCTGTGTTGCCGAAAATGAATTAAGGCCATATCATCTTCGTCATCATCTTGGTCCTGTCTTTTAACGTAGTATTTCTCGTTGATTTCGATGATTACTTCAACGATAGTGTTATTTCCTGGTGATGGAAAGAAAGACGAAGCTGGCTCTACGTAATATTTACTGGGATTGTACAGATATTTCAAAGTGCAGATTAGGTTTTTCAGGCGTCTTTGAGCAATCCTTTCCTTGAGAGCTTTAAGTAATCTGTCACTAATAAAGCTGTTTGTCGCTTGAAGTTTCGCAACCATGAATTGCAGTGCTGTTTCTGCAGTAAGCAGATTTGCTTTTTCTTGACAGAGCCTCTACTGTTGCCTTTACAATATTGAGTGAAGTGGAAAACTCTTGCAGTAAAGCCAGCTCAGCCGAAGTAAAGGTGATGTCATTCTTCAAATCAATCAGGGTTTTCATGACAGGGTCTTTCAGGGCCAAAAATCTCGTGACCAACGCTACTGCAAGAGTTCATGCAAACAAATGACGGCCGCCTGCCCGCGCGGCCGGGAGAGCTCGTATTCTCGAGGTCCCGATCTTTTCCGAGCAGTTGCGAGCTTTGCCGAATCCTGTCGCGAAACGTTCGCGCGCGTAATTTAAATTTTATGGGTATTTTGGGCAAATCTAAGTTCTGAATTTGGCGTTTAGGAAATTGATCGAATATTCGAATATCGCAGATTCTGTATTCGAATATTCGAGCCAGTTTATTATTCGAATTATTCGAATATTCGAATGCAGGCCCTAATTGTTGACTTGAATATGTATGTAGTCGGCTTGAAAGGCACTTTTCCGTTTATTTTTCCCCAAAAAACTTCTAAAAGTGTCTGAGGGTTTTCTTATTCAGAAACTTTACTTACCCCTTTTTTGGATTTATAACCATGAGTATGTAATGTATGTATCTGGGGGCACGGCAGTGCCCCTGCCAAGTCTCGAGCAAAACGGGCACGGCCGTACCATCTTTTCTCGAAGCGTTTCGCGGCTGTTTCGCCCCCCCTTTATCTTCGACGTGGACAAAGCTAGGAGTTT
Organism: Bedellia somnulentella; assembly: GCA_963576735.1. Taxonomy (NCBI): domain Eukaryota; kingdom Metazoa; phylum Arthropoda; class Insecta; order Lepidoptera; family Bedelliidae; genus Bedellia; species Bedellia somnulentella. The sequence goes on along the minus strand of OY755186.1, from coordinate 6,631,432 downwards.
AGGTTTTCGGTGAATAATAGTAGGCATTGGAACAAGCTTAAGTTCGAAATTACACGCCAAATGAATTAATAGTTTAGGAGTTACGGTCGATCAAAGTTACACCATTTTGTCACTCACTGACTCACTGACAGATCATCAAAAATCTAAGGTACTTCTAGCAGACTTAGAAACTTCAAATTTTGCACCAAGATAGGTCATTAGCCACATATAAAGGAAAAATTATAAAAACATTAAAAAATTATATGCCATAGAAAGATTTTGACTGCATTGTTAACTTTGTTCGTTGTTCAAGTACCTATTCAATTGTATGAATACATACATAGAATAGAAAAGAATAATATAAATGTAATACATAGACTATCATTAATACAAATTAATACATAAAGTTCATTAAATTAATAAAGCTAAAACTCCATTGTATTGCGATAAATATTGTATGCGCGCTCGATAGATGGCGTTGTACCTGTCTGAATCGCGCTATGGTTGCGTTACAAAGCGCAGTGTAAGTAGTAGGTACTTCAAAATAATTCGATAATTTTCATTTGATAGCGCCATCTGTCTATGAAAACCCATTTCGAAACTAAAAAATATTGTAGTGATAATTGATATTCGGAGAACTTTACGTGTTATTTAGTTTAGTTTAGTTATCGTTTGTAAGTTAGTAGATATATATTTATTTAGTTAGTTATTTGTTAGTTAGTTTAGTTCTATTTAGTTTGCATATATTTATATAAGTTTAAGCCCTATTGTTATAGAAGTAATTGTAAATATAGTGTAATGGAACGTGAAATATTGTACATAAATGGCGACCTTTGTCCACACAGAGTTATCTCTATTCCTGGAGATGGGTCGTGTTTATTTCATTCGTTGTCATACAGCATGTATGGGAGTTTTCAGTCGTCAAACAAGCATACGTGGCCCTTTCAAGAGTGACTAGTTTGGGTGGATTACATTTAATAAATGTGAATTTTAGTAGTATCAAAGCTCAGGAGACAGCAATAGCTGAATATAATCGACTCCGAAGTATATATCGCCCAGACTTGTCTACCTTAGAAGTAACGAAGCCTCAGAGAAGAAACAGAAGAGATAGAGATAGAGAATGGGTTCTAAGCAAAGCAGTAGCTGACGTCCAAGAAATTGTGAGGTCACCTAAAAGTAAAAGAAAGAAATGCATTACAAAAAATAAATGAGATCCCACCAAAAACATTAAATGTAAAAAAATGCCAAGTCTCTCGATGCAGTTTTTCCATCTTAAAAAGTTTTGAGATCTCATAGAAGCCAAGTCCTATTCAAAATATTTCGTAGTTACAAATCAACATTTAGTAATTGTATCAATAGTTTTCTTTATATTATAATTATAGTGACTTGGCAATGAGCACAAATTAAAAGCTGCTTGCTGCCTGGAATTATATGCAAATGTTACTGACGAGACCAGTGATCAGATTATTTGTTATGTGTGAATCATGATGGTCACTACCGACTACATGCTCCAATACAATAATTAAGAATACCTTACGGGCCATCGCTTTATAAAAGTAAATGAATCGAGAGTGCACTAAGACTGACTGCCGTTGCCGAAATTCGGTTGGGACGACACGGATAAACCAAAAGAAAATTAATTTTGTGATATTAATGTTTACGCATGCGGTGTGTGTAACTTTCAACTCCTCCAAATACGAGTATGCCGTTTTATTTGTTTCTTCTTGTGCTCATTGCCAAGTCACTATAATTATAATATAAAGAAAACTATTGATACAATTACTAAATGTTGATTTATAACTACGAAATATTTTGAATAGGACTTGGCTTCTATGAGATCTCAAAACTTTTTAAGATGGAAAAACTGCATCGAGAGACTTGGCATTTTTTTACATTTAATGTTTTTGGTGGGTTTATTATTACATAGTTCTAAGTTATTGAGACAATGTTTCGGTTATATTAGAAATGAACTGATAGTGACAAGATGAGCAGTAGATTATTCCCACTAACTTGTCCCCTGATTACTAGTCAGTGTAAATTTGTCCATACTGATTATATCTCATCATGTTTTAATCGCTATATATTAAGTGAAAGATTATAATTGATGCGGTATTTCATATTTTTCATTTGTAGTCTATTGTGTTTAGTGAAAGTATAAAATGAAAAATGCGCAATTAGACATTCGCAACCATATTGGAAAAAATATTGCCAATTGCTTCTGTCGCTAACCGAATATTCGGCTAAATCAGTATTTGTGGCATCTCTAATAAATACTCGTTTGTTGAAAAGACGTCTGTTGAGACTAGCACTAGCAACGATATTGCGAGACTGGAATTTACATTAAGTATTTGAGTTTCAGTAAACATTTTTGCAATCTAGGGGTCTGTGGTAGAACGAACCCGTTTACTCAGAAAAACGATCTGCAGATAATATGTTTTTCACTCTTAGATAAACAGTCTCCAAAGTAATTGTTTTCATTCATTGTTTTTTTATGTAAGGCTTTGAAATAAAACTATTATGGCTTCAATAGCGTAATAGAACATTTTTGGGTTTTACTCCAGGCGGGTGGAGTAGTGATATAAAAATATAGGTGATGCATTTGTTAGAGTAAAACAGTGTTGGAAAACATCGAAACAGTAACCACATTAGTGGATTCAGGGACACTATAAAGTTGGTTATGCGTTTTGTGTTGACTATGTGAGTGTGAACCAAGTGAAAAATGTAATAGCAGCGAATTTATTTATCCTATTGTTGTATTTGTTGTCTCATTCATACTCCAGGTAAACTATTAGCTCCAAAAATAAACTCTTGAAAACCTTAAACATACCCAGTCAAATGTCTTTTGTCATATTAAATACAAATTATTGCAATATCTACTCACGAAATTAGAAGGCTTGTCATAGACTAACAGCTTTCAGTAGACGGACTCCTTGACGGCCCTTAGACCTTAGCATAAGAAACCTACATTATATTACTCTTTTTAAACTTAACTTACTTAATATTAATATAAATGTTTAATACTACTCGCTACAAAAGGGCCAAAACCTTGTGGCCGGTGGCCTTGGGGTGTTTTGAAATCCTTAATCTTTCATAGAAGAGACAATTTTAGTAGTATTGTTTGGTACTTTGCTTATATATTTGATATAGAGAAACATTCTACCACAAAGACAACAAAATGTAATACAATAGATCGCACCCGTGTAGGGAATGTGTTTAGTCGGTATTAATAATAATAATAATAATAAAACTCTTTATTGCACATTACAAAATAAAAACAACAATTACAAAAAAGATCGGTATAAAAGCCAAAGTACAACTGGCGGTCTTATCACTAAGAGCGATCTCTTCCAGACAACCCATTAATGGAAAGATTTGCTGGATTAAAAACATGTTCGGTAGATGTCCAATAAATTAAACTGATTTGCTTAAAAACTAAAATTATTCATCAAACTATTATCTATCTATTTTAAGTATTACTAAATATTTATTAAGTTCTAATACACTTACAGATACAGATAGTATTCCATAAAATAAATAATATTCAATAAATACAATACATATGCACTATATATAAAGATTTTTAAATAAAATACATATATACATTTTACGACATAATATATAATAGAATATATAAACTTTTGTATGCAACACAAATAATATTATAATGTTTCGGAGAGGAAGTGTTTTTTTACCATTTTCTTGAAAATAGGGAGAGACTTGGCTAATCGCACCTCTACAGGAAGACCGTTCCATAGTTGTACAGCCTGGACGGTAAAGGAGGAACTGTAAAAATTGGTGGAATGGGAAGGGGTACTCAACAAAAGATTGTGGTAAGAACGCAGATTGAGGTCATGTGAAGAGTGAAGGAATTGGAAACGCTCTTTAAGGTAGGAGGGGGTGGCAGGATTAAACAAGATAGAGTACAGGAGAGACAGAGTATGTGCATTCCGGCGGAGACGAATTGGAAGCCACTGAAGTTTATTGCGATACGCAGAGACATGGTCATATTTACGCAGTCCGAAAATAAACCTAATACATAAGTTTTGTAAGCGCTCAAGTTTGTTCAGTTGATCTTCAGTTAGATCGAGATAGCAGGTGTCAGCATAATCAAGAATAGGTAGTAGAAGAGATTGGGCTAACGCAGTTTTGGTAGCAGTAGGGAGAAAGTTACGTAGCCTCCTGAGGGACCCTGCTGACGCAAACAGCCTCCGGCTTACTAATTCCAGTTGCGGTACCCAAGATAAGGTGCTATCTATCATCACACCAAGGTTTTTTACAGCAGCGCTGAAAGGAATGGATGTGCCATCAAATAAAACAGGCGGTAGTGATTTATAGTCAATCCTGGAAACAATTCGTGAGCTACCAACTATAATTATTTGCGTTTTATTCGGATTAACTTTCAATCCATATGCTTCACTCCATTTCAAAATTTGCATTAAATCATTATTAATTAAGCTTATGGACATATTTATTTGGTCAAAATTAGCCTGTGTGTAAATCTGAAGATCATCTGCATAAAGGTGGTAGGAAGAAGTAAGTTTATGAGAAATGGAGTTAATAAATATAGCGAATAAGAGAGGAGACAACACACCACCTTGTGGAACACCGGCATTTAACTCAATCCACGGAGACATGGCATCTTCGAGGTGAATGCGCTGCCGACGCCCCAGTAGATAACTACGAAACCAGTCAACTACCGTTGGAGATATGTTAAGAGAACGAAGTAAAGCAAGTAATATTTCGAAGTCAACCGTATTAAAGGCGCTACTAAAATCAAGCAGTGCTAAAACAGTCAGCAGTCCCTTATCCATTCCCAAACGCATGTCATCAGTTATTTTGATCAAAGCCGTTACAGTACTATGGGAAGGGCGGAAACCAGATTGGAAGGGGTTAAGCAGATCATTCCTAGTGAGAAAATCACTTAACTGTTTATGTACCAGTCGTTCAAGTACTTTAGAGAGGAATGGCAGAATAGATATAGGACGATATTCAGAGAAGGACTTAGGATTAGCTTTTTTGGGAATAGGAGTGACCTGGGCTTCTTTCCATACCATAGGGAAGGATTCTAAGGATATGGAATTATTAAGGATTTCAGTAATAACAGGAAGAATAAGGTCTAGGATAGGCAATATCATTTTTCGACTAATACAATCACCACCTACTGCGTTTGACGTAATGGACATAATATTCTTCTTAACATCACAATCGGAGAATTGACAAAAATTAAAGGGAGGATAATCCGGAGCTGGTAGTGTAGAAAGAAAATGTAATGTTTCAGCTTTTTTAACACCATCAAAAGTAGATGTCGTGGAGAAATGGTTGTTAAGCGAAGTGATGTCTAGATCTTTTGGGATAGAATCGTGACGAGATTTTCCAACTCCTAAGGATCTAAGAAACTTCCAGACTTTAGCTGGATCGCCATTTTCAACGGATTCGTGGATGTGGTTTCGCTGTCCATCCCTACACACCTTATTGCAGTGATTCCGAATCGACACATACTTTTCCTTGTTTAGATCTGATGGTCGCGACTTAAACTTTGACTTGGCTCGTGCTTTTTTCATCAATAGATCCCTAATTTCGTCTGTGAGCCATGGTGCCGGAAAATGCTTCATTTTAACTGATTTAACGGGAGCGTGAATATCGTACAGTGCCGTAAGTTTTGTATTAAAAGTGTTGACTTGTTCATCGATAGTAGCCGCTGTGGTACATGTCATCCAGTCAATATTAGAAGCATCATGTCTCAGCTTATCCAGATCTATACTACCAAAACTGCGCTGCAGAAGAATTTTAGACTTATTTTTAGGGGGCCGGACTTTATAGGACAAGAATATTAGATCGTGATGAGAAAAAGCATCTGCAGCAGTTTGGCCATGCAGAGCCACGTGGTTAGGGGAGGAGACCGCTATAAGGTCGAGAAGAGATGGCGTGCAATTTGGTAAGTTATGAGTGGCATTAAGGGGTAATATATGAAAATTACTGCCATGGAATATCGAAGTTAGGGATTTAGAACGCGAATCACCTTTTAAGAGGCAGGTATTGAAGTCACCCATAATAATTGAGTGATCGTAAGAGGGGGTGAGATCTTCTAAGATCTTCTCAAAAGAAGGAAAAAAAATTTAATTGAAGTGACGGACTATAGTAGACACCCAATAAAACCTTATTGTGTCCTAAGACTAATTCTAAGAAAAGGTGTTCACCGGCATTTGATGGCGGGGGTTGGGTTGAGGTGCTGATAACTGAATATGGAATATGGGCCCGGAGAAAGATAGCAACTCCGCCACCACGGCCGTTTACACGATCGTTTCTTATTAGCTGAAAACCTGGTAAAGAGTATGAAGCTGAGGGAAGACATGGTTTGAGCCAAGATTCAGAAACAAGAATTGCGTGAATACTGTTACTATTGAATGAAGACAACATGTCGGGAAAGTGAGCTGGTATGCTTTGAGCGTTAATATGAATAATATTAAAATTTGTATGAAGTGGAGAGAAATGGGCATGTATCGTTTCAGCTAGTGAGGGAACACTGTAAAAGCTGCCGCTACTGTCCAAGTCGTCGTCAGAGGAAGAGAAGGATTGGTAAACATCACTCGTATCATCATCACTCGGGTTTTGTTGCATAATTATTATAGACTATAAAAATTAAGTGTGTATTTTAATATATAATGAATAAATACGAGATATATATATATATATATATATATATATATATATATATATATATATATATATATATATATATATATATATATATATATATATATATTTATAATAATAAATAGTTATCAATACTAATTAAAAAACTTATAGGTTTGTATACCAAAAAATACAAACAATGAACCATCACTTGCCAGCTGGGTGGATGAAAAACTATTACAAGTACATTATATAAATAGTTCCAAGAATGTAAGCAATTTAAAAGAAACCTCGAAAATAAGTAACATTAAAAAAAAGTTAATTTGGCTCCAATATGTAAGTACATAAAACGCAATAATTTACAAGGTAATTTGTAACACACATTGGCGAAATTATTAAACTAATATGAAAGAAGCCACAATCCAAAAATTGGCTGCATGGTTAAAAAAAACCTTTGCCTGTTCATTAAACATAAAAGAGAAGAAAAAAAAAAAAACTGAGGTTGTTATTGTTATTGTCAAAAAATTATACATCGAAAAATGAAAAGAAAAAGTTTCCCATTTACCCTGCAATGAAATTGTGTTGTACAAATCACCTTAAAGTAGTAATTTATGTGATTAAAACGTTACATTTAAATAAGAAGAATGTGGAGCAATTTATATTAAAAACAGAAAAAATAGGGATGTTTTAGCCTACTTATGAAAAACATACAATATAGATTACTGTTACTTCTTTGCTGCGCGTACGGGCCTGGTTGTCTTCGTCTTCTGGGGTTTCGGAGGTAAATTAGAAG